>JBBBDQ010028899.1:0-207502 GCA_037127315.1 Ascarosepion bandense | reverse complement strand
CTCCCAGTTTAACAACATAAATTATATACAAACAACAGGTACCACGATGGGAACAAAAATGTCACTGACATATGCAATACTCACTCTAGCATATCTAGAAGAAAATCTATACAACCAAATAGGGCATAAATATGAGGAAAACATAAAACCAAAATTCATGGAATCATAGAAGAGATTCCTGGATGACTGTTTTATCTTTTGGAAATCAACATGGGGTACATAAACAAACTACACAATATACTACAACACCTGCACCCCAAAATCAAGTTCACACTAGAATATAGTAATAAAGAATTACCGTTCCTAGACATGCACATAAAAAACGAAAACAATCACATCATAACAGATATTTGCCACAAACCCATAGACACCAAACAATACTTCCACTTCAAGAGTCACCATCCAAAAAGCTGTTTAAAATCCATCCCCTGTTCCCTAGCATGACAAATTTGCATGATAGTAACTGACAAAACCCCCTGTAAAATACACCTAGAAGAACTACAAAAAACATTACAAATAAGAGGATACCCCACCTCACTAATAGACAAGGGTTTCCAACTAGCAGAAAAAATACCATTAGAATCCTTCCGGAATCCAAAAAAACAACAAGAAAAACATGAAAAAGAAGAAAACATTCTAGCATACGTTTCCACTCACAACAAAAACAATCCAGAATTATTCACAAAGATCAAAACCCACATGAAATTACTCAACAAAGAAATTTTAAAGACAACCAAAATAATTAACAGCAAATGCCAGCCTAAAAATTTAAAAGACATCCTAACCTCATCGTAATTCGAACAACAACAACACACAACACAGGGGGTCACAAAATGCAACAAAAAAAGATGTGGACTATACAACATAATAACAGAAAGAAAACTCTTCCAGTTTGAAAACACAACTTTATTCGAAATAAAATCAGATCTGAGCTGCAAACTTGAAAAATGTAGTTTATGCTCTAAAATGTGACAAATGCACATAGATATACATGGGAGTGACGCAATGCTTGAATAATAGAATTTCCCTTCATAGAAGCAATATAAGATTATCACATAACAGGAAATTATATGTTTTCCAACATTTGCATGAATTCGTGATGGCAAATTCAAAGTTATACCTATATATCAATACACAGATTATGAAATATTAATAATGCAGGAAGAAAGATTCATAAAAAAAACAAGCCTTCACTCAACAAAAAACATGAAAAACACACACACACACCGAAACACACACACACACATCAAATTCAAAACACTGTCAAAGAAATAAAGAACACCCAACTGACCGATGAAAAGGATGATAGATAAGCAAGGGCAACTAGAAGATAATTTTAACATACTAAAAAGGTAACCCCAGACCAAAATCATTTTAAATTAGGATAAGCATTTGATTCATCCATCTGTTTATTTATTTATCTGTTTATCCATTTATACACATGCTGATGTGAAAAACACAGACCATTCAACGTGCCAACATTTGATTTATTTATCTTATTTTATTTTATTTTACTGATTTTATTTATTTTTTTATTTTTTCTACTTACTTATTTATAAAACAACAAGTTGGACATCAGAAACAAAAAGTACTCGATAAGTAAAGCCACAAATTTATTCGCCTGAAGAGAATCAATTTTAGACTCAAAACACGTGTCGCGTTGCAAATACCATTATGGACACTTAATGTATCATAACATGTATAATAACAAAAACAATAAATATACACTTTAAAGAAAATGTTCATGGCTTCTCACACTTTTTATTATATACCAATTTCTCTCATTGGAACAACCCTATTTCTTTATCCTATATATATATATATATATATATATATATATATATATATATACACTACCAGCCATAATCATTAGACCACTCCAGTTTTTAAAAAAACAATGATGTATTTCATACTATTTTTGGTATTTATTACCAAGTGAATAATTCTAAATGAAAATAGAATGATTCTTTTGTTATTATTACTTTGCAAAATTTTACAAGGCAGCCAGGAAGCCTTTGCTTTGACCAGCCAATAAGAAGAGACTAGCATAGGGAAGAGAGCACAAAACTGAATACCAGAACAATTCATTTGATACACATGTTATTGTGCAGTATTAACAAAAGAACCATTCTATTTTCATTTAGAATTATCCACTTGGCAATAAAGACTAAAAATAGTATGAAATACATAATTTTTTCTCAAAAACTGGAGTCGCCTAATAATTATGGCTGGTAGTGTATGTCATTATCTTTTTGTAAAAATTTTAGAAAATAAAATTAACTCAGCAAATTCACCAATGACTATCAGAATATTAGAAACCCTTGAACCATTTCAATATACAAAATTACCAATTATTCACTTGCCAATCTTTAAATTACTTAATTACTTAATTAAATTATTTAATTATGCTATTAATAAATCAATATTTACAAATATAATAATTCATAATAATACAAAACAAACTCTTTAAATGATATTCCTTAAAAATAAATAAATATTTAGAGAATATAATTTTTCTTGTTAATTCTTTTGAAAAGTTTTTGTAATTGTTTCCCGAATTCAAATAATGGTGTCTTTTTGCTATCAAGTGTACATGAGACCTAAGAGGAAATCCAGCAAAGTGCATAAAAAACAAAGTGGGAATGTCATGGTAGAGAAACAGAGCAATGATATATCTGGTAAAACTGGACAGATGACACTACACAACAAAGACATAAAAGCAAAGAGATAGGATTAAATATACATGTTGCATTGTTTATGTACATGGTAGATCGACAACTTGCATGACTTAATTTCTCCTTTTAATGTTTTCAGGCATTGAGGATGAGATTTTTTAACAAGATACCGTTTTTAGATTGATTACCAACCAGAACTAGAAGAACTTCTATTTACCAATTTTTGAAGATTTGTGATTTTGTAATGGAACAAACACGGATGGCTTCTGATGAGTTTTGTTTACATAATTTCACTCACAGGGATTTAGTCAACTCATTGTATCATTTTCGGCACTTCTCAATTTGTCACATTTTTTATTCCAAATAAGGCAATAAAGCCACTAAGATGCATGAGGCAAAGTGTGTGAGAGAATAAGAGAAGAAGAGTACACTATTAAGGACAATAATCAATAAAAGATGTGGAATTAAGAAGGCAGAATATAACAACTGAGATTGCATTTAAATTTTAATGATCAAAGTTGACTGGAAAGCAAAAATCTGGAAGAGAGTTCCACATGCTAGAAATAAAAAAGGAAATAACTGTTAACATAAAACTTATGGTGACATCTAGCCATTAGAATTGTAAAATTCATAAAGCCTAGGCACCAAAAGGAAAACTCATCAGAACAATTAGTATGAAATTATCTATTGAAAAGGTATAGTGAAGCTATTACAGTGGTGAGAAAGTAACTATATCTGAGATTCAGACCAAATAAGATTGCAGATTCATTGTATTTCAACAGACCTGAAGTGGAATGAATACATCAAATCTATAGCTGCTTCTACTGCTAGGAAGGTTGGGTCATTATGTTGGACCAAAAAGTTTTCCTTGTCAGAATCAATCCTACCCATTTATAAATCTACCATTCATCATGCATTGAATACTGTTGCCATATCTGGTCAGGTGCTTGTGCTATTAATCTTGAGATTCTTGACAAAATCCAAAGAAGGATCTGCAATGTAATTGGTCCTGACTTGGCATCTCAGCTTCAGTCACTTTCCCACCAATGTGACATGGCTTCCCTCAGTCTTTTTGACTAATATTTTTATAGCAGCTGCTCTGGCAATATTTTTTGCTTAGTGCTTCATCCACATGAAATTAAGTGTGTTAGAAGACTGACATCTAGGTTCTACCCTCTTACTGTTGAAATAGTTAAATGTAACTGCCACTTCTACTCCAACAATTTCTTTTCTTGCAGTTCCCACCTGTGGAACTCCCTTTGGTTTACCTGCTTCCCTGATAACTACAATCTTCAAAAATTTAAATACAACATCAATTCCTATCTTCTATCTCCTTGAATCCCATCCATCTTTTATCCTTTCTTCAATGTCTCTTGTACCTAAACTTTACTCTAACTTTAACCCCCTACGCATTAGTGGCACTCCTGCTTTGCCTGGGGTGAGATGATTAAAAAAAAGAAAAAAGAAGGAGTAAAACCAATATAGCAGTAATATTCAATGCATAGACAAATGGTAGGCATAAATGTGTAAGACTGTCTAGTGTGACACAGTGAACTAACTTTCCTCACAGCCAAACTTGCAATTGATTCAATATAATCTTTCCACTTCATGACAGCGAAAAACATTAACATGAAAAAGTGCAAGGAGCTACTTTCCTGAAAGTTAGCATCTGTGATACTAATAAAAACCAAAAATAGGTTATCTGAAAGTATCGTTTACCTGGCATTTCCAAGAAGGTAAAAATGCATCAATGCTGGCTTTAATCCAAGAAGAAACTTCAGAAGTACAATTCTCTACAGGAAGGTTAAAAATATGAATCCAAGTGGCGTCTTTAAGAAAGTCATGAAATATATCCTAATTAGAATGCTGGTAACAGAAAGAAATCTTGTGAATAATAGGTTCCTGTCTAATAGATGTCTCAGAAGAAATATCAACAGATACTACAGCATGATCTGAATTTCCAAGATGACAAAGTTGCCATGCTTAACAAAAGCAAGGAGAGGTGGTAAGGAACAAGTTAAGTAAGGAAGCATATTGATCAGATATATAAGAGAAATGAGTAGAGAAGTTATCTATTTACCTGAGAAATGAGAAATTGAAAGTCTGATTAACAGCTACATAAGCAACATTAGAATGATTAAGTCCCTTTATATGATACGTATTAAAATCACCAAACCCCAAAATATTTGCAGTTGAATGTTTTATACTCTCAGATATTTTGCCTAATATGTTAAAGTCCTGAGAAGAAGGGGATTGATGCAGAAAAAATAAGTCACTAACAGAGTGCAATAAAAATGTCAAAAGTACATGGACACTCAAAAAACTTACTATTGGAAGATTTTCTCAGGTGTAAACACCAAGGTCATGCATATGTATCCTAGACTCTTCTTGACAAAGATGAGCAGTCTGAAAGAAAGAATTCATTGACAGCAATAGAAGAAATAAAAGTTTTGCAAAGTACTAAGATATTTAGAGACCATTTCAAGAAAAATATATTACACTACATAAACTTGTATGAATACCATGAACATTAGAAAAAAGAAGGTTGAGTGGGGGAATTAATCATTTGTTTACTTGTATTTCTGTTAATTGTAACTGTGATTAGATTGTGTAATAAGAATAAAAGGCCAAAATAATTAACATTATCATCTATGACAATACAAATTAACCAGAAGGCAGCTAAGACTAATATATAATGGAGCCTCAGGGTTGGCCACTTGAAATACATGCAGAGACACATATTTATGTATGGCATCATATTGTAAATACCCTGATATTACATGACTGTTAAGCAGAACAGCCTCTCTATGTGCTATCAAAAAGTTTTGACTCCTTACTACCAGGTGAGATGCAGCAACCAGAAAACAGTCAATCTGGAATTCTCATAATGAAAAGCTGCAATCACTGATCAATCAGATCAATCAAAAGTTAAGACAGTCAAATCATTAAAGCTATGAAATAAAATAACCAGTAAACCATATCCTAAACACAAAACAAGGGATAAACCTCTACTCTTGTTCAATAAACATGAAAGGAGTACTAACTGTGTGATATGTGAACTTATCTACTTCTATTATGCTGTTCACAGCACTGGAGACTGGGTATATTTATTAAGACACCATCTCTAGAAAGGTTGCCGAATAAGGCACTAAACCCTTCTTTTTTGGCCAAGGGAAAATTACTAAATTATTAAAACCTCTATGAAGGTTACCCCAGCAGTTGATATATAATGGGGCTTAATTCAAATCTCTCAAGTTTTGCATTTGGTCATATTGGCAGTATGAGCTGGGTTAATGTCATACTGCAGGAGTGCATGTCTTTGATTGACCAATGCTGGGTAATGAACTTTCAAAACATCATATACTTGCTGAAGTTGTTGAGCATAAAGGTCAGTGTTCATAGCATGATCATCTGGGACAAATTCAAAGGACAATACTCCCATAAAATTCCACCAAGTACACATGATCTTCCATTCAAACTGTCCTTGTTTGACAACAGAATCTGAAGCCTGGCCATGACAAAGGTATTGATTTCTCTTGTTAGGATTATAAAAATAGCTCTTGAGGACTCACCAACAGTTGTTTGTAAATGGTCACACATCCTTGAGCATAATCATTGGTTAGTTTATGAAGAACTTCTCAACAGCATCTATTCACAAGGCTGAGCTTATAGAGGTGTTGACTGATAGTGCTTTGTAAGGAACCAAGTTCTCCTGACAGTGCTTGTACTTGGCTGTCATGCAACCAATTCAAGCAAGGCCTCATATTCTACAACAGAAGGTCTCCCTGACATTTTTTTGTCTTCTTTGTAACATTAGTTTTGTGCCAAATTTATTGACAATTCCTGGGCCTTCAGTATCGTTAACTTCTTTTGCTGCAGCTCTTGCACTCAGTCCTTTTTTTAAAGGTAACATAAAACGACTCTAATTGCAATATTTTCCCCCTTCATTATGAAAGCTTTAAATTAAGGATAAACATTGTTTATATCATAATAAAGACTCAACAATTCAGCAACCTTTGGACAACAAGTTGTATCAAGTTAATGATATAACACAAGTTGGCAAAAATCATCAGTTAAAATCTGAGAAAAGCATTTGACTCAAACTGATACTCTTACTATTATCTTAATTTCTGCTTAAAAGATAAATAATAGAAATTAATCAATATATATATATATATATATATATATATATATATATATATATATATATATATTGTTTTTCTTTAATCCAAAGTGGAAGAGTAGGGAGGTAAATTCCAAGAACCTGATCCTAATTAATATTAAAAGATTTTTAACATTACAAAGTGATGCAAGCAGAGAGCTCAATATATTAAGAATACAGAGCCAATATAATGAAAGAAGAAGGGCTGGATCCTGAAATTAGCTGGAAACTGATAGGTTCAGCCCATATTCCGAGGAATTTTCATGATAGGTGCTGTCTATGTTTACTGGAAAAAATTTCAATATTAAAATACCCCCACCAACACCAGCTACTGAATCTTAGGAGGGAATTCATCAGTAAGTGCCACCATAAGGCAAATTTTTTGAATACTTAAATTTAGAATTTAAATCCCCATTGACTAGATGTTAGAATATAAATTAAAAAGATTCAATTTAAGTTTTAATCTTAATTTTACCCTAATGTTAACCTTAAAAAGTATTTTAACCCCCCTACCTTCCTATCCCAACCTCCTTTAATTGCCTATCTTTAGAAAATATGGATTCTTTTAATAAACCCCTTTTTCCTTGGTTAACACATATATGTATATATATATTTTTTTTGCTCTAATATTTTTTTTCTCTAATAATTTTTTTTCTCTCTAATAATTTTTAAACTGATAACTTCCTGTAATTGGCATTTAGCTCGCTTCTACCTAAAAGGTTTAATTAAATAAACTTAAATAAAAAATTTTAAAATCTTACACCTCTTCAAACAGCCCAAAATCTTAACCTTAAAAAAGTAATTTAACTCCTTTAGTTGTCTATCTTTATAAAATATGAACTCCTTTACCAAATCCCTATATATGTATGTGTGTGTGTATATATATATATATATATATATATATTTCTTTAATAACTTTAAATTCATGACTTCCTGTAATGGATAAACTTAATTAAAAAATTTTAGGATATTACATTTAAATCTATTCCTCCTCTTCCTAAATATACAGTTTCAACATCCTGTAACCCCGCCACTAACAGCTCTGTCCTGTTCTACTTTGTGACCATTGTTAACCTAAATCCCTTCCACACTTTACCCCAGAGCCTTCGCCATTTGGAACAAAACAATGTCGCTGACATGACGTAGAATCTCTATTAGAGATCCTATGTCAAAATGTACATCCTCATTGCGTGTCCTCATTGCTTGTCCCAGGAACTTCAGCTGTCTCTTCCTGATGCTCAGTATTAATTTCCTTTTTGTTTCCATCATTTCCAAGACCTCATCATTGCTCACATGCTTGATCCATGATATTTGCAGCATCCTTCTGTAGAACCACATTTTAGTTGCTTCAAGTTTTTCCTCTATCTTTGATGATATTGTCCAGCATTCACTGCCATATTGAAGGACGGACAGCACATAGCAATCCAGTACTCTCTTCCTAGTTTCTATCGAAATTGTCCTGTTTCTTAATACTTTACTCAACTTCTGGAATGCTTCCTTCGTCATGCCAATTCGCCTTTGGATCTCTGTGTCACACTTTCCATCTTCTGTTATAACGCTTCCCAGGTATTTAAATTTTTGTACCTGCTTGATTCTGGTATCCCCGACCTGTATTTGGCATTTTGGGCTGCCCTTTTTACTGATGACCATGCATTCGGTTTTCTTGCAGTTTATTTCTAGTCCTTTCTTGTTACTTTCTTCTGCTACCTTCTGTAGGAGGTCTTGTAGTTTCCCAGAGCCACACCCATTCCAAAAACATCCCAAAAAACAAAGTTTTATTTTTAATCATTTCACCCCAAGCAAGGCATTCCACTGCCACTATTGTGCAGGGGTTACATAGGGGAGGTGATGAGAAAGAGTGGTTAGATATAAGAAATGTCAGAAGGAGGGTGACAGACGGGTAAAGATGTAGATGGGAAGAGTGTTTTAGAGAATGGATGCGTGTTAGTGTGTTAGGAGGTGTTTATTGACCTTACATCTAAACTCCTGGAGATTGTAGCTGTTGGGGAAGCAAGTATGTGGAAGGGAATTCCACAGGCGGGAAGTGCGAGAAAAGAAGCTGTTGAAGTAGAAATTGCAGTTACATTTTATCGGTTTCACTGTAAAAGAGTGGGACCTAGTTGCCAATCTAGTATCTTGTGCAAATTTGTATTTAGGGGGCACCAGTGATTATAATTTGGATCCAATTAACACCTATATATTCTCTAATTGAAACAAACTTAAAACAGAAACCAGCTTTTATATCCATACCAACAAGCTGATAGAGACATGACACAAACCAGGGTTCATGTCAATACTTACTGTGTTGAGAGAGATACAACAACAGCAATCAGCAATGTTTATTTTGTCATTCTCTTTCCCTTGTGCCTTAGCAACAGCTACAGACAGAAGTTATTAGTTTTCTAAATAAATTATAAATTTATTACTCATATCCAATATATTCTTTTTACTTGAATTTACATTTGCCGAGGTGGAGAAGGAATTAACCTCTACAACAATAACAACAACAAGGTTCTGTCTTCCAGGTTATCCAGTTCTATCTCTGCAACAAATGTGAAAGATGTGAGAGTAGTTTAGATAAAATGTCATATAATATTCAAAAGAAAAATAAACCAAAAACGAAGCTGAATCATGATGTTTATAGAAAAGACTTTTGCTGAACTACTTGTTTATTGGACAGTAATATATATCTCTCTTCTGATTGGATGAAAGAATCTATTTAGTTTCTAATTGGATAGAAAAGATGGCAGAAAAAAACTTTATTTCTTGTAAGCTGTGATCCTATTACTTTTGCACAAAATGTATATTCAAACAGAAAATCTCATAATGTTGGCAATTGCATCTGTTCTTTGGTAAATAAAAAAAAATATTTTAATACATATTTGGTTTTGTTTTAAATGACAGTATTGCATTTTATAATTACCTAAGTAGTTTAATAAATTAAATGTTTTAATTATACACAATTGAAGATTTTTCATTTATAAATTCAAGTAACATAACCATGCACACAATTTTGAGTAATGAATGAGTCATGCAAGTATTGTTAATAAATCTAGCTGCTCCATAATTGTGACCTTGTGCCAGACAAACTGAATAAATATTGTAAACAAAACACAATTGCATTGCATGCTGCTACTGTCAAAAAAGCTGAAACAAACAGACATGGTTTGTGTTTATAAACTCAAACATGCAAATTCTCTATTTTTTATGGCCAATCAGGAAAAGTGCAAGTGTTTATCAGTAGGGAGTCAGGCGGCAGTGTGCTAGCTGTGTGAATGCAACCTACAAAGTTTGAGAGCTATGGATCTTTGAAACCTCTTTTTTTAATTAAATTTTCTACAACATACAACTACACAATGCCTAACCAAATCAATTACATGAAAAACCTTTTTTAAAAATTGTATATAATTAAACCCTTTTAAACAACTGCCTTCTCTTTCTTTGCATAATTTGTGTGGGAATATGTAACACGGACCTGGCTTAGTGTGCATGAAACATACAACATAAATATATGATAAGCCCAAACAAAAGACAAAAGTCTTTGTATTAAAATGCTTATGTGTACATATATCTGTCATTTTTAACGAAACCTGCATTAAAGAGAGATTGCTGCCAAAATATACAATATATATATATATCTATATCTATATATATATATATATATATCTTCATTTAATAATATATAACATTTAATATATATATATATATATATATATATATATATATATATCTTCATTTAATAATAACAAATACAAAAATAGAACATCCCTATTTGAAATATCACTGGTACTTAAAGGAAACAAAAAAGAAATACCCACAATAAAGTGGAAAATTCTAAAAGAAGCTAAAACATGTAAGTCCTTAAATGAACCATGTTCATTATGTTTATATGAAAAACTATTTATTATTAAATCCCTTAAGAATAAAAATTTATTAAATAAACGCAACGAAATAAATGTCATATGTAGACATTGTAAATTATTCACATTAGAAAATGGATAAAATCTAAATGAAATGACATGCATATAACCAACAAGTACATAAGTAAAATAATCATTGATGAACTATATAAAAAATAAATTGGAACACAGAATTACCCTTTTAAAATAAATCTTTCTTTTTATAAAAAAACTTTACAACAAATAAATAGATAGAACAAAAAAAAATATTATATTTTAGGTTTTTAAAAAAACTTTTCCTTTTTAAATAAACTTTACAATAAATAAATAAATAGACTAAAAATGATGAGGAAATAAAAAAAAATATAGAATTGGTACTCAATGAGAATACCACATCAAAAGTAATAAAACTGAAGGGAAAGAAGGGAAAAAGATAAGATCAGGTTAAAGGCAGGTCAACACCCCGACCAGTAAGGAGGGAAAAGAAACAAGGGAAGGGTAGGATGAAGAAGAAAAAAAACAAAAAAGAGAAAAAGTTAGTTAGTATGTATTCTTTGGGGTCAAATCCAAAAATGAATTTCCATTCTAATTAACCAAAAGAAACATCCACATGCATTCACAGCAAACCAAAGGTTTTTGTCATTTAAATGTAAATCATCTGCACAACTAACATCAACATTGCCTGATGATGAGAATCTATCTCGAAACATAGAAATTTCCATGTCGCAATGTACAATTGATACATAACAATATAATTATATTAAGCTCTATAATACTCTTTATATTGAGCACTGTTTATGATAAAATAAATGCCAGAGCACTCAAAATAAAAAAGACCCTACAGTCCTCTTCATCTGGAATTATATATATATTGTAATCGGTGTTACAATGGTTTATAAAAGCATAGTATCACTACACAAAAATTTCATGTTTTGAAGCACAACCACTCCTCTTCAGGTGATTAGTGGAACTAGAATTACAATATAAAGCTCTGCTCTGTATCGAGCATTCTTTATAAAAGTAAATGGTTGAACAGTGGGTTTAAAATTTACGTGTTCTGCCACTTTCTTACAATATATATATATATATATATAAATACATATCTTAGTATGAGTAAGAATAGAATTACTATCCACAGTTCATAGCATTTACTTTTTAAAATGGGCTTGATAAGTAGTAGAGCAATATTTATAGTAATATTTTTATTATTGGTATTAATAATAAAAACATTTTTTCACTGCAACTCAAAAGCTGTCGTCTTTTGGTACAATCAATAAGATCTTGATAAACCAATAAAAAGTTTATCGAGTCCAGCCCACTAGAACTCTATCTACTCCCCATTTAATTGCCTAGATAAGGTAATATTTTCTTTTAAATTTCTATATATATATCATTCCTTAACACTTGTAACCATAAATTGCCTGATGAGATATTATTGATATTACCAAAACATGACAGCTCTTGTGTAGCAGTGAAAAAATGTTTTTATTATAAATATCAATAATATATATATATATATATATATATATATATATATATATAATATTCTTAATACAAGATTTAAAAATATCTACTTGCAAATGATTGGGTACCAAAAACAATATCATGGTATAATAATGCCCATGATGGGGGAAATACAATGACAGTATAAATCTTTCTTCCATAGATATCTCATTATAATATTAATGTAGAATGAATTAAATAGTAAGATGTTCAGTAATCCTTCCCTTAAGTGGTTTAGATTTATCTACTAGAGTTTTGCTTCACTTAAAGAGCATAAAATCAACTGTCATTTTATATCTTTAAATGCTTTTTCACCATAAATATCACTGTGGCCAATGGCACCCTGGCCATTAGATATTTGGTGGTAATATGTAGGGTGTAAGAAAGGTGTTGGATTCATGTGCAGAGACTCTGAAAGAGGTGTTTATGCAGTATATTCAAACTGGAAGCCATATTGTTTCAAATGGCTGAACTGCTTATGCTTGAATTAAGGAAATCAACCACAGAATAAACTCTCATGACATCATTATTCATCAGCAGCATTTTTGAAGATTCTACAATACGAAAACGTTCTGATGCTTTCAGCATTTATTTGCTGCATAGTCTACCATTACTTTTTATTATAATATTTAATTGTAATAAATGTATATATCTTAGTCTTATTAATTTTATGTTGTTCATGGAATAGCAGTTTGTTTTACACTGCTTAAATGAAAGATTATTTTGTGTTTAAATTTTACTTGTATGGTTTATCTGACATGTAAACAGTTAAAAGAAACTGTCTTCTATGTGCCATACCCTTAGGACATGGATGATCATGGCTCTCCACAATTTCTTGTCTTTTATAGCTCTAAATAATGTTTGTCTTTTTGCTTTATCTCCTAATTCCTGTTCTACCATTCATTTTACACAACCTTGTTAGTTAGGTTTCTCCTCTCCCTCCTGATGTTGATATGCACCATGAGTATGAAATTTTCTAAGCTATCTTTCCTTGAAATTTCATCTGTCTGTTTAAGTACCCTTTTTGTTTTCATTTTTCTGAAACTTAATTTTTAGTACTTGGTATTCTCAGCAGCCTTCTGTAGAACACATTTCTGTTACCTCAAGTCTTTTCTTCATCTTTGATGTGATAGGTCCAGCATTCTCTGCCATATAGGAGAACTGATACGACATGACAGTTCGGTAGTTAACTTCTAGTAGTTAAAATGAAAGGAAAGCCTCTCAATGTATCAGTAAAAGTAGCATATGCACCAACATCACAAAGTATAGAAGAAATTAAGTTCTACACCATGCTAGATTATTTCATGGCACAGTGCAACTCAGAAGAAATCGGAATTATCATGGGAGATCTGAATGCCAAAGTTGGCCAAGGAAGAGAAGGTGAAACAGTCGGTAATTTCAGACTAGGACACTGCAATAGCCGTGGTGATAAATGGGTTCAATCGTGCACAACGAATGACCAGATAATAACCAACACCTGGTTCCAAGAGCACCCAAGAAGGCTATGGACATGAAAATGTCCAAGAGGAGAAACTAAGAGCCAAATTAACTACATTACTATCAACAAGACATTATAAAATGCAGTCCTTCACTGCAAAGCCTACCCGAGTACAGACTGCAGAAGCAACCACCTGCCAGTTGTAAGCAAACTAAGGATAAAACTAAGGATATTAAAGAAACCCAACACAGCCATAAGACTGCAGTACAATAGACTCATGAATTACTCAAACCTGCAGGAAATGTATACGGAGAGTGTGAAAACGATATACGAAGGACAAATTTGAAATGGAAGCTCAATATGGGATGCACTGAAAGCAGCACTAGTGACATCGCTGAATGACATCATTCCAAAAAAAAAAAAAAAGCCCACGAGAAGAAAAATGAGTGAATCACCGAAGAAATTCTTGACCGGATGCAAAAAAGAAAGAAAATGATGCCAAGATATGGAACAGAATACAAGAGACTACACAAGGAAATACAGAGCCAATGTAGACAGGCTAAAGAAAGATGGCTCAATGACAAATATGCTGAAGTAGAGAGACTGAGCACAACAAATAATGAAGACATGCATAAAAAATAAAAGAATTAACAGGGCAAACGACCTGCTCCGCAACAACATGTATAAAAACAAAGGATGGCACACTAATATTAGAAAAAGAAAACCTATTTCAGAGATGGGATGAGTACATTGGAGATCTCTTCCACGACAAGAGAGAGCAATCACCAATGCACAAAATTATGGATGGACCAGAAATATTAAAAACCAAAGTGGAATCTGCAATGACCAAATTGAGACATGGAAAGGAAAATGCGGGACCTTCTACAGAAGGTAGCAAAAGAAAGTGAGAAGAAAGGACTGAGCTTAAACTTCAAGAAAACTGAATGTATGGTCATCAGTAAAAAAGAGGAGCCAACTACAAGGCAGAGAAATTAAAATAAAACAAGAAAAAAATTCAGATACGTGGGAAGTATTTTGACAGAGGATGGAAAGTGCAACATGGAGATCCAAAGATGCATTGGAATGGCCAAAAATGCATTTCAGAAGCTAGTCACAGTCCTAAAAGACAGGAAAATCTCATTAGAAACAAAGAAAAGAGTGCTTGATTGCTATGTGATATCTGTCCTTCTGTATGGAAGTGAATGCTGAACAATCTCATCAAGAATGAAGGAGAGGCTTGAAGCAGCAGAAATGTAGTTTTACAGAAGGATGCTGAGGATAGCATGGATGAAGCACATATGCAAGGATGAGGTGTTAGAAAGAATGCATATGAGAAGAAAACTCATGCTAAATATCAGGAAGAGACAAATGAAGTTCCTGGGACACGTAATGAGAAAGGAGGGCCTGGAGAAATTTACTCAACTTCTGGAGTGCATCCTTGGCCATGCCAATTTGCCTTCAGATCTCAGTGTCATACTTTCTGTCCCATGTATTTAAATTTCCATACCTACTTGATTTTAGTATCCCCAGCTTGTAGTTGGCAATTTACGCTCCTCTTTTTAATGATGACCATCCATTCAGTTTTCTTGTCGTTTAAAGGTAGTCCTTTCTTTCAATTTTCTTTAACTACTTCCTGTAGGATGTCTTGTAGTTTCTTTTGTGTACCCGCTATCAGCACTGTATCATCTGCGTATTTTATATTGTCCAGATTGTGGTCGGTAATTGTATAAATTGTATAAAAATTACAACTAAAGATAAGACAGAAATTTTTGGCTAAAATAAATTACCCATATATGAGGCTGAACATTTTGTGTAGTTAACTATAGTAAAATCTAAATAACTCATTGATGGTTAATATTTTTGAATACATGTACAAAAAAAAAAAAGAAATCGAAATCATTTTGATGATACAAAAATGTATTATTTTCTTATTAACTTTTGTAGTTAAATTATTTATATCATAATACACGATGAAAAATGGGTTACATGCTATGATGTTCAACATGAAACATAATAAATTGACAAAGGTAAATCCCCACAACCAACCCCATGGTTGGTTGGTTGGTTGGTTGTTTTGTTTTATGGCATATCAACCTCAGCGGGTCATTTACTGCCAACTAAATTTTATTTATCTATTGCTGGTAATACCTTTTTCTTTCAATAATTTATTGTTTTTTTTATATAAGTTTTGTGTTTAGTAATACTTTTTTCTTTTCAAGTATCAAGATTCACTGTGATTTGTTTTTAAGGGCAGGGTCCCCAAGTCCTACCCTTGTTATTTAACCCATAACTGGAGGGAAGGGATGGATTAATACCTTTTCTAAGGGTACCAGTGCTTAAGTGAATGCAGGGTATTCAACTGGAATTCGAACTCGGCTCACCGATTTCTCTTTTTGAACCGATATCTACTGCACCACAACACACATCCGTCACTAAACGCTTACAGTACCTGGTATTCCCAAGCAGTCACCCATCTAAGTACTGACCAGGCTCAATGTTGCTTAACTTTGATGATTGAGTGAGAACCGGTGTATTCAACATGCTATGGCCATAAGCCCAACCCCATGGAAGAAAGGTAATGTGTGCATGTGTTGGAATCCTAGGAGCATTATTCAGTTAGAGTTCATAAAATGTAATGAAACACTAAATGCACATTTATACGTCTAGCAGCTGGAACATGTCAATAAAATTTTTGTTTTCTGAGGTAATATATTTAATTCAAAAGTTGTTTTTTTTTAAAAAACAACCAAACCTGGATAACAATAAAAATGATGAGAAACATCTACTAACTTAAAATATCTCCTGTATTTTTTATTCCATTATTTGTATTGTTAAAATGGATTTATAAGTATTTCAATATAAATTATCTCCCTTAAACAATAAAAACCGATATATTTCTCTCTTTCTATCTCTCTCTACCCTTCTCTCTTTATAGAAATATACCAAGATAAGAGAGGATCCACACACAAATTCCGCTATAAAAAAAAAGTATAAGGAAGGAATGCTGGAAAAATAATTTGAAAATTTTGGTAAATCCAAAAAACCTAGAGAGAGTTTTGATGTTAGTTGAAACCAAGCTTCACATCAAGTAGTCTGGAGCCTTTTTTAAATGTATATAAAGAGAGAGCTGACAGACAGCTGTAGAGAGAGGAGTCAGCCAGAGAAACCAGTCAAGTGTGTTGTGTGAAGAAACTAAGTGGGTTTTAAGACATTTTTCTGCCTCAGTCACTTTTCCATATATAGTCTGAAATATTCTTTATTGTTGACATTTTGAAGAAGCAATAATGGACCCAAGATTAGTTTTTCGCAGTAAAAAATCAACATCACAGTTATTACTCTTGTTAACTTGTTTTCATAAAACAGAATTTCTTATATAATGTAATTTTTTTCTGGAAAGTTAAAAATTTATATATTATTTGAATAAATTATCCAGAAACTAAGTAATGATTTTCATTTTTGGCTTGACGATTTCAAACCTAGAAGATATTTATGTAGAAAAATAGATACTACACTCATGCAATAAAAAATAAGTATTTTTTAATAAATGATTTCCTTGATAATAAACTTTAAATGATTATTTGTTCTAAAACTGCTTATTTTTCAAACATTTTATTTTAAAAAATTGTTTAAACTGTCATTTCTAAAATAAAAAAATAGATAGAAAAGTAGGTTTAAAAGAATATTATATTAAAACAAAAACAATTTTTTAAAATGCAATATTTATATTACAACTATATGTAAAAATTTTGACATTTCAAATTTAATAATATTTTTAGCCATATTCATAATTTTTTACTACAGGGCACCAGTGAGCTTTGCCACTGGGCATTTGATTTTAAAATGATGATAAATTTCCCCGTTCAAATTTTACTAGTAATACTTACCAAACATGTAAAAAGTTAAAAAGAAATCTTCTTTGTGCTGTGTCTCTTCAGGATGTTGGCAAACATGGTTCTCTAGAATTTCCTGTAGCTCTTAATAAATTTTACTTTTTTGATATCTCTCCAAAACCTTATTCCACTATCCATTTACTCAAGCTTGCTAGGTAGGCTATATCTTATTTTTTCCGCTCCTTTTATCTTCAATCTGTCCTGTGAGTATTAAATTTTCCAAACCCTAGAAATTTCAACTGTCTCTTTCTGATGCTAAGAATAAATATCCTTTGCATTTATATTTTTACTAAAACTTTGTTGCTGCTAACATTCAATAATATTAAATCATATGCCCAATAATAAGAACAATTAAAATGCAAATATGCACAATTCTAAAATGGAAAATGTAGACAATTCTACTCCTGCAGCTTCTTCTCTCGCACTTCCCGCCTGTGGAACTCGCTCCCGTATTCTTGCTTTCCTGATGGCTACAACCTCCAGAAATTTAAATGCAAAGTCAATACTCATCTACTAACCACTGGACTCTAGCTCTCTCCTCTCCCCTGTATAACCCTCCCTTTCTCTCCACCTATGTATCTGTCATCGCACCTGCTTTCTATTGTTCCTTTCTAACTAGTTTGTACTCCTCACTCTTTTCTAATTAATCTTTTTACATTTATGTAACCTCCTGCACATCAGTGGCGTTTCCACCTTGCTCGGGGTGAAATGATTAAAAAAATAAAAATAAAAAAATAATAAAATTGGCATAATATACATTACAATATAATATAATATATACTACAATATCTTACAAATTATATTCCATGTACACTATTTACATTGTTCAGACTATTGTCCTCATCTTTATAGTCATATTCACAATGTTTTCACCATTGTATGACTGGGATACCTAACCCACTGGATAAAAGCATTGATTGAAGTAATCCAGTGACTTGAACCAAAGAGTAGCAAGTTCAGTACCAGGCCACAGCAGAGGTGAACAAAAACTTGGAGAGTGAAGTTACTAAAGAAAAATAACTGAAACTGAGATATCCAGAAAAGGCATGACACTTGGAACTAGAACAATCAAGAGCACCAAGAGTCAAATAAAGGATATAGTTTGAAATTCTAATGCATATCACCTGAAGAAGTTCGGAGTGTACAATGGCGGGAATGTCATGAACATGACAAGGATGAGGACAATAGTCAAAAAAAGGTAAATAGTTACAATGCCTCATTTCAGAAATATAGACAGAAATTATATTTCCTCTAAGTTTAACTATTGACCATTGTGAAAATATAAAAGGTTGTAATTTTTTATTACAGAATGGTGACCGCAAAATAGAGACTGCAAATTGTACCTTTTATTTCTAGGCATTGGTCAAGTGTTTTGCATCCTAAGTGCATTGCAGTTTATGAAGGTGATAACCAATACTCACAATTTTTTAAATTAATTTTTCACCCAATACAAGGTTCAACAGTCACTCCAGGTAGTGGATACTGAATGAGGTTGTGTATGAATGTAAGAACAGAAGGTAAGAATTTCAGTTCATGAGGAGATGTAGAATAGATAACAGTTGGTCATGGACTTGAGAGGTTAAGATTGTAGTGATTGTGGAAGCATCCGCTTGGGAGTCTGTTCCTCAAAAATGCAGTTCTTAAAAAGAAGATGTCATTTCCTTCTTACTAATGAAATATGAAGGGAATGGGGATGATTCAATCCCAGTGGACATGGTATAGCGGGTCTTAGCTCTCATGGTCAGAACAACTATTGAAACTAAGGAATGTAGTTTGTCATAACATTTGACATGAAAATAGCAATAGAGTAACATGGAAGAAAGAATTAATAACGTTTACTTTCCAGTTGAGATAGTTTGTAATTATTTTTGAAAAAGCATGAATCCATCTTGTCTAATAGGGGTTACTCCCTGTTGTCTGACCCTCTGCTATGAGTAAACAAAAATGGAATTGACCATAGTCAGGAACATCATGTCAATGCAAACAATCCTTTTCTTAACTGCATAGTATGCACCAGAGCTACATACAGTTTTGAATTCAGAGATTTTCTTCTAGACTGGTTGCCACCCAAGGCAATAGAATTTAGTCTGTCCTACTATTTACCCATAGCTGAAGGAAGAAAAGCTGGATTTATACCTTTCTCAAGGATATTAGCATGTAAGGGAATATAAGAAACTCAATTGGAATTCAAACTCAGCTCTCTGATACCTTAATCTGAGCTGCAATCCACTTCTCTACTGTGCCTCCTCAGAGTAAATAACAGGGTAATTAGAGTTCTTCAGCCCATTAAAGCAGTTTGTCTAAAAGAAGGCAACTCTGACAAAAAACCTACACCATGGCAATTGTTCTGGTTGTTTTAGCTCACTGAACTACTGAGAAAGAGCACCAAAAGTTGAACTTGATATTCATGAGCTGATCTCCACTATAAACCACAAGCACAGATTGGAAAAGGTGTTTGCTGAGGATGGAAAGACAATTCTTTCTTGATCTGTACTGGAGAGCAATAAGACAGCAATATGCAATGATTTTCTGTATTTGTTTACTTGTAAAATCTATGACAGCAGCAATCAAAGGAAAACTGTTTAATCACTTTGGCAGGTTGGTTGTTTTTTTTTTTGTTTTTTTTTTTGTTTAGCGACATATCAAGCTTTATGGGTTATTTAATGCTAAAATCTAAATATTTTGTATGCAATTTTGATTTTGGGGTAATAATGGTTTTAGTGATACAAGCCTTACTAATCCATAGATGTGGGGAGAAGAGGTGGATTCATGCCTTTTCTAAGAATATTAGCACGTGAGTGAATATAACAAAATCCAACTGGAATTGGAACACAGCTCTCTAATTAACAGTTCTAAGTCATTATCCATTACACTACCCACACATCCAAGCTTACAGCACTTCTCAAGAAGTCACCCATCAAAGTATTGATCATGCTTGATATTGCTTAACTTTGGTGATTGTACAGGAACCAGTGTTTCAATGTAAAGTGGCTGTGGGCCAAATTAGGCAGGAAAGATTCAAGTTTCACGTAATAATAGCATAAAAATTATTGATAGGACACCATATTTTTCAGTCCCCTAAGTGAATCATTAAATTAAATACTTTTCATTGATATTATTCTCTGAGTAGAGACAATTGTTACTTGTCATTACCAATTTATGCAATGAGGTATACCATATTGAAAATATGCCTACCTTCCTAGAAATTCTGTCACTGACTGATAGTGTATTGATTATTCGGTTGTCTCTTGATAATATTCTCTATTTTCACATCAAGCAACAGACTCTCTGATAAAATATTCAACTGGAATTTTTCAAAAAGTACACCCAAAGATCATCTTTAAAACAAAACAGAATTTAAAGTGTAAAAGAGGGAAATTTAAGAGAGCTTCTTTTAACTTTTTTTCCAAATAATATCTAACCACCTGAAGACTGTACATAACCAGCAGTTGCTGCTAGTCAGATGAACACCTGACTGTATTATATAAAATATGATACACTAACATTTTGCAGTTGAGTACTTTGTCATTTCGATATACGCTATCAGGAGTGTTATATATAAATATAAAGGGAAGCTGCTCTCCTTTAACCATTATAGAGAAACTTTTCTGCCTACCATCAGAATGGATGATGCTAACCTTCTAGAGAGCAACATACTTTGCCTCCTTAGCCTCACTCTCTCAAATAATCTCAAATGGAATGACTACATTGAATCAATAGCTGTATCTACTATAAGGAAAGTTGGTTCACTGTGTCAGGCCAGGAAGTTTTTCTCATCAGCATCTATTTTACACATTTATAAATCTAAGTCTGTGCATTGAATTTCTTCTTCTTCTTCTATGTGCCTTGTCCCTTCAGGACGTAGGCAATCATGGCTTTTCATGTCTCTGTATCCCTGGTGGCTCTTAGCATGCTTTCTCTTGTTACCCCATCTAAACCCTGTTCTGCCATCCACCTGCTCAGGCCCTTCAAATACGTTATCTGCTGCTTTCCTCTGTCTCTTTTTTCTTCTTTCTGGCCTGTTTGTATCAGGTTCTCCAAGCCCTCCTTCCTCATTGCATGTCCCAGGAACTTCAGCGATCCCTTCCAGATGCTCAGTATTAATTTCCTTTTCATTTCCAGTGCATTGGGTACTATTTCTATATCTGGTCAGGTGCTCCTGCTGTTCTTCTACCGGTTGTCAACAAAATCCAAAGAAGGATCAACATATATATATAACCTGTCTTAACTTTGCAGCTTTCCTTCAGTCACTTTCTCATTGATGTTACGTGGTTTCTCTCTGTCTTTTCTACAAGTATTTTGATGGCAACTGCACTGACGATCTTTTTACTCTGGTTCCCCAATGACATCTTACTCATGCTACTAGAAATAGTTAAATCTACTATTCGTACGTGCAATGAGTTAGTTAAGTGCCATACGTGATACACGCTTTTGGCGATCATGTCTTGAAAGAAACAAGACTAATTGGGCAGAAGATTATCCCGCAGTAGGTTGCCATTGCTTTCTGCAGTAGACTGGTTGCCAGTCAAGGCTATAGAACCCAATATGTCCTATTATTGTACCCATAACTGTAGGGAAGATTCATTTCCCAAGGGTATTTGTGTGTAAGTGAATGCAAGGAATTCAACTGAATTTTGAACTCGGTACACCGATTTGTCATCCCGAGTAGATATCCACTACACCACAGTGCACATCCATGCATTGGGTACTATTTCTATATCTGGTCAGGTGCTCCTGCTGTTCTTCTTCAGGTTGTTAACAAAATCCAAAGGACAATCTGCAATATAACCTGTCTTAACTTTGCAGCTTTCCTTCAGTCACTTTCTCATTGACGTGATGTGGCTTTCCTCTAACTTTTGTACGGGTATTTTTAGGGCAACTGCTCTGACGAGCTTTTTACTTTGGTTTCCCTGACCACAGGTATTTACTCATGCTACTAGATTGGCATCAAGGTCCCACTCTTTTACTGTCTAAATAGTTAACTGCTTTTTATTTTCTAACAGTTTCTTTTCTTGTACTACCTATTTGTGGAACTTCTTACCATTTACTTGCTTCAGTACCTAAAATTTTAAATCTTCTTTCTACTTGATTCCCATTTTTCTTTTATCCTTTCTTCAACATTCCCTATACCTTGATTATTTTCTTACTGTAACCCCCCTGTGCACCTGTGGCAGTCCTGTCTTTCTTGGAGCAAAATAATTTCCATTGTCTTTCCCATGCTTTCTTCCCGCTGCGCATTTTCTCACTTTTTTCTCTTTGTTAAACCCAGACAACATGTGACCAATATCTGTATCTATCAACATTTTACTTCCTACCTAAATTTTGGGTTTATTTCTCTCTGAGCCATTTTCATTGGCTCTTTCCTCGTTTCTTTCTTTCTCTCTTGTTTTCCACTTTGCTTTTTATTTCCTCTGTGTCCTTCTCTTTCCTCTTTCTTTCCCCTTTTTTGGATTTTTCTTTTTGCTTTCTCATCCTGCCCTCTTTATCTTGTATGAAAAGTTTTCCAAAAATAAAAGGAAGTGAGTTTTTTGTTATTTTTTTATTTTCTTAAAAGAAAAAGTTTATTGCCATCATTATTAACTACCTAATGAGACATTGTTCTTTCAATGTCGAAACAAAAATGTACAATTTATAGTAGATTGTAGTTTGTACATGTTCTAAAGTATAATTTATAATATATATATTACTCAACTTTTACATTAAAACATGTAAATAACTACTAATGTAAAAGCCCTGTTTTAAATTGATGTTTTGAGTGTTGCAATTTTATTCTTCCTTCTTTTACGTATGGATATATATCTATATATATATATATATATATATATATATATATATATATATATATATACATACATATGTGTAGATTATATATGTCTATTGATTGAGCGGTTGTTTTTGTTTACCAACATATGAACACTTTTATGGGTTATTTAATGCTGAAATCTAAATATTTTGGATGCAATTTTTTTTATTTCTATTCAAGATAACAGTTTTAGTGAGAGAATTTTTATTAGTTAACTGATAGCTGGGAAGGAGAAGGGAGGGACTCATATTTTTCTTAAGGGTTACTGTGTGTAAATAAATATAACAAACTCAACTATAATTGGAACTCATCTCTTACCTACAAATCCTAGTTTACAACATCTGGGATTCCCAAGCAGCCACCTATCTAGGTACTGACCAGGATTAATGTTGCTTAACTTCAGTGATCATACAGGAACTGGCATTTCAATATGATATGGCCATAAGCTGAGTGTGTCTGTATTATATATATCAAGTGTGATGGGTAAATTGTCATCATTATTCGTTCTTAGTTTTGCTTATGCACTTTGTTTTTGATTTTGTTGACTGCACAGTACAGTAGGGTCAGTTGGACACCATGTGTGAGAAGGAGAGCCACATGATGCAATTCATATTGCCAGAAATTTGGAAATGGCATGCTGTACTGTTTGGCCTTCAGGTTCCAATATGAATATTTCAAAGTGTTTGTGTGTCAATCTGAGAACAATGCAGAGAATTCAAAAAGAGTTTGATGAGGCTAATGGTGATTATAAAGGTGTTTGGCATGATCACTAGTGATGGCAATGTTATGTCTCTATTCATTTTCCCACAAGGCTTCATACTCATCATGGTGGCCTACATGCCTTGAGGATGTAGTACTGCCTTACATGGCTGCTGAAAGACCCAACAGGACGCTGCACCATACCACACAAGAAGGAAAATCTAGTCAGAGCTGTCAGACAATTTCTGCGACCACATCCCTCCTTACATCTTGTCACCTAACACCCAGACAGTAACCCCCTAGATTCTTAAATGTGTGGTACAGTTGAGTGAGAAACCAACAAAACTCTTTGTACCATCAAATATGAATTGAAGGCAAGAATTATGGCAGTATTTATCAACTTAAATAAGGGGACTGTTCAGTAGAGTTGTAGGAGATTCTGAAGTTATCTGCTGGTGATTGTGGAGCTAATGGCAATTTTATTGAATAAATTTACTCTTTAGTATTTTAAGAGATTTTTGTGTAATTTTGGTAAATGTATTTGTTAAAATGAGATGTAAGTGTTATTTTCTTTATTTGACAAGATGGATAAATTGTCATCTAAATTACACAAAAATGTATGGTGTCACATGTTTCAGCCAAAAAAATGTCTACAAGTGGGCTAAATTGCTTAAAGAAGGATGGAGCAGTGTTGAGGATGAAGACAGGCCTGGGGGGGGGTACAGAAGTGAGGTCTCCTGAGGTGATTGAATCAGTCAATGACCTCATTCAGTTTGACAGAAGGGTGACAGTGGATGACATTGCAAGGACTTTGAGCCTATCTGTTGGGACAGCACACAAAATTGTCCATGATGACCTTGCCTACTTGAAGGTCAGCTGCCGGTAGGTGCCAAAGATGCTTACTGCAGAGCACAAACAGAAGAGGGTCGAGTTATCCCTCATCCCCCTTACAGTCCAGACCTTGCCCCTTCAGACTTTCACCTGTTTGGTCCCTTGAAAGCATTCACAAGAGGCATGAAGTTTGAAAGTGATGATGAAGTCAAAAGTGCTGTGAGTGATTGGCTGAGACATCAGTCCAAAGATTTTTATGTTGAGGGAATACGGAAGCTTGTGTACAGATGGGAAAAGTTTGTGACACTGATGGGAGACTATGTTGAAAAAAAAAAGTAAGCTTCTATCTGTATTAGAAGTCATTATACTGAAAAATTCACCTTATTTATTGAATGACCCTCATAGAATATTGCTGCCACATATGGCCTGCTGACTCTGCTATTTACCTTGAGCACCTTGATAAAATCCAAAGAAGAATCAGCAATATTATTGGACCTGATCTGGTAGGTAAGCTTCAGTCACTTTCCCACTACTGTAAGGTTGCTTCACTGTGCCTTTTTCATAAATATTTTCATGGTACTTGTTCAGATGA
This sequence comes from Ascarosepion bandense, assembly GCA_037127315.1. Classification (NCBI taxonomy): domain Eukaryota; kingdom Metazoa; phylum Mollusca; class Cephalopoda; order Sepiida; family Sepiidae; genus Ascarosepion; species Ascarosepion bandense. The sequence continues at coordinate 182,010 of JBBBDQ010028899.1, read as the reverse complement.
GCTCTTCGTTATGTCACCTAGACTTTTTGAATTTAAATCTAGTACTAGATTAGTGCGTTGTGGTGTAGTGGATATTGGCTTGGAATGAGAAATTGGGGAGCCGAGATCGAATTCCAGTTGAATTCATTGCATTCACTTACGCACAAATACCCTTGGGAAAGGTATTAATCCATCTCTTCCTTCCAGTTATGGGTTAAATAACAGGACAGATTAGGTTCTATAGCCTTGGCTGGCAACCAGTCTACCACAGAAAGCAATGGCAACCTACTGTGGGATAATCTTCTGCCCAGTCAGTCATGTCTCTTTAGAGATATGATCACCCAAGCATGTTTCACGTATGGCACTTAACTGACTGACTAGACTAATGTCATGATGTCATCAATTTACAGTTGAGCTGGATTGATGGAACTGTAAGTTCTATGTTAATGGTAACAAATTTCTCATTTGTGGAACTCTCTTCTGGCTCCATGCTTTCCAGCCAAATTCAATTTGCAAAAATTTAAATGCAGTGTCAATTGCTATTTACTGTCCTTCTCATTACTCTTTTCTCTTTTCACGCCTTATTAATGTTTCCATTCCTAATTCTTCCATACCCAGTAACCACTTGCATTTTAGTGGCTTTATTGCCTTGCATATGGTGATAACAATTAAAAAAATATGTTGATATTCATTGATACTTGTGAATATAAATATGTGTAGGCATTTATTAATGTTAGTTTAATTTGGGATATATTGTTGCTGTGAATCCACAGCTCTCAGAAAAAGTAACTAAATATTCTTTTTGATTAAATATTGATAGCCTATAAATTACTTTCATCTTTCCTACAATAGCAAAAAAAAAAAAAAAGATGAAAATGTTATCAGCATATTTTACTGGCCCACAATGTCAGTAAACTTGTTTTCCAAATGTCACACACTCGTTTTCAACGGGACTTCTTTTTTATAGGCAAAAGATGAATCTGAAAAGAAAACCTGAAGATATAAAAGACAAATAAAAAGTTGCAAGTTCAAAATCTGGCTAAAGCAGTGGTGAACAAAAACTTGAGTTGAGTTAAAGAGAGATAACTAAAACATCAGGAAGTAGTATTTTTTTTTTAATCATTTTACCCCAAGCAAAGCATTCTACTGCCACTATTGCACAGGGGGGTACATAGGGGAAGGTGATGAGAAAGAGTGGTTAGACATAGGAAATGTCAGATGGAGGGTGATAGATGAGTAAGGATACCGACTATGGGGGTTGGGTAGATGGGAAGAGTGTTTGAGAGAATGGATGCGAGTTAGTGTGTTAGGAGGTGTCTATTGACCTTACATTTAAACTCCTGAAGATTGTAGCTGTCGGGGAATCAAGTATGTGGAAGGGAATTCCACAGGCAGGAAGTGTGAGAAAAGAAGCTGTTGGAGTAGAAATTGCAGGTATGACACATGGAATGAGAACAATATATCTCAGTGATTGAAATAAAGAATTTTGTTTGAAATTCCAATCACCTGAAGAAGATCGGAGTGTACAACGACCAAAATGTCATGAATTTGGCAATACAGATGTGGACATCAGTCCAAACAATTTAAATAATGTAGAAAAAGTATACTGACAATCCTTAGAAGCTGAAGACTACATATTTTATAGACTTTAAATAGGTCTTGATAGCAATAGTGGGGTCAGTTGATAACCGTGATCCTTCTAAGTTCATATCCAATTTCTTTATCGGGAAGTATAGAAAATTAGTACACTGATCACACCATTATCTACAAATTCACTTAACGAAAGTCAAACACAGAAACAAACAATGCTTAAATTTTTACTAATAATGGTTCCAAAGAGCAACAGTACTGATGTAAGTTTAGATATATTTCATGGTTTATCAACCCTTTGTAACTTATTTAAAGCTAAAATATATTTTGGATTGTAAGAATAATTCTAGTATTTTTTTTAGAAATGAATTAAGAATTTGAGAGTAAAAATTATTTTTCCAGTTACAAGTCTTACTATTTAACCTATAGCTAGTTTTACCTTTCCCAGGTGTATTTGCACATAAGTGAATGTAATTAGAATTTGATCTTGATTCTCAATCTCTTGTAAAATGCTAAGAAATGTGGTTCATTGTATCATGTGAGAGAATTTTTCTCTCCAGAATCTATCTTATATATCAGCCTATAAGTCTAATATTTGCCCCTGCTTATAATATTGCTGCCATATTTGGTCTTGTGCTCATGCTATATATTTAGGGATCCTTGATAAAATTGATTCTCAATCTCTTGTAAAATGCTAAGAAATTTGGTTCATTGTATCATGTGAGAGAATTTTTCTCTCCAGAATCTATCTTATATATCAGCCTATAAGTCTAATATTTGCCCCTGCTTATAATATTGCTGCCATATTTGGTCTTGTGCTCATGCTATATATTTAGGGATCCTTGATAAAATCTAAAGAAGAATCAGTAATACTATTGGTCCTGATATGGTGTTTCAGCTTCAGTCTCTTTCTCACTGCCGTAAGGTTGCCTCCCTGTGCCTTTTCTATAAATATGTTTATGGTAATTGTTTAGATGAGCTCTTCTCAATAGTAGCTAGACTTTTAGAATTTAAGTGCAATGCTAGACTGGTGATGAAATCATATGAATTTACAGCTGAGTTGACTAAATGTAGCTGTAAGTTCTATACTTACATTTTTCGAACATCTCATTTGTAGAACTCTCTTCTGGCTTCGTACTTTCCAACCAACTTTAATCTTCAAAACTTTAAATGCAATGTTAATCATTTTCTACTGTCTTCCTGATTACTCTTCTTTTGTTATTGCTCTTTAGTAATGTTTTTCTGTTTTGTAATTCTTTTAAACCCAGTCACCCTCTGTGTTTTATACTGACTTTACTGTCTGTTTGCGATAAACTTGATTAAAACAAAAATTCAAAGGTCAAAATTCTCAACTTAAAAAAAAAAAAACAACCTGTATGCCCAAGTTACTAATGTTTAATAAATCTTGTAATTTTATTTTTCTGTATGTGTGCTGAACTGCTATGCAATATCAATCATCCTATATGACTGAATATTGAATAATTTTCTCACAGATGAAGAGAAGACTGGAAGCAACAGAATTGTGATCCTATAGGTTATGGAGAAAATCATGGATGGAGTAACTAAGCAACAAGGAAGTCCTAAGAAAAATGGAATCAAAACAGACACTTATACTCAGAAAGAGATAGTTTAGATACAAGAAGGAAAGGAAAGTTTGAAAAATTTGCCATGTTTCAGAATATATCAAAGGCAAAATGAACACGGGTAGACAGTGGACCACCTACTTAATGAACTTGTATGAACGGATGATAGAATGGGGGCATGCAGTTATTCTCTACCTTGAATGGTTCATGGGCTTGGTATTGGTTGAACAATAGTATTAAATAATGTTGTTAATATTGATGCTAAATAAGATGACAGAAAGGATTCTTCCTTATGAACAGTTTCCTCTCATTTCCGAAAGCCAGGGAGAGTACATTTGCCACAAGCTTTGAAGTTTCGTTCCAACAGAAAATTATTTATGAAGTATATTAGGTTCCTCTTTATCCCAATATCATGCAAATCTCTCATAATATCATATTCCAAACAGATTTTGCTTGCTTTCTGCAACTGAAAAAAGGACTGGCAGGTGTTCTTTTTTGATGAAGGCTTCCTTTATAAATATTTTGAAGCAGACCAGGTGATCGATAGTACTTCTTTTGATCAGAAGCCATACTGGAAATTAGTGATGAGGCTGTTAATTTTGAAAAACCATGTAAGTTTATCAATTATCATACATTCCATGGTGTTGTAGAGGCAACTTGTCAAATAACCTGCAGTGATAATTTTCAGAATCTTTAGTGTTTTTTTCAGCTTTTGGTACAGGGATTATGGTTGCCTGTCGGCATGTCTCTGTATTTGCTGTTTATCTAGATATTGTTAAAGTCATTTAGGAGATAATTTAATGTATTCTTTAATGTTGCTTAATAAACTTTTAGTTAACTTTTAGTTAACCTTATCCAAATTGACAGCTGTATTATGAGATTTTCTTATTAAGTTTTTGTGGTTATAAGAAAAACCGAGTTTCATTGAACACTGTTGCCATATCAGGTTGGGTGTTCCTGCTATTCATCTCAAGGTTTTTGACAAAACCCAAAGAGGGACCTGCAATGTAATTGGTCACTTTACATCAATGTAACATGGCTTTCCTCTATCTTTTCTACAAGTATTTTCATGGCAACTACTCTGATGGGCTTTTTTCCTGGTGCCTCATCTACATGAATTTTAGTGTGCTACTAGATTGGCTACTAGATTTGAAGGATGTGCGTTGTGGCGCAGTGGATATCGGCTCGGAATGAGAAATCGGGGAGCCGAGTTCGAATTCCAGCTGGATTCATTGCATTCACTTACACACAAATACCCTTGGGAAAGGTATTAATCCATCTATTCCCTCCAGCTATGGGTTAAATAACAGAAGAGATTGGGTTCTATAGCCTTGGTCGGCAACCAGTCTACCGCAGAAAGCAATGGCAACCTACTGCAGGATAATCTTCTGCCTACTCAGTCATGTCTCTTTCGAGACATGATCGCCCAAAGCGTGTATCGCGCATGGCACTTAACTGACTGACTAGATTGGCATGTAGGTCCCACCATTTTACTGTTGAAATAATTAAAAGTAACCACCACTTCTGCTCCAACAGTTTTTTCCTCACATTTCCTGCCTGTGAAACTACCTTCCACATTTGTGTGATTTTGGTATCTTTAATTTGTAATTTGTAGTTTTAGCTACCATTTTTGTTAACAACCAAGGATTATGTCTTCTTGCAGTTATTTTCATACTTGACATTAGATGGGCATTAATTTAATTTTATTTTTATCAATAACATACACAGAAAAAATATTATGGGTTTGATGATATATATTTTTCATTTACCTCTGTTGATTCCTTGGAGGTTCTTAATTGTTTTTTAAAATGTTGTGTGCACAATTTACACTTTTCTCCTTGATTTAGACCAAAGAGTTAAGATCAAAAACATTTAACCTCCTTTCTTCTTATTTTTAAATTTTTTCTTGTTATTCTTTCAATTTGCCTCTTTATCATGATTTATTTTATTATCCTTAATCTTCTTTCCTCTGGTTGTTGTTTGTTTGTTTGTTTTTGAGGCTTAACAACTTATCAATCCTTATGGGATCATTTAAGGTCATAACCAATGATTTTTGGGTAAGGTTATTTTATTTTTACAACATTTTTCTTTTTCACAATTCATTGGGATTTGTTTTTAAGAGCAGGGTCCCCAACTCCTACCCTTGTTATTTAACCCATAACTGGAGGGAATGGACGGATTAATACCTTTCCCAAGGGTACCAGTGCTTAAGTGAATACAGGTTATTCAACTGGAATTTGAACTCGGCTCACTGATTTCTCTTTCCGAGCCGATATTCACTACACCACAACGCACATCCGTCACTATATGCTTACAGCACCTGGTATTCCCAAGCGGTCACCCATCTAAGTACTGACCAGGCTCAACGTTGCTTAACTTCGGTGATCGAGCGAGAACTGGTGTATTCAACATGATAGGCCGTAAGCCCCTGGTTGTTGTTCTTTTATATGCAATTTTTGTATGTTCATTATACAGCTTCAATAAAGTATAAATAAAAAAGTGTGTATTGTTTAAGTATACAAAAATTGCCATAAGAACAAAATATAACTGTAAAAGGGAACAAAAATAAAATATATCTGTAAAGAAGAATTCACAGTTCAATTTAAGTATATTTTTAAGTGTTTTCAAATTTTAAATTTAAGAAATTAACAATATTTTTCCTCCATTTTACTTCTATGTCTTTTTTTCCACATTTACTTTATTAAAGTTGCTTAGGGAGCAAAACAGTTTTGTCTTTGTCAAATATATATATATATATATATATATCCAAGTGAATAAGGAATTAACAAAATAATTGCAATGTTCAAAACATTAATTGAAGACAGTGCTCAATATAAAAATAGAGCAATAGATATTGGTGTTGTTTTTTTAAATTTTTTTTCAATAAAATGTTTATTACCATCATTATTAACTACTTGATGAGACATTCTTTCAATGTCAAAACAAAATGTACAGTTTTGTAGTAGTTTGTAGATGTTCTGAAGTAATAATTACTAATATATATATATCTCCTATCACTCTAACTCCCAATTATTCTCAGAACACTCTCATCTACCCAACCCTCATTCTCGGTATCCTTACCCACCTATCACCCACCTCTGACATTTCCTATATTTAACCATTCTCTGTATCCCTACCTGCCTATCACCCACCCTCTAACATTTCCTATATTTAATCATCCTTTCTCCACTCTATGTAGCCCTCTGCACAGTAGTAGCAGTGACATGCCTTTCTTGGGTGAAATGCTTATATATATATATATATATATATATATATATATGCTGAACTGTTATAGGTCAGATTTAAATTAGAACATAATTTGTATTACAAAATGTTCAATACATGTTTGAAGGAAAATTAAGATTTAAGATGTGGAGCATCTTAAATCCACTCCTTTACTTTGAACTTCCTATTATGAATTTATAAAAGCTTTAACCATTAAGCCATCAGCCAAAACAAACTGCCTCACAAAACAAAAAAGTTTGAAACCATGGTAGTATAACCAGCTGATTTTCCCTACCTAAGTAAATATATATATATATATATATATATATATATATATATATATAAGAAAAAATTAAGGCAGATATGTTAGTTCATGGTGAATTGGAAGTATAGGCCTACTTCAGGCGAACCATCATCAGCTTCTGTCTTTATTGTACAGAAGATTTTACACAAATGAAATTCACAAAAGCCTAAAAAAAAAAACGAATAAAAATAAAGATTGCTCTCTTAATATATGTATATTTCAGGGTTATAACTTTTTATAAAATAAATGATTTTCTGTATCATAATTTGATGAACTTTTTTTAAAAATAATGTAGAGTTTAATTCATTTTTTTTTTTAAATGTCACAACAACACAAAATTTCTAAAATCATATATATAGTAGTACTCTGATTTTCTGTAACCTTCTAGGACTTTATGGAACCTGCTAAAATATTTGTAGCCTTCTATATATTTCTGGAGACTTCAAGATATTTCTCAAAACTTATGACAAGCAATTTGTGGGACTATATAAGCATGAGCACTAGTTGGGTTGTCATTTAGATAAGGCCAATGAAAAAAGTGTGTTGTGATCAAATATATTTTTTGTTCCACAGTATATAAGCATCCTAATTGAGCCATGCTGACTGATTTGCTTAAAGACCTCCAAGAATTTTTTTAACTATAAGTTCTCATAAAAAAGTGCTTCTATCACTGAAAGAAACAAGGAGACCTAGAAAAAGAAGCTCATAAAATTTCAAGAATCACATAAGTAAAAAAGAACTTAAAGAACAATTACTGAAAAACAAAAACAGGATATCACTCAAGATCTAAATTGTTGGTTATTATCTGTTTGTTGGAGCATCCATGAACAGAAGGAAAAAATATATAAGGGAATTTGCTAAATTTGCAATTTTTGTTTATTTGTAAGTTTGAATGTTATGCTATAGCAATAAACTGTTAAATGCAGTAAAATACATAAACGCTATCCAATTATATCATTAGACAATTGAAAAATAAAGGTTTTGAAATATTTTTATTTTTATTTTTTACCCTTATGGTGTATATGATAAAATCAAATTTTCAGTTTGGGGATGACTTTCTTTCAAGAATTAAGATAAGCTAATGCATTTTTCATTACTTTTGAACAAAACTCCATCAATTTATGACATAGGGACATAAATCATAACCCTAATATATATATATATATATATATATATATGTATATAAAATAGATAACTTAAAGAGCCAGTAAGCCTACCTAGGTTTCACCTAACTGGATCTTCAGGGAAGTCTGGCTGAAGATCCGGTTAGGTGAAACCTAGGTAGGTTTGTTGGCTCTTTAGGTTATCTATTTTGTCTGCTCTGCTATGTATTGAGCACTTTTTTGTTATAGTTTACTTGTCTTGGGTTTTTTTCTTTGGGCAATGTACTTTGACTGATGTTCAAATGCTTAGCTCTTTCTTTTTTTTACATCCATTTTTTCCTTCCGCATATATACTCAGAGGGTTTTTTGAAACAAGTATAGTGATAAGCTTACATATATATATATATATATATATATATATATATATATATATATATAAATGTGTGTTTTATAGAATTATTTTGAATTGCTAATTCTTTTTTTTTTCATGTTTTTTCTTGAAATTGTTTTGCCTTTTTATAGTGATTGATTTTGTTATTCTTACTCTTCTTCCTTCTGTTCATTGTTTTTTTTTTACATGCTATCTTAATATGTCCATTTTGATAGCATTAATAATTTTTTGCACATCCTATGTAAATATATATATTTACGTTCTCACATCCTGATTGACCACTCTAGAAGAATGGTAGACTTTGAAAAAACAGTAGCTACTTTATCATCTACACATCGTTCATTCAGTAATGAATTAGAACACTCTCACTACTGGCATATGAATACAGGATATATCACATGCTAAAAGTCAGCCTCCTTCTACCAAGCGCCCATAGCTCAGAGGTAGAATCACTGACTGACTCCAATTTGGTCAGGTTTTAATCCTGAGTAAAAAGCAATCAGATGTCTAACCATACTGATAAACTGTGATACAGTGAAACAGATCTGTCTGTGGATGACTATATATATATATATATATATATATATATATATATTGTCTATTTGGGCAGAAATCTCTCTTTTATGCAGGTTTCATTAAAAATGACAGACAAGGTGTTATTGTTAATATTTTTTTGTATTTTTCATGTGATCAGGACATAAATTATATAAAAATTAACCAAATGTTTTGTTTATCCAAGCACTTTAGGTTTATTTTTAGCCATTATCTAGTTATAGATTTTATTTTATGTGTAACTGAATGTATGTAGTGTTATGTATGTTTGTAGAGTAGTGTGTATGTTTTATGTACCAAACAGGGTAAGCATGTTGTTAGCGTGTTCGTAGCTGATATTATTGAGTGTTGGGTTTTTCATTTTTGTGAATAATGCTTCCATTATCTTTAGCCTTTTTTTGCATGTAGGTGATGCTATGATATTTGTGTTGTCAACAAGTATATTGTGGATAGGGTTTGGTAGGCCTTTGCGTGTGTTTAAATGAGATCGAATTGAGCTCTGGTCTAAGAGATGCAGTGTGACTCTTTGTGTCAATTTTGTAGCCATGTGGCTGATAAAATTATTTACAAAATTGAGTAGATCAAGAAAACAGTTCCTCAAAGGAGATGTAAAATTGTCAATTTGTATTGGTTTGCTGTAGTTTAGATCTTGCAGATAAATTATTTTTGATAATGAGGTTAGCAGTATAGCCAAAAGCACTCAGATAAACAAAATATTTGGACAATTTTTATATGGTTTATGTCCTGAAAAGAAAAAAATTATTAGATCACATGAAAAATCACATAAATAAACTTAACCATGATAACTTGTCTATCATTTTTAATGAAACCTACATATTTATATATATATATATATATATATATAGTGTGTCAAGGCAGCAGATAATTTTCTAAGCATATACTGTTAAATATAGCAGACAATGAATGTCTATTATGTTTAATAATGAGCCATTCTAAACATTGCCTTTTGGCTTTAATTTCAGTTGAAAATAAAAAAAATTCTCTAACATTTGGATATTTTTTTATTATGTTGGTTCTAAGCTTTTGGCTCACATGAGCCATCTTCAGAGAGGTTACAGGGATGTTAACATAAAAACATCCACCATCAAAGATGATTTTATTTTGTGGTGACATAAAACTTTGCTAAGCAATGATAACAGTTACCAAATAGCAGATGCAGTTTGTAAATTTGTAATGCGGTTCTATGACGTCACATCACATGAGAGGTTGAAATGTTAACAGAACCATATTTTTAAATGAAATGTAATGTGCTATGACCAGATTTAAATGTGATTTTATTAAGTATGTAAATTGATACACTACATTGGTTTTCTGTAGAAAAATACAATGTGTATATATATATATATATATATATATATGCACACACTGTATTTTCCAGCTAACAAGGTGCACTTTTTTCCCAAAATAAATATGTGTGCATCTTCCAAGATGAGTGTATTATTTACCACCATGGTTACCACGATGACATGAATGATAGTCTGGATCATTTATTGTACATGACTGACAGTAGTGACGACTCTGTAGGTGAGAATTTAGAGCTTTTACATGAATACAGCTGTGACAAGTTTTTGGGATTTGAGGATGAATAAAATTTATTTGATTGTTTTATATTTTTACATGCATATTTTAAAAATGTTTAATTCATTTTTATGAAAGTAAAACCATCCTTGGACAATGAAAGATGTACAGTATATTTACTAACCACCAACTAGTATGTCATTGCCATACAAACAAAATCAGACAAGAGATTAATGTAAACAATACGTGGTGCCAATATATGAGAAATGCACAGTGAATGTGTTGCTGCATGAGAATGACATTTTTCTAAAAACATTTCTTTCCAATATTAGGGTGCATCTTGTAAGCCAAAAAATATGGAATATCTAAATCTAAATCTAAACTTATATATAAATGGAACTTTGTCTGTCTGTCTCTGTGTGTGTGTGTGTGTGTGTGTGTGTGTTTTCATTACCTATAGACTCCAAAACAGCTGAACCGATTTTCTTGAAAATTTACACAGTTGTACAATAAGTGTCTGCGAGTGTTCTTAGCTAGGTTTTGTGTGTAGGTACCCCCAATAAATATTGAAAATCAATAATCGAAAAAATTGGTTTATAGAAGGAGTGGTCTGATTTGAATCAAATTTGATACACTCATAGACAAAGACATAAGAAATGATATTCAGAAGTTTCAAGGTTGCAGTTCTTACAATAGTGCAGAAAATCAATAATATACATATATATAAAAGGCATGATGTTTGTGTGTGTGTCTGTTTATCTGCCTGTATGTCTGTATTTTTTTCAGCCCTTTTATTTTAGTTTTTGCTTTGGGTTTGGCTCTAAGTACGTATAATTGTAGTTCTTAGTCTCAGCCATGATACCATTTACTCAGAGGACTTATTTAGCCTTCAAAATTCAGTTGATGAATATATCGATATCAGGAAATCAAAATTTGATTTACATTCATTCATTTTTCTTTCAGTCTATGGTTTCGCTTTAACTGGAGATAACTATTGCTTTGTAGTATTTCATACCAATGTCCAAAGAGTCTGAGCTCCAGGACCATGGATTAGTTTTAAAGCTTTCATTACCCCTGAGCAATGCCGGGCTATACTGCTAGTATATATATATATATATATATATATAGCCTTTGAGATTTCACTCACCTGATCAACTCAGTTGATTAAAAACTTAATTGGGCAATTAAAGTTTATTGCTTTACTAGCCTGCAGTTATTTAAAAATCTCACAATGAAATGTGTCCCTTCAAATATAAAAAAAAAGGAAAATTTGATTCCTTTTACAACCCAAAACTATGCCATTGAAAATTCACAAGTTACTTAAAATGACCTCCAATGACATTATTGAACTCTTTGGTCTTATGCATAGTGCCTGATTTATGTCGAAATGTGTAGCTTAACAAAAGACAGTCACATCCTGCAATCATCAAAGCAAGATCTGACAAATGGAATTTAGATTGACAATCTCCTCTCTTGCTTTTATCGCTTTTATTGTCAGTGTAAACATTCATTTAAGAGTGGAGCCAAAATGTCTCACAAATTTTTAGAAACTCATTTGGAAAAATATTATCCTTGACTCAACATCTATATTTCCTCTCCGCTTACGAAAAGTAAAAGAAAGAAAAAATGTGCATACTTCCTTTAACCACGCACCAAAAAACAAATAACAAAAGGAATGTTTTAGAGAAAATTGTTGAGAAAATCAGATTTATTGTTTTTTATCATCTATGAGATGGAGGTTGTGGTCAAACAGAAGAAAGAAACTACAAATTTAGGTACCTCCACTCAATTGCTAAAAACAAACAATATATCATGATGTTAAAAAGGCTCAAACTTAATAAAAACAAAGTTTTATCATCAAAATGTTAATACTATTATTAAGAGGAAAGATCAAATTTTGTTGTTATTATTTTTAAAAAATTTTTAAAATCCTTTCTAACATGTCCAAAATTTTAATTAAAATTTCACTTTTTGTTTTCCGTCAGCAATTCTTGCTATGTTTACGTAAGGCAACTATAAGAAAATGGAGTCAGTTGAGTAAAATGATTTTGGGGTGAATAAATTTTCCCTCGCTCTCGATTGCTGGTTAAGTGATTTCTTTTTCAAATTTCAAAGGCTGTATATATATATCATTGTTTTCAACATATGAGGGTCAAGCAGCTCAGTTTGAACCAACACCCAAACTCCCCACACATATCATCTGATTATAGTAGTGATAGCTTGAGCAGAACTTATGCTGCTTTTTGGAACAGTTAAATACAGAGAGCTGGTGCACAGTACACCACAAGTCTCCAAATGGTTTGAATTCAGAATTGTCCTTCTCCTAAATTGTTCACCATCCAAGGCTATAGAACTCAGTCTGACTTGTTTTTTTACCCATAGCAGGTGAGAAGAGTCAGATTCCTTTCCCAATGGTATTAGAATGTGAGTGAATGAACTCAACTGGAATTTGAATTCTGCTCTCCAATTTCTCAATCTGAGTTTCTATCCATTACTTCACTAAAACTGTCTCTGTTTCTCTCTCTCTCTCTCTCTTTCTCTGCTACATATTAAAACAACATGTTTATTAGTTTAACATTTTTTAATGCTTAAAGTAATTTTCTGTCTTCCCTTTATCCCCCCCTCCCGATTTTTATTGGCTGTTTATTGCTCTACTAGCTGTATAGCCCTGTGTTGCTCAGGCTTTTTAGGGGTTATGTTGAAATGGTAAGGTCAAGTGCTTATTCAAAAAGCACATAAGTTAAAAAAAAGCAAAGTAAATATTGGTTTTCGTTGTATTTGTAAAATAGGATTCATGCTTGGTCAGTTTTGCCAATAAATGGAAATGATGAATGTACAATGAGAAAAACAGGAGCGGGTATTACAGGAGCCTATAATGTGATGTGATGATGTTGTGATGCAGAAGAAATGGATACATTGTCCCTGCGATGTCGGAAGTGTTGGCAAATGAAATTATGGCATATGGTAAGGTAGATGTTGCAAAAAAGACCCAATTTTTGTTGGAATACAACTAAGCATTTCAGAGGAATAAACAATCGCAAAAAAGCAACATTTTCCGTTAATTTTTGCTGCACCCTGTGTGTTAGTTAAAATTTTTGTTTGCCTATCAAGTCTTCAGACCTTGATCTACCAATGACTTGATTTTGGTTGAATTTGAGTGAAGCATCTTAGAGAAATGCATAAAAGTGCACAAAAGACCACCCAAAATGATGTTTGTTGTTGATTTTTGACAAACGCTGTTCATTGATACATCAAAGGCTCCGACCCAATTTTGATTGAATTCACATAAGGTGTCTTGGATGAGAAGAGCTCATAAATTCTAAGCATTTTGGTGATTTCTGCCGTATCCTGTAAATTGATTCAAAACCTTTTTGCATACATCAAAGGTTCATGTCATGATCGACAAGTGACCCAATTTCGGTTGAAATTTCAGAGAAGGAGAGTTTGTTAGAATAGACACACACATACACACACATACACACACACTTTTCTATATATAAACTGTGTCTGGAGATTATATGCAAAAGAGGTATTGTCAAATATTTTATGCAAAATTTATAGATATGTGTTATCCAATGAAATAATTTGTACTATTATGTACAGCGAGTAAACATGAAAGCAAGTCCCAATTTTCAATTTCAGATTGATATTTTAGTATTTTTTTTATAGCAATTTGCAGTGTCAAGAGATTATTTGCTAGAACTAGAATTTAGTCTGATGGCTCATAAAAAAGAACTAACAATGAATGAAAAGAACTATATAATCAAAGAAATTAGCAAAGGAAAGACTTCGCTTCAAATTTCTAAGGGTTTGAAAAGAGATCATTGAACAATCAAGAAAATATGTCATTCTCAGGTGGAATTCAGGAATTTAACAAATTAATAAGAAACTCAAATGTGTCAAGTGCATTCATATTTGAGGCTGCTGGAGCTCCTATGGTGTCAAGGGAAACAAGGTGTAAAGCAATAAGGAAGTTTGAATACATATCCACTTATTGATGGGTAGTAATTTTCCAACGAAGCTTTTACATGAGGATGTAAAATAATTTGTGTGGATAGTATTTAAAATGAATATGCTTTTTGAGTGATGGTTAATTTTTAGTGACAAGATTGAATATATCCAGGCTCATCTGTTCTGCGAACACACTGAGACAAAAGTAGGGGTGAAGTGTACAAGGTTGTTGAATTAATTGTGAATAGTTTGATTTAATGGAAGTAATTAACATTTTTAATCTGTTTTTATCAGCAATTTATCAAACTCCTCATTCAGATTTTAATATCTTTTCTTTTAGTTTTCTTCTGGACCCACATTACACAATATAATCTTACATAAATTATTATTTAATTCATTGTGCATACATCCCAAAATAGTCTTTAACATCATTTACCTTTTAATTAACTGACTGTCTCTGTTTTCCTTGGGGTTCAACAGGTGGATGGTCACCTTCATCTTGTCACAAATGTAACAAGAATTATAGATAGTCATGTTAATAAGACTGAAATAATATTCAATCAATTGAAAGAAAACATCAGCAAAAAAGATAAAAACATATAGCTTTTCTTTTTTTTTTCATAAAAGAACTATGTAATTAATTGAGAGAATTTGAATGAATTTTAGAACTAATTCAGAAAACTCGAAGAAATAATTAAAATATGGAATAATTAACACGTGTTTAATTAATAAAAGAAGAAATAGATTAAAAGAGAAATGGGAAAAGAGAGTGAAGAAGAAATGAAAACAATGAAAGCAAATGAAAAGAAAACGAAGGAAATACTAACTATTATAAACAAAAAGATTATTAAATATTTTTTAAAAACTTGTTTCACCTGAAGCAATGTGATAATTCTATTAGTATGCATAGCAAGTGAAAGAGAATGAGAAGACTTTAGGGAGGAGTAGTGAGAAAAGGACAATAAAGGAAGAGGAAGACAGAAGATGGGGACCTGACATGGCACTTAAATTTTTAAAGGTTGCATTTGACAGGGAAGCAAGAAATCAAAAAGGAGTTTCACATGTGAGAAGCTTGAGAAAAGAAACTATTAGAATAGAACTGATGGCTGAATCTAGCTAGTTCAACAGTAAAACAGTGAGACCTAATTGCCAATCTAGTAGCATGTTTAAATTTATATAGTTGAGGCACTAGAGAAAAAAACTTATCAAAACAATTGCCACAAAAATATTTGTAGAAAAGATAGATGTGGCTTTCCTCTTTTTTTCATGAGTATTTTCATCGCAAATGCTCTGATGAGTTTTTGTCCTGGTTCTGCAATTACATGTTTTTACTTGTGCTACTAGACTGGCATCTCGGTCCCACCCCCTCACCGTCAAAACAGTTAAATGTAACTATCTCTTCTAATCTAAATATTTCTTTTCTCACACTTCCTGCTTGTGGAACTCCCTATTGATTGTTTGCTTCCCTGATAGCTACAATGTCTAAAAATTTAAACACAACGTCAATTGCCATCTTTTATCTACTTGATTCCCATCCATCTTTTATCTTTTCTTTGACATCCTCTGTACCTTGTGTTTTCTCTCACTGTAATCTCCTGCATACCAGTGGTTGTCCAGCCTTGCTGGGGTTAAAATGATAATAAAAAAAAAAGATGGAAGCCACGTCACGTTGATGAAGTAAGTGACTGAAGTCGAGATGCCAGGTCAGGTTCAGTTACAATACACAATCTTCTTTGGATTTTGCCAAGAATCTTGAGATATATACCAAAAGCACTAGGACAAATATGGCAGCAGTATTTTATATACAGACAAATGGTAGATTTATAAATGTGTAACATGGATTCAGATGAGAGAAATTTTCTAATAGCAGACCTAGCAATTGATTCATTATAGAGTCATAGAGTATCACTCTTCTGGAGGTTAGCATCAGCCATACTGATAGCAGGCAGAAAAAGTTTTCTGTCATGATTAAATGAAAACATTTTACTTTTGAAGGCGTTAAAATTTAGGTAATGCCTGAACTTGAATTGTAATAAAATGCTAGATAATATTGTGTATGATTGAAGTGTTGGTTTGTGAATTTGCTGCTATGGAAATTTTGTTTTCTTGTTTCACCCCATTCAGGGTGATAATGTCACTATGGAGCATAGGTTTACAGGGAGTGAAAGAGAAAGTGAAGACTTTAAAAAGGAAGTGAGGAATCAACAATAAAGGAACAATGTTCAGTTAGACAGAAGAATTCAATCGGTGTTGGCTTTATTTTTGTAGATTGTAGATGACAGGAAAGGAACAAATCAGAAAGGAATTCTACATATTAGAAGAATGAGAATATAATTGATGAGAATAGAAGTGGTGATTGCATCTTGGTTGTTCAAAAGTAAAATGGTGAGACCTACTTACCAATCACACACTTGAATTCATGTTGACGAGGCACTAGGAAAAAGAATTCATCAAAGCAATAACCATGAAAATAATTGTTTAAAAACAGAGGGAAGCCAAGCCATGTTGAGATGCCAGGACAGGACTGATTGTGTTACAGACCATTCTTTGAAATTTATCAAAAATCTGAAGATATACAGCAGAAGCATTGTATCAGATATGCCAACAGTATTTGCACAGTATATACACAGACAAAAGGTAGATTTATAGATGTGCAACAAGAAGAAGGAAAAACAGAGTAACAAAAATAAAAATTATGTAATATTAATCTTAATAAGATTGCTTTCTCTTGACAGAGGAGCTCTTTAGGTTTTAGAGACATTTTGAACTGAACCAAAAGAGTGATATGAAACATAGATGTGGGAGAAATCCTGCTGAAGTCTTTTCTGGAAATGAGAATGCATAATGCTATTTACTTTTATATAGTACTATAATACTGCAAAAAAATAAATAATACTAAATAAACAGTACTATAATACTGTAGGGAGAGAAAAATAAATAAATGAAACCAATAAGTAAATAATAACAAGGAGACCAAAATTTCACCATCTCTAAAAATAGATGTATATTTAGAATTATGAGGCTACAAAGCCATATTTCAAACAACCTAGAACTATTTCTACCATCTACTCTTGTCTCAGATGTGCATTGTGGTGCATTGGATATTGGCTCGGAACGAGAAATCGGGGAGCCGAGTTCGAATTCCAGCTGGATTCATTGCATTCACTTACACACAAATACCCTTGGGAAAGGTATTAATCCATCTCTTCCTTCCAGTTATGGGTTAAATAACAGAAAAGATTGAGTTCTATAGTCTTGGTTGGCAACCAGTCTACCGCAGAAGGCAATGGCAACCTACTGCGGGATAATCTTCTGCCCAGTCAGTCATGTCTCTTTTGAAACATGATCGCCCAAGCATGTATCATGTACAGCACTTAACTGACTGACTCTTGTCTCAATAAGAAATCTGCCTGGGCTGACAAAATAGATCTAGCTTCTGATATTGGAAAGGACCTCCAATCTGTGATGGATTGGGGCAAGGAATGGCTTCTAAATTTTAATACTTCCAAAACAAAGCTGTTTTCCTTTAACCGCCATAGGAAAGATTTCCTACCTTCCATTAATATGGATCACACTAGTCTCCCCAAAAGCAATACACTATGCCTCCTTGGCCTCAATCTCTCAACCATTCTCAAGTGAAATAAATACATTGAATCAATAGCTACATCTACTGCTAAGAAGGTTGGGTTGTTATGCCGAACTAGGGAGTTTTTCTTGTCAGAATCCATCTTGCACATTTATAAATCTGCCATTCATCCGTGCATTGGATATTGTTGTCATCTCTAGTCAGCTGCTCCTGCTGTTCATCTCGGGGTCCTCAACAAAGTCTAAAGGAGGACCTGCAATGTAATTGGTTCTGATTTGGCCACTGTCTTTTCTACAAGCATTTTCATGGTTTCTGCTCTGATAAGATTTATTCCCTTGTGCCATCATCAACTTACCCATGCAACTAGATTGGTAACTAGGTCCCACCATTTTGCCATCAAAATAGGCAAATATAACCGCTAATTCTACTCTAGCAGTTTCTTTCCTTGCACTTCCAGCCTGTGGAACTCCCTTCTCCATGCTTACTTTCCTGATTTACAATTTTCAAAAGTTTAAATGCAACATCAATTGCCATCTTCTATCTCTGTGACTCCCACCTCTCTCTTACCCTTTCTAGAACATCACCTATAGTGTTTTCATTTCTGTCATCCATCCCCTCTCATTGTAACCCCCTGTGCACCAGTGGCAGTATTGCCCTGCTTGGGGTGAAATGATTATTAAAAACCTTTCACAATCAGAATATAAAATTACAAGCCAATTAAAAGCAGAATGGTACTTTCAAAATGTATGTATGGATATGTACATAACAACATTGAAAATCAACCTAAATAAGAATCACTGGTGATTTGAGACATCTATACAGTCCTGCTACATTTGCAAACTTATATACTTTTTTTCACCCACATCGTTAAGCAGGCAGCTACTACATTTGGAAACATACATACATGTATATAAATATTTTTTCTCTTTTTCTCTCTCTCTCATATGTTCCAGGACTTTTACCCTTAAAATCTTGAAACTTCAATTATCATATCGTGTTATATAAAGGTTTATTTTATATTTTTCAACACTGTGCATTTTCAGTTACACCCAAACCAAATATTGTGCTATATGGCAGGAACAGACCTCATCATAAGGTAACCTCCACCAACCACCATAATGTATTATGTTCATTATGTTAATTTCTTTAAAATTACTTTAATAACCATTACAAATTTATATCCAATGGTTTCATTTGATAAATCAAACAAAGAAAAATAGTTTTTTTTAATAAATTGATAAAGAGAAACATTAAAAAGAGGAAAAACATTTTTTTAAAATTTGATGTTGTTGTCCTCATTATCATCATCATTATTTTTTTTCTAGTTTTTCTCATTTGCTATTTGAAACAATTATCTTATGAAGTCATTATTTTTTAAAGTTTTCATTTTATGAAATCTTTATTTTATGAAGTTTTTTTTACATGAGATCTGAGGTAAAGGAAGGTTTCTCTTTTGAAGTTATTGAGCATATTACAAGAGAAAAGAAAAAGGCAAGAAAATGGAAAAGAGTGAAGAAAAATGAGAAGAAAAATTAAAGTGAAAAAGAGAAGAAAAGAGGGTAAGAGAAGAGAAAAGAGGTAGAAAGAGAGGAAAAGAGGGGGAAAAGAAGAGAAAGTAGGGAAAAGGAAGGGGGAAAAGAAGGAAAAATGGGAAAAGAGAAGAAAAGAGAGGGAAAAGGAAGGGAAAAGAGGGAAAAGGAAGGGAAAAATGGAAAAAATGGAAAGGAGAGGAAAAGATAGTACAAAAAGGAAGAAAAATAAAAATGTAAAAAACAAAAGAGAAATATAAAAAACAGCAAAAAACTGAAAGATAAGCAAAAAGAAAAAAGAAAAAAAGGAAAGAAAAGTAAAAATATGGATTTAAAACCTGGCAAAAAGTGATCATTAGTAGGGAACAGCTCCATTTAGTAAAGAAGGTGCATGTAGGTAGGATGTTGATACCTAAATGGGTCAAATGTTTGCCAAACGGTTTTTGAAGCAGAATGTCTTGTATATGTTTGCAGCATGATTAACCACTACTGGCCAAAATTCTTACAACCTTTTGAGACATCAGTCCCAACTCATAACAATAAGACTTTGCATTGATGTCTTAATCAGTTTGCAAGTAGCTGTAAAAGAGTAATCCTTTACAGTAGCAACAAAACACTCCAGAGGATTGGAGGCAGAGGGTAATGATTGGATGGGGGGGGGGGTAATTTTTATTAGCACTTTTCATTAATAGTATGTAAAAAAAGCATATATATAATTGATAATTTTGTTGAATAGAAGTCTGCAATATTGTTGCTAAAAAAAATATCTTCACAATTCAAACTGACAGAGTTATTGAACACACCAGACTAGACATGACAATGATCTTAAAAAATTCTCAAATTGATTGATGTGACATGCCCTGGAGATCCCTGCATTGCAGTTAAAGAAGTTGAAAAGACTGTAAACAACTCAGAGCTGAGAGCAAAGTTTGAGAGAATGTGAAATGTACATGCCAAGGTTGTGCCAATTGTCATTAGAGCCCTTGGGTTAATGCCAAATAATCACCAAAAGCACCTTGATAACATCGGAATCATACCCAGCATAGCAACATTGCAAAAAACAACTATCTTAGTCCCAGCAAATATCCTACAAAAAGTGCTTACTGTCTGAGATTTATAAACTTGACAGAGAATCACTCAAAATTATCTTTGCTGTTTGAAACCATAACAAGATAAGGAGAAGGAGGGAGGAGGAGGAGGAGGAGGAGGAGGAGGAGTAGTAGTCAGTCTTCTACTCTTAGGAAACAATCAATAAATATTCTAAAGAGGAGTGGCAGAATCTATAGAATTGTACAAACAACAAATTGTTCAAAATTAAAGCAACTATAGGAGAATGACATCAGAAACGTCAAACTAGAAGAGAAGAAGTGATTATGTCCAGGTTCCATATTGGACACACTACCATAACTCATTTGTATATCCTAAAGAAAGGAAGATCCTCCAGTATGTGTGACATTCCAAGTGCCATTCATCATAAAACACTGATAATCTATAGCAATTTTATTCAGCCAACTTAAAACAGCAAACAACAAACTTAAAAGAACTTCTTTAAGATTCATTTTGCATATTCCAGTTTCTAAGAGAAGTTAAACTGATTTCAAAAATATAATAACAAATAGCCATAACAAACAGCAGTCATCCTGTTTAAAAGGAACATTTTTGACTGTTTAAATACAAGACTTTATTTAAAAAACATTAAATTTTGGCATGAAATGACAATGGGTTGATGTGCCATAAAACAAACCAAGCAAATAAACTATTAGAACTTATCATAATAATTTTATGGGTGGAGTTCTAAAATAATCACTGTGACCAGAATAATAATTTATCTTTTAAACTCTTTTTTTTATATTACTATATGTTAAGATCAGGGATATAAAAGATAAATAACAATTTATAAAAGTTAATAGGAGGTGATGTTCAGTTTGTTATGTAAATGCATTGGAAATTGATCCCTCTATAAAGCAAAATAAAATATGCTCATATGGCCTGACATTTTAAGATGTAAAAAAAAAATGAAAAAATTGAAATTTATAATCTAAAGTGCCAGATTGATAGTATTATATAAAAAAAAATTACTCCAGATTTTTTTTACATTTTAATTTGTCATGTCATATGAGCATGTCTGTCTTGGTCTCTATAGGGGAATTAATTACCATTAAATTTACATAGCACACTGGACACCGCTATTAACTGTTAAAACATTTTATGAAAAAAATACTATTCATTATCTGGAGTGTTTAATCTTTAGTAAAATGAAAAAAATTGAAAAAATATTTATTTTTGGTTGCAGTATAACTTGTACAACTCCCCACTATTTTAAATACTTCTACTTCTCATCAGGTATTAATTGCAGCATTTTTTTTTTTAATCATATCACCCCAAGCAAGGCGGTAATGCCACTGATGTGCAGGGGGCTACATAAGAGTGAGAAGATTAGAAAATAAGAGTGAGAAGATTACCAGAGATCAGGCATCATAAGATCTAATTACTCCAGTGTACCCCACCACCGTATTGCTGCTTCTTTTAGTTAATTTCTGTCTAAAATGTGATAAGAACAACAAATATGAGCATATTAGTCTGAATATAAATAGTATAAATAAAGATTTTACACTATTTAGCCATGTGTTATCTCCCTTTAACTTAACTCTCTAAGTTATTTCTTCTCAACTGTTGTAGCCTGGTATTGAACTCACAACTTTTTGGGTCAAGTCACTAGAACTAACCAACATCTATTTCCAGTGGCTACCAGAAGCAGCATTGCACATAGAATAAGAATGATATACCCCCAGTGATTGTAATAAAGGGTTTCATTCGAAATTCCTAGCTCCTGATGAAGGCTGGAGCATACAACAGTCAAAACGTTGTAAACATGGCAGTAAAGATAAGGACAGTAGCCCAAACAATGTAAATAGTATAAATACTATTTCATCTCAGAAGTATAGGCAAATAACAAAAATTTTAGTTAGTCAATTATCTGGAGGATTTTTGTCCTTCCTCAATACTAATTTTTTTTTCCTAACATCTTTGGGATTACAGCCACATTACACTGAAATATCAGTTCTTGTATGATCATCAAATTTTATCAATGTTTTATCATTACCTAGATGGGTAGCCACTTGGGAATACCAGATGCTGGAAGTGTAGATATGCAGTTTGTGTAATGGATATTGGCTTGAAATTATTTACCAGATGTTCCAGTTTCAGTTCATTATAATCATTTACATGCAGTCTGTCTTGGGAAAAGTATGAGTTCATCTCTTCTTCCTCAAGCTATGAGTTAATTAGCAAAACTTGTATCACTGAAACCACTATTATTTCAAAAAAATTAAAATTGTATACAAAACACTTAAAATTTTGGCATTAAATTTCTCATAGAGACTGATATTTGGCTAAACAAAAACACCCAACCTAACAGTTTTTCTAAACTTTTCTTGACTGTCCCAGCTGTTCTGATACCCCTTCTTCTTCATCCTCCTCCTCCACGACTTTCAGAGAAAAATAATGATATAATCAAGATGATGACATTCCACCCTACGTCAAACAAAAGTTACTAGAAAGTGCAATAAAGTTTAGTGAATTACAGTTACTTATTTTTCTAAAAACTTATTTGATAAATTTTTGATTTGTTCCCTGAAGGCTTTTACCTCTTCAAATCATTCCAAAACATCCTCATTTCCATGCATTTGTAAATGCTGAACTCAAATGGATAATTGTTTATTGACGAAACCTACCTTTTTTCAAGTTAACGGCCAGAAAAATAATGAACTTCTTGTCGCT
Organism: Ascarosepion bandense; assembly: GCA_037127315.1. Lineage (NCBI taxonomy): Eukaryota > Metazoa > Mollusca > Cephalopoda > Sepiida > Sepiidae > Ascarosepion > Ascarosepion bandense. Next base: position 158,898 of record JBBBDQ010028899.1, on the reverse strand, counting down.
GTTTATCTCACCCTGTAACCACACTTCAAAATTGTTATTCACTGCAGAATGACTTCACGCATAGTTTGCCAATTTTTTGGCCTTTTTACTTTCTTGTTGCAATTACTACACAGAAATTGAGTTCTGAAACCAAACAAATCGCAGAGTAATTGATCAAAGGAAGGAAATAGGCCGAAATAAGTATCCTACACCTCAAGTCATTCAGCGGTGAATCAGATATGAGAACGGTGGTAAGGGGTGAGATATAGTCCGATTTTTTTCTGGTTGATAACATGAAAAAAGGTAGGTTTCTTCAATAAACAATTATCAATTTCAGTTCCGCATATACATTTGCATGGAAATAAGGACGTTTTGGAAAGATTTGACGGGGTTAAAGGCCTTCTGAGAACAAATAAAAAATTTACCAATTATTTTAATAGAAAGATTTTACAAATTTCAACTGACAGTAATGCTAACTGTTCAGTCAATGAATGCCAAATGTTACTTATAAGGAAACAGATAATCTTGCCTATATCATTTACAAAGCTTTTCTTGAATGTGCCAATTACTCTTCTTTCTCCTCTTCCAACATTTAATAGTAACCATTCTTATCTACAATTATCTATTTTCATTTTACTGAATAATTATGATTATTGAAAAGAAAAGAAGTAGATAATATCAACAGCAAAAATAATAAAAGGGGGAAAGGCAAATAATAATAACAATAATGATGATAATAATGAAAAATGCAGATTCTGTGATAAATATCCAAAAATGATTGCTCATTGTGTACCAGGCTGAACAGTATTGGCACCCACTCAATATAAAACTCGGCATGTCAGAGTGGGTCAATATCTGCACTGGAAAATATGCAACTTTTATGGGATGGGAAGGAAACTGCAAGAAACTGGTATAAAGATCACCCAGACCCACTTACTGAGATAGGACCAGACATCAAGAACAAAATGGGCTTTATAATGCACATGACAGTCTCTACTGATTGAAATGCGTCTACGAAGATCTATAAAAAGAATACTATCAAAATACAAGGATCTTGAAGTGGAAATCTAAAAAATGGGGCACTTGAGGGCATCAATAATTCTAGTTGCAGTTGGAGCCCTCGGATTGTTGGGAAAGGTTTTGATAGATACATGAAAGGATTCCTGATAGCCCATTGCTTAAAGAAATATAAAAAAATGTTCTCACAAATAAAACTCACAGGTTATGAAGAGCAATATCTATGTAAAATTAGTGTGATCTTAGGATTTGTTTTTTTACCAAAATAATTGCTGGAAAATGTCATGAAGCCTTAGATCTTTTGTTAGAACCCGGAAGGAAATGTTTATACATTAGAAATCATACAAAATAATAATATTACTAATAATAACTATATAGAATCCATAGCTAAATCTGCTGCTAAGAAAGTTGGTTCTCTGTGTAGGACCAGGAAGTTTTTCCCGTTCAAAACAATCCTGCACATATACAAGTCTACCATCCACCTGTGCATTGAGTATTGCTGCCATATCTGGTCAGGTGCTCCTGCCATCCAGTTAGGTGTTCTCGACCAAATACAAAGAAGAATCTGTAATGTGATCGATCCCAACTTGGCAGCTAGGATACAGTTACTTTCTCACCAATGCAGTGTGGCTTCCCTGTGTCTCTTCTACAAATATTTTCACAGGTTCTGCTCTGATGAACTTAGCTCACTGGTACCTCCTATATATGAATTTACTCGAGCCACAAGATTAGCAACTAGGTCCCACCCTTTTACTGTGAAACCAATAAATTGTAAATGCAAATTCTACTCCATCAGCTTCTTTTCTTGCACTTCCTACCTGTGGAATTCTCTTCCGCATACTTGCTTTCCTGACAGTTACAATCTCTAAGAATTTAAATGTAAGGTCAATAGTCATCTCTTGTCTCACTAACTTACATCCTCTCTCTCATGCTTTTTTCTTTGTCCACCTAACTCTCATCAGTATTCTCTTCTTTCTCCTACTTTTTTCCTGACACCCACTGCAACCTCTCACGCCTCATAACATTCCTCTTATGTAACCTCCTGCACAACAGTGGCAGTAAAATGCCTTGCTTAGGGCGACATGATTATAAAAAAAAAAAATCATCAAAAACTATCAAAATACAAGAAGTTGAAGTAGAAATTTTAGAACATGTAGTAGATGCAGCAATTAATAATTCCTACTGTAGTTGGCGCCCTCAGATTGATTGGAAAAAGCTTCAGATATACTCTTTGAAGAGATTCCTAGTAGCCTATGCCTTAAATAAATATAAAAAAATGTACTCACAAGTACAGTTTACACATTATGAAGAGATTTATCTATGTAAAATGTCTTTTGGTTTTAGTTTTTTTTTGTTTCTTATCTTACAAAACATGATCAATAATAAATGTCATGATAGCATTTCTGACATTAGGTCTCTGGTTGGGACCTGGAATGAAATTTGTATACAATAGAAATTAAAAGAAATAATAATAATATAAATATAATGAGAAGAAGACCACATATATGAATCAATAAGTTCTTCTTCATGTGCTGTGTCACTTCAGGATGTAGGCAATCATGGACTTCCACTTGCCCCTGTCCCTTGTCACTCTTAATATTTTTTCCACTTGGTATTTCTCCCAAGCTCCACTCTGCCATTTATTTGCTCAAGCCCATCAAACATGTCTTATGCTGCTTTCCCCTGTCTCTCTTTCTGTCTATCCATCCTGTGAGTATTAAATTCTTCAAACCCTCCTTCCTCATTATGTATCCCAGGAACTTCAGCTGTCTCTTCCTGATGTTAAGTATAAGTTTTCTTCTCATTTACAACCTTTCTAATAGCTTGTCATTGCTCATGTGTTCACTATTGTCAGCATCCTGTTTCTTTTTTTTGTTAATAATCATATCGCCCCAAGCAAGGCATTTTATTGCCACTGTTTTGCAGGGGATTACATAGGAAAAGTTATGAGAAAGAGTAACAGGTTATAGGGGGTGTCAGGAAGTGGGTAAGAGAAGGATAAGAATACTGATGAGAGTGGAATGGATGGAAAAAGGAGCATGAGAGAGAAGATGCAGGATAGTGAGATAGGAGATGACTATTGACTTTATATTTAAATTCTTGAAGATTATTGCTGTTGGGGAAGCAAGTGAATGAAATGGAATGGAAGTAAATGGAAGGGAAAAAAGCTGATGTAGTAGAATTTGCATTTACATTTTATTGGTTTCACAGTAAAAGGGTGGGACCTAGTTGCTAATCTTGTGGCTCGACTAAATTCATATCTAGGAACACCAGTGAGTTAAGTTCATTGAAGCAGAAGTTGTGAAAGTATCTGTAGAAGAAACACAGGGAAGCCACATTGTGCTATCTTTCTCTAGAACCACATTTCTGCTGCCTCGAGTCTCTACTTTATCCTTGAAGAGTTCATCTAACATTCATTGCTATATAGAAGAAGAGATGTCCCATAACAGTTCAGCACTCCTTTCTTTGTTTACAGTGAAATTTTCCTGTCTCTGAGTAATCTGGTTAGCTTTTGAAATGCATCCTTGGTCATGCTAATGTGTCTTTGGAGCTCAGTGTTGCACTTTCCATTCTCTGTCAGAATGCTTCCCAGGTATTCAAATTTCTTGACTTGTTTTATTTTAGTTTCCCCAACCTGTATTTAGCATTTTCAGGCATTCTAATTGCTGATGACCATACATTCAGTTTTCTTGAAGTTTATGATCATTCCTTTCTAATAAGTAAACAACAATATTATTTGATTGAGGAAGGCAAAGATGATTTCAAATTTTCAAACAAATGATTAAAACATTCAAGTTAAAAGTGGCTTTGAAATTACAACAGAACATTCTGTGTATGTATCTTGAATGTTGCTTCTTTGGGGACTATAATGTTTATCATCATCCTCAGCATGTGTGTGTTTGTGTGTATTTTTCAGTGTGTAAGTGTGTAAAAAATCACATATACACTTTTTAGGTCTGCATGATGGGGAAAATAGTTAAGTACAGGTCTGTGGAGGGCTACTGAAACCACTGAGCATTTTTCCAAAAGTCTTCCAAACACTTATAGAATTATTGCTTTATCAAAGTTGATGAACTTTGTTGGGCTTGAGGGGATCCTACCAAATACAAAGCACTTAATGCATTACTGTTGTCATGTCATTGTATATATGTTAAGTGAGCCATGTTTATCAAACTGATGCATACAACTAACATATAGATCAACCTATACACATATGTATGCACACATGCATGCATGCACACACACACATATTAAGAAAAATATTTTAATAAATGCATGTGAGCATGAAGAGATACACATTTCTGTGTGTGAATCTTCATAAATGAGAGTTTTATGTTTTTCTGAAAATATGTAGATTGATTTGGAATATTTTTAAAACCAAGACTTCCCAAAATTCTAGGAAAATCAAATAAACAAAACACCTTAAACATGAAAGTCATGATCATGATTATGAGACCCGTAACCCATTAGGGTCACAGCAAATATTCTGCAGATGCAGTATGTTTCCCAGGTAAGCTAGCCTGACAGAGTCCAGTCCTCTCAAGGTTTGTTTGAATTCAGGGTTTTCCTTCTAGAATGGTTGCCACCCAGAACCAAGTCTGTAATGCTATTTATCCATAACTGGGGGCAGGTAGAAGATATGAATTCATATCTTTCCCAAGTGTATTAGCATTTAAGTGAATTTAATAAACTTGAATGGAATTCAAACATGGCTTTCCAATCTCACCATCTGAGCCACTAACCATTTCTCTACTGAGCCTTCTTAAACATGAAGGTATTAAAATGATATTGTTTATTTTTTACAACTTTTTTTTGTTGAATTATGACAATTCAAATATCAATAAATTTGTTACGTTTTAATTTTGAATGTATTGAAATGGCTACATTGTTTTTTTCTGTTTATTATGAAGACAAGACATGAAGACAAAATATGAAAAACAAATGATTCAGAAAAAATGAATTTGAAAAAATGGAAATTACAGTGTTTTTTTTGTCTGACTGTTTTAGTGAACAGTTATAGAAATATCAATGAAGAAGAAGAAGAAGAAAAAGTAGAGTGAAGAAGACAATATAGGAAAAGGAAAGAACAAGAAAGGAAACTGTGAAGAAAAAGTAGAGAGTATGAGAAAAAAAGAAAAAAGAAGAGCATATGAGAAAAATAAAAGAAAGAGAATTGTATAAGAAAAGAAAAGAAAGAAGATAGTATAAGAAATGAGAAGGAAACAGTGTGAGAAAAGAGAAGAAAAGAGACAGTATGAGAAAAGTGGAAAAGAGAACAGTATAAGAAAAGAGAAGATGAAATGGAATTGTATAAGAAAAGAGAAGGAAAAGGTAAGAGTAAAGGAGGAGAAAGAGAAAAGTATAAGAAAAGAGAAGTAAAAGGTAAGAGTAAAAGAGTAAAAGAGAAGAAAGAGAAAAGTATAAGAAAAGAGAAGGAAAAGGTAAGAGTAAAAGAGAAGAAAGAGAAAAGTATGAGAAAAGAGAAGTAAAAGGTAAGAGTAAAAGAGTAAAAGAGAAGAAAGAGAAAAGCATAAGAAAAGAGAAGGAAAAGGTAAGAGTAAAAGAGAAGAAAGAGAAAAGTATAAGAAAAGAAAAGAAGAAAGGAAACAGTATAAAAAAGAGAAGAAAGGTATATAATTTAAAAGTGTGTTGGTGTTTATTTTAAGTGGAGGTGGATGTTCATTTGTAAACAATTGAAAAAGAAGCATACAAAAACGTGGGTTTCTACCATGGGACATTTATTTTTGTTTTTATAGTGATTGTAGGTGTTAATTGTAAATTCAAGTTAGAGGAATGTTATGCAAAGGGAATGCTTTATTTTGACTCCTTTGTTCTTCACATGTGTGCCATATCTAAAATTGCAACTCCGCCCCTTCTGAGTAAGACCTAAACCCCCGCCCCCCCCCGCTTTTCTGGTTGCAGAGTTACCAAGGATAGCAACTACTAAATATTAACAGTAGAGAAACAAAGTTCTCAATGTGTCTTGGGCATGTCCATTTTTTTCATTCAGAAGTTAGGGTAAGTAAGTATAACATTACATTAATCCCAAATAAGTCTAATGCAGTGTTAGAATAACCAAAGAAAAATTTGTACTTACTTTATTTTTGGAATGTTTAAACTGAGTTATGGTATGTCTGCTTTCATTTTGGCCCAGGAGTTAGGGTAGGTATTGTATTAATGGTCAAGCTCAAGTCAGCCTTGCGCAGAGTTGAAACAACCAAAACAAAGTGTGTACTTATGTTATCATTGGAAGGTTTAAACATGAGGGTAGGATTTCTGTTTTCCTTTTCTTATTATTCTTTATTATTATTTTATTTATTAATTTTATTTTATTTTTCTACAAAGGAAAGAGCCTGGAAAATAGCTGTGATAAGATTAACTCGAAAAAGAATAAGAAATGAATTATTATATGTTTTTATATTTTTTTACAGTGATGTACAATGCCTGGGAGCCACTCAAGGTAGAGGGTTGCAAAGTAAGAAGAACTGTTTATGTGGATATAAAGGGAAGATAATGGTTAATCCTAGCAAAAGATGAAGCGAGAAAAAATTATAACCTTATATAATTTGGAAGAAGAAAACTAATAAAACAAAAACTCAAGATAAAGAAAAGGAAAGAAAGTTTGAATAAAAGTAAATACAAAAGAAAATAAAAAATAAAGAAATAAAAAATAATTTGCCATTGTTGTATACTGCCACTGGATCTGGGCAAACAAAGAGGTACATGTATATATAAAAATATAGTCTTATATTTTTATTCTTTGACAGTGATGTTTGTGTGGAGCAAGGAATTAGCCAGAGAGAGTTTGCACGTATGAAGGAGCTGTTGGGAGCTGTTAGACAGTCTTTGTAGCTTCAGCCAAAAATTCTACTCTATATAGTCTTAAAACTCCTACACAATCCACATGGCCATGCCTCTTCACCCAGGCATTTTTGCTTTTTTGAGTTGTTGCTTTGTTGATTTTATCTGCAGCCAGATGTACCTGTCAATTATATCCATTATTCAAAGTGTTATATATCTAAACAGAGTGAAATACGTATGGTTGCAAAACAAATTCAGACAACTCGGCAATGAAATATAATGATAATTCTTTGCAAGAAATATACGCATAAAATATTTATTTCTCTTCGGTGTTCAAACGACGAAGGCAGTAATAAGTGGAAGACGAAGAAGTTTAAGAGTTCATACAATTTAATACAGTTTACAGCAATATATCAACGAATGTCGTTCAAGGAGTTCATACAAGCGATTATAAGTAATATCACAACAGAACGATACACTTACTTAGATTTGAAGCGTGATGGTAGGGCGTCGAAAGTCTGTTGACAGCAGCAGCATGAATCTCCCTTAGCGGGTGAAGGAGGAAGACTGCCTGATTTTCATTTCTTCCCCTTTTTATGTTTTCGGAGTGGCTTGACGAGCAGTCCCTTTCTTGTCCCGCGGGAGATTTTGCGATTAGCCGCTAAATTGATTCAGCGGTCACGCTTCAGATGGAAGTGATGCGTGGAGCCACTTGCATGGTGGTGTGTTTTGTCATTTCAAGACTGGAATTCCTGAAGATCACTTTCATTTATCAAAGCAGGGTACGATCTTACTTTTTGTTAGAGAACGTAACAAAAGTAATATACTACACCATTCCCATTCTGCTAAGAATGAGCAAAATGTTTGCAATTGTTTTCTATTTTCTTTTGCTTTCTTACATTTTTGTTTATGTCTGTGGCCTAAACAGTTTCATAAATTCCTCTACCAATTCATTATGTACAAGAAAGATAGCAGAGCACAGTAAAATTTCTACTGATGTCTTAGTCTGCATTAATATTCAATAAGTTTTCAGAAAAATAGATTTCTTGTCTGTGCATTTATAAGGCAATTTGCAAATAGGTAGCTCTAAACAAAAGAAATACCAAGGGTTTAAAATGAATAAAGAAAAATGAAAAATCTTTCTTGGAGCTTTTAATTTAGTTATAATTTCAAGCTAATAGATTAAAATGAATATTGCCAATGAGAAAAATACTTTGTTGTATTTCAAAACAAATTTAGATTGATTAGAATTATTTTTTAAATCACTAAAAATGGCTGAATTTAGACATCTTACGGCTGTGAATGCTGGACAATATCATCGAAAATGAGGACAAAACTGGAAGCGGCCGAAATGTGGTTCTACAGAAGGATGCTATGGATATCGTGGACTGAGCATACAAGCAACGACGAAGTGTTAGAAAGAATGGCAACAAAAAGGAAATTGATGCTGAGCATCAGGAAGAGACAACTGAAGTTCCTGGGACATGCAATGAGGAAAGAGAGCCTGGAGAACCTGATACTGACTGGACAGATAGAAGGAAGGAGAGACAGAGGAAGGCAGTGGATAACATATTTGCAGGGTCTGATCAGGTGGATGACAGAACGGGGGTTGCCAGGAGCAACAGGAGCAAACATACTAAGAGCCACAAGGGATAGGGAGACGTGGAGATCCATGATCGCCTACGTCCTGAAGGGACAGGGCACATAGAAGAAGAAGAAGAAGTCAGTACAATGTCATTAAAAATGTATTCATGTTATATTCATCAAGCAGATGAGTATAACATAATTTTTAGAGATATGTCCTCTGTAAAAAAAATTCAAAACATAAGTCTATTGAGATAGTTTTCAATAACAGATAAAAAACCTCCATGTCAAGAAATGGCTTTTCTGCAATATTTCAAACTAAAAGTGTTATGTAGAAAGTAAGTGTCAATACAAATACATATAGTCGAACATGGATTTCCAGGCAACAAATTTAACCGTTGAATGAATTATGCTACTGGGATCATGTGATTACTTGATAAGGTACAAGAAGTGTCAAAACAAAATAGCTACTTTTGTAGTGATATTATAACATTTTTTTTTTTTGTTTTTTTTTTAATCATTTCACCCCAAGCAAGGCATTTCACTGCCACTATTGCGCTTGGGGCTACATAGGGGGAGGTAAATAGGAAGAGTGATTAGATATAGGAAATGTCAGAAGGGGGGTGATAGATAGTTGGGTGGGTGGGAAGAGTGTTTGAAAGAATGAAAGTTAGTTTGTTAGGAGGTGTCTATTGACCTTACATTTAAACTCCTGGAGATTGTAGCCGTCGGGGAAGCAGCCATGTGAAAGAGAATTCCACAGTTGGAAAGTGTGAGAAAAGAAACTATAGGAGTAGAAGTTGCAGTTGCATTTTTGTTAGAATTTCTGAATATATATATACATATATTAAAAAATAATAATATTCACCACTCACTTGCTACCCAGGCTTCAACTATATAGGTCTCATTAGGCAGTAAGAACAATATTTTTTTTTTTAATCATATCACCCCGAACAAGGTGGTAATGCCACTGATGCACAGGGGGCTATGTAAGAGTGAAAAGATTGGGAAAGAGAAAGCCAGAAACCATATCCTAAACAGGGAACAAGGGATGAGCCTCTTCACCTGTTCAATAGACGTGGGTGGAGTGTGAACAGTTTAGTCTATCTACTCCAATTGGAAAAAAGAAAAAAAAAGAAAAAAAAAAGAAAAGAGTGAAAAGATTGGAAAAGAGAAAACCGGAAACCATATCCTAAAACATGGATTGCACTTACAGCCTGATGAGATCTATATGCTTAAAACCTGGCTAGCAAGTGAGTTGTGAATATTGTTTTTTCTATGTTGTTGGTGCTGCATGTTCAGTTCTTTGGATTGCACATTGAGCACTTTTTTTTAAATAACCGTCTATTGGTCTGACCACTACCTGTTTTACTGTTGTATATATATATATATAATTAACTATATGCACATCGGGTTCTATGCACATCAGTGCAATCTTTAGGCTGCCGAAATACCAGGCTAAATTTTACAGAGCATTTATAACACAGATGAGTGTGAGTTGATAAAAACACATAGGTGTTGAAATCATACAATCTGATAGAGGGTGATTACCAAACCTGTATAAGGTGTTAAATAAATGCTCTGAGAAAAGCTGTGGAAAAAAAACGAAAAAGAAAATTAATTTTGGTGTGAAAAGTGATCATTGAAAAGTTAGGGTAGTTGAAGCATCTGGTGGGAAAGCATATTTTGCTCTATCTCTTGTGTGGTATTGAGCACTTTTTTATTATTTTGGTGTAGCTTTAGTAGTATATGACTGCAAGTTCTCTGTGTGTGTAATATATATCAGCCAAAAAGTCTGTCTTTTTAATAGAGCAGGTTCATACCAACTTCAAACTTTCATAAGAATACCATTATGATGTTCTCACTTACCAGGCTAGTTTGCAAACCAGCCCCGATGAGTGAGAACATCACAATGGTGTCTTCACGAAACTTTGAAGTTATGAAACTGGCTTGAAAGGTGATGGCTGGCAAAGATATGATTGGCAGATTCATCTAGCCATAGATAAAAGTCAACCAAGGACAAGGGTGGTTGATAGATATATTTGGCCATAGATAATGTCATCAAAGCAAGAATCCCAAAAAGCAAAAATGTCTGGGAGTTTTAAGACTATATAAAGTCTAGAATTTATTGCTGAAAAGACAGAGAAGAATCCTGCTGGCTTCCAACATCTGATGACCACTTTGTGCATGTGAACTCTCTCCAGCTATCCTCCTGCTCCACACAAGCATCCCCAACAAAGAAAAAGAAATGATTTTGTTTTTATATATACTTCTTCCTCATTGTTTGTCCAAATCTACCTCCCATTAGCATGGAAAAGGCTTGCCTCCCAGGGAGTAAAACACTACACCTCCTTGGCCTCACACTCTCAGTGGACCTTAAGTGGAATGACTACATCGAATCCATTGCCAAATCTGCTGCTATGAAAGTCAGTTCTCTGTGCAGGGCCCGGAAGTTTTTTCCATCTGAATCTATCCTGCACATATATAAATCTACCATCCACCCGTGCATAGAATACTGCTGCCACATCTGGTCAGGTGCCCTTGCTGTTCTCCTGGGGTTCTTGAAAAAATACAATGGAAAGTCTGTAATTTGTAATACCGACTTGGCAGACCGCCTGCTGTCACTCTCTCACCGGCGTGACGTGGCATCACTATGCCTCTCCTATAAATACTTTAACGGCTTCTGCTCCGATGAACTTAGATCACTGGTGGCCCCTAGGTACGAATTTGAATGAGACACTAGACTAGCAACTAGGTCCCACCCTTTTACAGTGAAACTGATAAAATGTAACCGCAATTTCTACTCCAACAGCTATTTTTCTCGTACTTCCCGCCTGTGGAATTCCCTTCCACATGCTTGCTTCTCCTGCAGTTACAATCTCCAGGAGTTTAAATGTAAGCTCAATAGACACCTCCTAGCACACTAACTTACTTCCATTCTCTCAAACACTCTTCCCACCTACCCAACCTTCATCCTCTGTATCACTAACCATCTATCACTCTCCTTCTGATATTTCCTATATTTAACCACTCTTTCTCATCACCTTCCCCTATGTAACCCCTTGCGCAATAGTGGCAGTGGAATGCCTTGCGTGGCGTTAAATGATTATAAAAAAAAATCCAGCATAATATATAACGTGATTTATCTGATTTTGTGAATTTGTTTACACAGTGACTGCTTCTGGTTTCTACATCACTTGATACATACATGCATTCCTGTACATTTCTTTCTTTCTTCCTTGCTCTTCATCTCATCCTTGTTGGATTCCAATCCACATTTTATCTACATTTGGCCCCAAACTCATAATTTTACTCAGTATTACTCTCATTTCTCCAACACTGCATAACAACCAGATAATAAATAATAGTCAACTTGCTGCTTCTACATCTTGCTGTTTCTCATTTTACAAGTACTTTTGTAAGGGGGCTTATAATCATTTACACAGAGCTATAAAACCCCTACAGCATATTATGCAGTCAGTATTAATATACTTTAGTCATTTCTCTAGCAACGTCTATTGAACAGGTGAAGAGGATCATCCCTTGTTCCCTGTTTAGGATGTGGTTTCCGGATTTCTCTTTTCCAATCTTTTTTACTCTTTTCTGGTTTTTTTTTTCAATTGGAGTGGATGGGCTAGACTATCGCCCGGTTCGCGCTCCTCCCACATCTGTTGAACGGGTGAAGGGGCTCATCCCTTGTTCCCTGTTTGGAATGTGGTTTCCGGGTTTCTCTTTTCCAATCTTTTTTACTCTTTTCTGTTTTTTTTTCTTTAATTGAAGTAGATAGGCTGAACTATTGCCCGGTTCACACTCCTCCCATGTCTATTGAACAGGTGAAGAGGCTCATCTCTTGTTTCCTGTTTAGGATGTAGTTTCCGGCTTTCTCTTTTCCAACCTTTTCACTCTTACATAGCCCCCTGCGCATCAGTGGTGTTACCGCCTTGCTTGGGGTGATATGATTAAAAAAAAACAAAACAAAAAAAACAAATAAGTATACAAGTCTTGTGGTTCTTCTGATTTTGTAAAATCTGCTTCTCCTCCTGATTTCTATATCACTTGATACATACATATATTAGTTTATATATATATTTATATATATATATATATCTCCCTCTCTCTCACACACATAAGCAAAGAAAATTCTGTCTGTTTTTGGCAAAAATCAGTTGTCTAAACATTTTATTGTCCCTTGTGCCCTATCTGTTTGAAATGTTTTTGTCTCTATTCTATTGAAAGGGGATATTTAAGATCATTATAAAATGTGATGTGAGATCTGTCCTGCTATATGGCAGCAAATGCTGGACGGTCTCCTCAAAGTTGAAGGAGAGACTCAAAGCAACAGAAATGTGGTTCGACAGAAGGATGCTGAGGATACCATGGATCAAACATGTGAGCAATGATAAGGTTTTGGAGAGAATGTGAACAAAAAAGCAAACGTATACTTGTCATCTGGAAGAGACAGCTGAATTTTCTGGGAAGGTGGGGCTTGGAGAACCTAATACTAACTGGACTGATAGAGAGAAAGAGAGACATGGAAAGCAGTGAGAGACCTACTTAAATGATGAGCAAGGTTTGGGAGAGATACCAAGATGAAAAATATTAAGTGTGACAAGAGACAGGGCCAAGTGAAAATCCTGAAAGGACACTTCACATAAAGAAAAAAAAAGAATAAAATGTTGTTTCCATCTGGTGGGGTGCCCCTGTTATTCTCCTCGGGGTTCTTGACAAAAACGGAGAATCTGTAATGTGATTGATGCCAACTTGGCAGCCCGGCTGCAGTCACTTTCTCACTGGCATGATGTGGCTTCCCTATGCCTCTTCTATAAATTCTTTCATGGCTTCTGCTCCGATGAACTTAGTTCACTGGTGCCCCGCCTGTGGAATTCCCTTCCATATACTTGCTTCCCTGACAGCTACAATCACCAGGAATTTAAATGTAAGGTCAATAGACATCTATCACACTAACTCGCATCCATTCCCTCAAACACTCTTCCCATCTACCCAACTCTCATCCTTGGTATCCTCATCCGTCTACCACCCTCCTTCCAACATTTCCTATAACTAACCACTCTTTCTCATCACTTTCCCATATGTAACCACCTAACCACTTTTTCTCATCACTTTCTCCTGTGTAACCCCCTGCGCAATAGCTGCAGTGAAATGCCTTGCTTGGGGTGAAATGACTAAAAAAAAAAAATATCTTCCTGTTTTTTCATTTTTGCAATTATTTTGAGATATATAAATGTAAGGGGGTTTATAAGTATTTATTCAGTTATAACTCCCCTACAAAGCTATTACAATGACTGAATGTCTTCAGAGAAGAGAAACAGTTAATTAAGAATAATATTTCAACTTACATTACTGATAAAAGGAGGTGTTAAATGAAAAATCATTTAAACTGACTTCTTCATATAGAAATCCATATTTATAGAGATATGAGTCTATGTAGAAATATATTAGATACTGTTTACAAGAACATTAATATGCTTGATTGTTCACAATGGCATAATAAATTTTAAATTCTTTTCAATAATTTTATACTGTCTCATTTGCATAGATGTCTACATTTATATGAAGACATTTGTGGGTCAATATGAAAATAGATCCACCATCCATGGCTTCAAGTCCTGTACCCTCAAAACCACTGAAGGGTGCTCCAGTTTGATCTTGCATCCAATGAGAACCTTGACCAGAGGATTGGACAGCTGAACATCCTTCTCACAATTGCTCAGTGATGTGTTTGCTGACTCACTCATATCTTGTTGACCATTTACCAATGTCATATACCCAGTTTGACTCACTGTCTGCAAACTGGCAATGGCCTTGCAGACATGCAGACATTGGAAAGACATTATCTAGCAGGACCTCCAGCAGACTAAATTTTTTTGTTTTGCTTTAATCATTTTTCCAGAAGCAAGGCAATAAAGCCACTAAGTTTCAAGGGCTTACTGAGTGTGAGAGAATATGAGACAAAAAAAAAAGCGCTATTAAGGCAAGAGAAAAATAAAGAATAAGAAAACAGAAGACAATGATTGACATTGCATTTAAGTTGTTGAAGATAAAGTTAACTGGAAACAAAAAAAATTGAGAAGTGTGCCGGAAGAAAATGTTAACTTAGATCTTATAGTTATATCTAACCATTTCCTTCATAAAATGATGAGATCTTTCTGCCAGTCTAGTACTGTGCTTTAATTCATAAGGTCCTGATATCAAAATGGAAATCTCGTCAGAACAATTACAATGAAAGTATTTATAGAAAAGCACAGTTACAGTGGTGGGAAAGTAACTGAAGCCTAGATATCATGTCAGAACATATAACATTGCAGATTCTTCTTTGGATTTTATCAGGTATCTCTAAATATATAGCACACGCACCTGACAAGGCATGGCAACAGTATTCAAAGGATGGTTGAATTGAAGATTTATAAATATGTAAGATAGATTCTGAAAAGAAAAAACTGTCTAGTATGGCACAGTGAACAAACTTTCCTAACAGTAGAATTAGCAATTGATTCAATATAAACTTTCCCTTCATGTCAGCAGAAAACATTAGCCAGTGACGGTGCAATGAGTCACTTTCCTGAAGGTTAACATAAGCCAGAGAAGGTGCAATGAGTCACTCTCCTGAAGGTTAACATAAGCCAGAGAAGGTGCAATGAGTCACTCTCCTGAAGGTTAACATAAGCCAGAGAAGGTGCAATGAGTCACTCTGAAGGTTAACATAAGCCAGAGTCCAATGAAGGTTAACTCAAGGTTAACATAAGCCAGAGAAGGTGCAATGAGTCACTCTCCTGAAGGTTAACATAAGCCAGAGAAGGTGCAATGAGTCACTCTCCTGAAGGTTAACATAAGCCAGAGAAGGTGCAATGAGTCACTCTCCTGAAGGTTAACATAAGCCAGAGAAGGTGCAATGAGTCACTCTCCTGAAGGTTAACATAAGCCAGAGAAGGTGCAATGAGTCACTCTCCTGAAGGTTAACATAAGGCAGAGAAGGTGCAATGAGACACTCTCCTGAAGGTTAACATGAGCCAGAGAAGGTGCATTGAGTCACTTTCCGGAAAGTTAGCATTAGCCAGAGAAGGTGCAATGAAATACTTTCCTGAAGGTTAACATAAGCCAGAGAAGGTGCAATGAGTCACTCTCCTGAAGGTTAACATGAGCCAGAGAAGGGGCATTGAGTCACTTTCCGGAAAGTTAGCATTAGCCAGAGAAGGTGCAATGAAATACTTTCCTGAAGGCTAGCATTAGCCATGCTGATGGAAGATAAAAAGTGTTATCTCCGAAGTTTAAAGACAACAATTTTGAACCACCCCATTCATATAAATATCTACATTTATACAGAAACATTAGTGGGTCTAGAAGAAAACACTTTAACTACTGTTTACAAATCACCTTAGTGATAAAATGTTTAAAGAATATACTTTTTACTTCTATTGTAAATGTCACTAAATGACTCAGAATGAAAAATCAGAGAGCCAAGTTTAAATTCCAGTTGAATTCATTGCATTCACTTACGCGCAAATACCCCTGAGAAAAGGTGTTAATCCATCACTTCTCCCTCCAGCTATGTGCTGAATGACAGTAAAGATTGGGTTTTATAGCCTTGGTTGGCAACCAGTCTACCTTGTCCAGAGGATAAAGAGGTTTGTGCGTTTGAAGAAAAAAACACCAAAAACGGCCACAAATGAAGAAGAAAAAAGTGATCTTTCACCAAGACAATGCACCCTGTCATAAGTTGATCGCAACAATGTCAAAACTACGTGAATTGCACTTTGAATTGTTTCTGCATCCACCTTGTTCTCCAGATCTGGCCCTTAGTAACTACTGGCTGTTTGCAGACCTCAAAAGAATGCTTCAGGGAAAGAGATTAAGCTCCATTGAAGAAGTGACAAAGATGAATCTTTCTACAAAATGTCATTGAAGGAGACTAGAAGGAGACTATATTGATGAGTCGAATTTTGCCTAAAAGTTGTTTTATTTGTTAGGACTGGTATTTGTTGAGTGATGTGATATATGAACAGAGTAAATAAAGAACAGATAAGAAAAATTTTATTTAATTTAACATGTTTCATTTTAACAAGCTTCTTTAGAAATATTTATCAACATATGATTTAAAAAGTTTTTTCATTAAGTTATTCAAATCATTTATAATAAGGAAATCTATGAAAAAGCTAGTTAAAGTGAAAAAGTGAAATGTTCTTTACTTATTCTATTCATATTGGCATGTGTCAAAGTGATTAGTGATTAGAACATTCACTTTCTAACTATGCGATGTGGGTTTAAATCTCACCAATGATCTATTTGTCAGGAAAATGACTTCTTGATATTATTGGCTTGGGTAGGCAATCCCAGCCTGTGGCAGCTTTGGAAAGTGCTTGACCATACTGTGGGATGACCCAAGCCTTGTGAGAGAAATTGGGTAGACAAAACATTTTGAGAAGCTGCCAATATCTGAGAGTGTATATGTAATGTCTTTGTCCAGCTGATTGATCATACCAGATAAAGCGCTCTCTCCCAGAAACTGTAATTAATGTCTGATCAGCATAGTTGCAATATAAGCCACAGGTGGGCTATGTGAATGTTAAATGCAAATGTGCCTGAGCAGTGTTATTTTCATTTTTGTGTAATTTAGATCATTTCTCTATCTCACCCTTTCTAAATATAAATATAGTTGCCATGAAAATATTTGTAGAAAGGCAAACAGAAGCCACGTCACATTAGTGAGGAAGTGACTGATGTCGAGATGCCAGATCAGGATTGATTACATTACAGACCCTTTTTTGAATTTTGTCAAGAATCTCAAAATATACAGTAAGAGCAAGCAAGCAATCGTGTGTTGATTGTTAACTAAAGCTTTCTTGACCCACATGAATGTTATGAAGAAATTAGTATAAATTTGGATTTTACTTTAGATTTTAATATTTGATAACTACTAGAAAATTTTAGCCTCAAAATACTATCATTGTTTTCTATATTTTTTAATTGATATCATTTTTTGCTGGAAACAAAGGAGAGAGTACTGGACTGTCTGTCCTTCAATATGGCATCAAATGCTGGACAATCTCATCAGTGATGAGGGAAAGACTGGGATCAACTGAAATGTGGTTCTACAGAAAGATGCTGAGGATACCATGGACATAACATGTAAGCAACTGTGAGGCTTTGGAGAGGATGGAAATGAAAAGGAAACTGATACTTAACATCAAGAAAAGACAGCTGAAGTTTCTGTGACATGGAATGAGGAAGGAGGGCTTGAAGAATCTGATACTCACAGGATGGATAAAAGAAAGGGAAGACAGGGGAAAGCAGTGTCTAATGTACTTGATAAATTTTAACAGAGAGATGGTAGAACAGTGTTTAGGAGGAGCAAAAAGAGAAGGGGTGTTCAGAGCTACAAGAGATAGGGAGATGTGGAGGGCCATGACTGCCTATATTTTTAAAGATGATACTGAGTGAGTTTTAGAATCTCAATTGTCAAATATTGTCACTAAAATTATATCCACAACCTCTCTACAAAAAAAGAAAAATGTCAACATTCTTTACTACGTCTTCTTAGATCACTGAAGTTAAGCAATGTTGACCCTGGAGAGTACCTACATGGTTGACTGCTTGGAAATATCATATGTTGTAAGTGTGAATGTGTAGATAGTGTAATGAATAATGACTCAAAATGAGAAATTGCAGAACTGAGTTTGAATTCCAGTTGGGTTCGTTACATTCACTTATGAGCAAATACTCTTGGGAAAGATATAAATTCACCTCTTCTATTAGCTATGGGTTAAATAGGTAAACTTGTATCAGAAATTCATTATCATTTCCAAAAAATTATAATAATTCAAACATGTTTCAGCTTTAATTAACTTTAAAAAGGTTGATAAGCTGTAAAAAGACAAATCTATCAATCAATAATCTTAAGTTTTTGTTACCCTTTTTGTTTTTCATTAAACAACTTTTAAAGATGCATTTATTTATCTTTTAATAATTTCACCTCAAGCAAAATAACAAGGACACTATGATGCAAGGGGTAATTATTCTTTTTCATTTACATATCTCTACTTCCATTAATAACCACTTCAGGATTGTAATGTGCTGAGAAAGCTTGAAATCATATAAATATTGTCAGAACTTTTCATGTAATCTTATAGATTTGCTAATAACTTACCCTTTCAAGGTTGACAAAAGCTGTAATAGGTTTTGTTGCAATCTTGTTATAAGGATATTTATACCTTAGAGTTTTTTTTTTAATCTCAGGAGGACATGGAAGTTGGACACAGAATAGATTGTGTTATTGTTACTTTTGTCCAACACCATCAGATGCTACAAAATGAAAATACTGGCATGAAAATCAGAGTCACATTCTTGAATAGCCTGGTCAGATTTGGAATTTAAAATGCATGACCATCCATGGCTTCTTACTCATTCAGAGAATTATTATTCGTATGCAATGATTTCCTCAGCTTGATGGTATAAAATGGATTCAAACAAATAAGATGATCTTCTCAAATAGTGCAACAATATTACAACTGAAGAACATTACAAAATTTTAAAAAAATACATTTTTTTAATCAATTCACCCCAAGCAAGGCAATAATGCTATTAAGATGTAAGGAGCCACTGAGAGCAAAATAGGATAAGATGACTTTAGAAGGAAATGAAAACCAAATCCTAAACAGGAAACAAGAGATAAATGTTTACTTCTGCACAAAAGACCTGGGAGAAGTGTGAACCGGATGAAAGGTGAATTTATTTAATCCTATTAGATTATAACAAAAGTTGGCTTTTTGAATGAGAAATGCTATTACAAACAATTTGAATTAGGTCAAAGGTTTGTTTGGAAATAGAAATGAAAATTAATACCCTTGCTGGCTGAATGATTATTTAATGTATTAGGTTAGACAAAAAGTCCTAACTCACTTAGGAAATGGAAAGTAAACAAAATTTTACGGAGCAATAATATCTACTTTTCAAAACTTCTACTGTATCAGCTTCTTTTCTCACACTTCCTGTCTTTGGAATTCCCTTTCATATACTTGCTTCTCTGACAGCTACAATCTCCAAGAATTTAAATGCAATGTCAATTGTCATTGCTTATCTTTTTGACATGCATCCTTCCCTGACAACCCTTGTACCATGTTCTTCTCCATTTCCACTCTACTCTCATGCAGCTCTCTTCACACCAGTGTTCTCATCCTTCTCTTATCCATTCTCTGACAACCCTGTAACTTGTTCTTCTTTCTCATCTCTCTTCACTTAACTTATCCCCTGTGCACCAGTAGCAGTACTGCCTTGCTTGGGGTGAAATGAATATAAAAAAATGATCCGTCATTCTTGACGAACTTCTACCAGTGATCAGCCAGTATTTAAATCTGTCCCAGATAACAGTCTGCTGGCTTTGAATAAAAAAAATGAACTTTCTTCACTTCATCAAAATGTTGAATCACTGGACGTAGATAAAGTGTGCCCCTGAGTAGAATAAACAATAGTCACTTGGAGCAGCAGAGAGACTGAGTGGTGGTTGTGGTGTAGTGATACCACTGACCAAGCAAAAGCGAGCAAACCGGATGTTGGCTCTATGCCAACCAGAAAGTGAAAGAATAAAAATCACCCCTGTGCAAGTGGATTCACGCAGATGTTCCAATTGAAAAATAAGAATTAATCAAATATCAAATTACCATTTTTTTATTTACCAGCCAATGAGAAGCCCGGAATCAAATACAAGGATGAAATCCGAAACTAGTTGTGTTTGATCCAAAATGCCAATATAAAAAGCGAAGACACAAACACTTCATCAGACAGTCAGGACTTGAGGAAAAGAGTGTAATTAGTTTCTCCCTTGACCTAAGTTGAGTGGCTACTATGCTTGCCTCTTTCTTCTTTCCCTGTCTCATAAGTACTATTCTGACCTTTTACTTTCTCCCTGTTCTCAAAAAGTACTTATTGACATCTTCAAAGACCTTCCATACAAACCAACTTGCTGACCTACTGACCTTTGAAGTGGCAACTTCTAAATGAACATTCTTTACCCACAAGACGCTTCCACATTTCTAAGCCTTAATTTCTTTCAGCTTATTATTTTGCCATGAACTCTTTTATCTCCATTGGACCTTTATTTCAAGCATTACTTATTTTGTAAAACATTTTTTTTTTTTAATCTTATCATCCTGTACAAGGCGGTAACACCACTGATGTGCAGGGGGCTACGTAATAGTGAAAAGATTGGAAAAGAGAAAGCCAGAAACCACATCCTAAACAGGGAACAAGGGATGAGCCCCTTAACCTGTTCAATAGATGTGGGTGGAGTGTGAACCGGGTAATAGATAGATCTATCTACTCCAATTAAGATAGATCTAAAATGTATATATGTATAAATGTTATTCTATACTCTAATTGCCTTTCTTAATTTTATAATCATTTTATGAATTATAGTGGGTTATCTTCCCACAAGGCCAAATTCAGTTAGCCTACTACCCCTCACTACAAATGGAATAAAATAAGAGATACCCGCTATAGTGGAAGAATCTCAACACCGTCCATCTGTTTGAACTTCTCCTTAGTCAATGTAGCACTGCGTAGCCTCGCATTGCCTTCCACAAAAGCTCAACCTCGATTGACCAACGCGGGATAGTTCTTCTTTAGTTTGTCATATGTGTGGTTTAGCTGCTGGCAATAAAGTTTAGTGTCGATGAAGTGACCATGTGGAACAAGCTCAAAATGCAGTACTCCTTAGAAATTCCACCAGACAGAAATCAAGATTCGTGGTTTTATTTCTGATTCCTAAGTGAGTCAGGACTTTCTGTTCAACCTAGTACTTCGTTTCTCTTTGGACATTAGGATATTCATAGAATTTATAACATATTATTAATTCTTTTGCAAGTATTGAATAAACAAGGGAGGTAACTATGATTCTACAAAAGAGTAACTTATTGATGAGTGTGAAAAATAATGAAATAAAAATAAATGGAAATGAACTCTTTGACAATTAAAATAATTAAAAGTGAAAAATAAATCAATTTCTAACAATCACATTTCCATAATTTGTTCTAAGATAAATTTCACATTAAAGAGAGTGAAAAAGAGATGTTAGGTCATGTGATTATTTTTCTGCCTGTCTGTGTGTCCATAGTTGCATGCATATAATTCAGGTCATGGATGTATATGCATCCGTGATACTACTGTGTATCGATGGCTTGAAGAGTGTGCATCATCTTCAACTCTCTGCTGCTTCTATGCAGGCAATTTTTTTAATCAATATGGCTCATCTTTAAGAAAATGATTATAAATAATGTTGTTTGTTGTTTTTAAAGACATTGCATTCAAGAATGATTTTAAAGCTTGAATTAATCAGGATAATTAATGCGAAAATTTGGTAGATTTTCTTCAATAATGTGTGTGAGTGTATATATATATATATATAAAATGTGTGTGTGTGTGTGTGTGTGTGTGTGTGTGTGTGTGGATCTATGATTAACATAATTGTTATCATCATGGAAAGTGGAACTACCAACCCAAGTTCAAATTATGGTTGATTCTGTTTCCTTCACTTCCCTTGGAAAAGACATGAATCCATTTTCAATTTGCTGTGTGTTAAATAGCTGGGTAGGTTAAGCTCTTTTTCCTTTGGTGGCAACCAGTCTAGGAGAAGGAAAACTGTGAATTCAAGATTGAGGAAAACTTTGAAAATTTCATGGTACATTGCACACCTTTTGAAAAGTGTGGCTGGTTCTAGATAAGTCTTCATCATAATAATTAAATTATGTGTGGGTAGTCTAGTGGTTCGGTCTTGTACTGAAATGTTGGATGCTCATATGTCCAAATCAGTGGCAGAATTCATTATATATGTTAATGTTTGTATTTACTAAGGAATTTCTTGAGTTCTAGGCCTCTTATTTCTGCATTATTAGCAGTGGTGTGTTTTTATACATATATTTTTGAGTTTATATATATATATATATATATATATATATATATATATATATATACAAAGAATTTATAAATTTATAATCACTTTAGATATGTGTTGAATTTACTTTTTTATATATCATACTGTACTATTTTATCTCATTAATATTTTATATGAATTAAATATATTTTTTATTATCTTTTCCATTTTATGGATTTTGCATCATTTCCTATATATATATACTAGCAGTATACCCCAGCATTGCTCGGGTGTAATGAAAGCTTTAAAACTAATCCATGGTCCTGGAGCTCAGACTCTTTGGATGTTGGCACGAAAGACTAAAAAGCAATAGTTGTTTTCAGTTAAAGCGAAACCATAGACTGAATGAAAAATGAATGGATGTAAGTCAAATTTTGATTTCCTGGTATCAATATCAAATAAGTTTTTTTCATTGTAAACTGAATTTTGAAGGCTAAATAAGTCCTCTGAGTAAATGGTATCATGGCTGAAACTAAGAACTTCAATTATACCTACTTAGTGCCAAACCCGAAGCATAAACTAAAATAAAAGGGCTGAAAAACTGATTTTGATCAGACCCCGTAGGATATGGGGGTATCAATTTTCAATATTGGAGTCAAATAAGTCACCCAAGGATAGAACTGCAACCTTGAAACTTCTGAATATCGTTTCTTATGTCTTTATCTATGAGTGTATCAAATTTGATTAAAATCAGATCACTCCTTCTATAACCCGATTTTTTCGATTATCAATTTTCGATAATTATCGAGGGTACCTCAACACAAAACCTAGCTAAGAACACTTTCAGACGCTTATAGTACAACTGTGTAAATTTTCAAGAAAATCGGTTCAGTCATTTCAGACTCTATAGCTAACGGATACACACACACAGACACACACAAAGTTTCATTTATAAATAAGTTTAGATATATAGTGCACAGTGAATACTAGTGGTAATAAAACAGTGAATACTAGTGGTAATAAAACAGTGCTTGTTGTATAATAACAGCACTAAAATTTATCCCAATGTGACAGGGCACTGACCCTGGTCTGATGTTTAATTGCATGAGAATACGAATTTGAGGTGATTAGAAATTAGAAATAAATTGCAAAATTTCCCTGAAGAGAATTTTAAAAAATTATGTGGAAAATAAGAAAAGAAATGGACAATTAAAATTGCATCAAGTATATGAAATTGATGAGGGGGTCAGAAAGAGTTGAACCCCAAATCATTAACTTAAGAATTTCTTACAGGTGATCTTCTTTCTTAATACTACAATGCTAATTCACAATGTAATTCTTATTATAAATTGGAAAAATGTTATTCTTGCTGGTGCCATCTAGGTTAAAGTTGTGGTTATATTTATTTCTATGCATGACTAATACATTTGATATATTGTTATGTATAAGGTCTCTTTTATGTTCATTGATCTGTTTTTTAATGATTTGAAACATTCTCTAATGTTTTGTGAGGAATAGCTTTTTGACCACAGTTTGAACAGATCAACTTTAACCTGGTGAATACTACACTTATTAAAAAAGAAATTAACTTAGAAGAAAAATTCTCAAAAGTGCTGCTATCGAATCTTATCAAAATATAAACCTTTTCTCAGATTCTTCCCAGTATCTAATTTCCAGAAAGAATTACTACTATCACAAGTCAATACGCATGACCAGAAAATGTAAAAAAAAATTGAAAAAAAATACTTGTAACAATTTATTATTCATCAAAAATATTATTTTCTTAAGTCAATATTGTATTTTATTCATAAAAACAATTAAAAGATTTTCTAATTAAATAATGTCTTAGTTTTATTGTACTATTTATTTTACAGATCAGAGCAGATTTTTAGTAACTGGTGGTTCTGTTTAACAAAAAAATTGATGATTTAAATTCTCTAAAGACTTGTGCTTATAACAAGTAAACATTAAGCTATGCAGAAAAAAGAATTTTTTGAAATTTTATAAAATTAAATAAGTGGGTATGTAACAGATGTAAAAAATATTTTTGCCAAGGTTTTTAAAAAAAAAACATTTCATTTATGAATAATTTCTGAAAGTTTCATTAAAATTTGGCAATTATTTGGTTTTTGCAAGAATGTCCAAATCAATGTCTTCTTCACTGCAAAAAGATGCTAAAATTTTCCAAAACTAATTTATGGTCATGCGAGGAAAACAAAATGTTAACCAAATCTTTGAATCTTCTAATAACATAGTCTCTCTTTGGACATTAAAGAATCATTTTTTTACCCTTGCAAGTATTGAGTAAACAAGGGAGGTAACTATGTTTCTTACTAAAGAGTAATTTATTGATGAATTTGGAAAATAATGAAAAAAAATAAATAAATGGAAATAAACTCTTTGTTTAAACACATGTTTTATAGATTTATAGCATGTAGATGATCTATTGTCGGCGTTAGATGTTTTTGATACAAAACCACCACTCTAAGTTAGGATACTACAATGATGATTTCAGCATTTTCAAATAGCTCTCTCATACTGGTCTCCTTGTAGCACTTATATCTTCTAGGGCCAATTGAGTACATTCAACTAACATATGCTTCATTGTGATTGCAGCCCTCTAAAACTCAAGTTTATATGGCCAAAAATGATGTGAACTTCAAAGAAAAACAATTTCCCACATCTGATCCTGAGTACTCTTTGTTTCTAAGCTTCTTCTTCTTCTTCTTCTTCTTTGTGCCATGTCCCTTCAGGACGTAGGCAATCATGGCTTTCCATATCTCCCTATCCCTAGTAGCTCTTAGCATGCTTTCTCCTGTTACCCAACACAAACCCTGCTCTGCCATCCATCTGCTCAGGTCCTTCAAATAAGTTATCTACTGCTTTCCTTTGTCTCTCTTTCCCTCTATCTGGCCTGTGAGTATTAGTTTCTCTAAGCCTTCCTTCCACATTACGCTTCCCAAGAACTTTAGCTGTCTCTTCCTGATGCTCCGTATTAATTTCCTTTTCATTTCCATCCTTTCCAAAACCTCATCATTGCTCACATGCTCAATCTATGATATCCACTGCATTCTTCTGTAAAACCATATTTCAGTTGCTTCAAGTTTTTTCTTCATCTTTGATGTTATTGTCTAGCATTCACTACCATACTGAAGGACAGACATCACATAAGTTTCAGTGAACAATTGTTGACTTTTTGCTACATTTTTCTTACAGATTAAACAAGTATAAACATGCATACAATTGTCTTATTAAGGTTGCTACACCTTAGAGAAGAAATGAAGGACAATCAAGGACAAGGCATATCAAGATTGTCATTCGCGAGATATTGCTGGAGGAAAATAGCTTTGGTATGACTTTTGTAATGATTGATTAACAGTATTAAACTTTTATGCTTCTCCATTCATTGGAAGTTTTGTTTGCCTTTTTTTTCTTTCAGAAATAACTCCACTACAAACTATTTTGAAAACTTAAGAAAGATGTCTTTTCATTTAAAAATGATACCTGATTTCAATGGTTCAATTGCAAACCAGTATCTTGTTCAATGGTTGAAAAGACTGTATTGAAATGTAATTTATACAATATCAGGAAAATTGGAGCGGCATTCCAGTTCATTTATTTGTAGATCATTCATTATATTCTAACAGTTAAGTAAGAAGTTTTTAGAAAGATACTGCTGCAATAAAACATTTTTAAAGGCTCCAAAAATGCACTATGTGGTGTTGTGGATACAGAAGTAGGTTGATACATGATGTTGTCATCTAGTTGATGTGAGTTGAATCTCTGGATTAGGTATCAAAAGAATATACTAGTCACTGAAAGAAATAGACTAGGATCTCTATCCTTTCTTGAAGCTGTGCAGATATTAATGAAATAGATGGTGTAGAGAGTCATGGTTGCTTATATCTTGGCATTTCAAAAGAAAGAAAGAGAATTGTACTCATAACTATACAAAGAGGGTCACTTTGACTTGGTGTTACTAGTTTGTCTAAATAAAACAATTACAAGTGAACAGTGAGTTTGATTCTAACTGGTGTCCCCTACTTTTGGCCTTGTGCCACATCTAAGCGAAGCTTAGAAAATTATCCTTTTAGTTAAAAGTTGTTTTGTGCAACTACAAATCAATCAGTATTGTGAAATTGATTTCTCACTAGAAGCCATCATAAAAATGAAATTTAGACTTAAACAAGCAAAGGAAGTTTCTAAACATTTGATGTTTGCTTATTTTCTTTTTCTTATTTATGTGTTGTGTCCCTTCAGGATGTAAATGATCATGTCTCTCCACTTGTCCCTATCCCTTGTTGTTCTTAACATTTCTACTCTTGATATCTCTCCCAAACCCCATTCCAACATCCACTTGCTCAAGCCCATCATGTGTATCTTGCACTGCTTTCTCCTGTCTTTCTTTCCTTTCATCTGCCCTGTGCGTATTAGATTCTCCAAGCCTTCCTTTCTTTATTATGTGTCGCAAAACCCTCAGCCTGCTGTCTTTTCCTGATGTTAAGTATAAGTTTCCTTTCTGTTAACATCCTCTCAAAAACCTTGCTCACATGTTTTGGTCCATGGTATCCTCAGTATCCTTCTGTAGAACCACATTTCTGTTGTTTCAAGTCTCTGCTTTATTTTTGAGGAGATTGTCCAGCCATCATTGCTATAAAAGAGGACAGATATCACTTAATAGTCCAGTACACATTTCTTTGTTTTCAATGAAATCTTCAGTATTCTACTTAACATTTGGAATGCATCCTTGGCCATGCCAGCATGCCATTGGATCTCAGTGTTGCACTTTCTGTCCTCTGTTAGAATGCTTCCCAGATATCTAAATTTCTATACCTGTTTAATTTTAGTATCCCTGACTTGTAGTTGGCATTTTGGGCTCCTCCTTTTACTTATTACCATACATTCACCCATGTCAAATGTGACTACGAATTCTGTTGATCTTTTGGAATTTCCAAAAGGATATTTTCAAAATATTTCTTTGTAATAATCCCCAATATTCTTGACAGGTTTAAGGTTAGGTAAAGAAAGGACTACATATAAACTATAAGAAAACTGAATGCATGGTAATCTGTATATCTAATTACTAGTGATTTTATTCTCTTGAAATCCAGTTGAATTATTTTGATTATGCAACCCACCATGGAATTTTCTTTGTTATTACATGATTATATTCTAGATCAAGTGACATCTTTTCATCCAGAAAACATATGAGGTTTTATTTAATCTAAGCAGAATTATGTACTGTTCTAATTCTTAATTACTACATATTTGCATATATACTATATATTTAGGGATTTGTGATACAACTTAAAAAAGTGGAAAATACAGAATTAGGATTCACTGAGTGCAGAATTGCTTTTGTTGAGAGAATGGGTTTTATCAGGACAGGTGATAAGAACAGGCAGACAATAACAGTGAGTGAATTTTTCTCCCCTTCCCTTGGAAATTGAAATGTTTAAATGATATTACTTACATGTCAAGATAGTAAGTTGTATATAGGAAGGGAGAAATAGAAACCCCATATCTAACTTCAATCTCCCCAGTTTTGAGTCTTTTTAATAAAACTGGGGTGGAAAATGGGATTAGTTAGTTCAGGCCCTGTGTTTGAAATGAGTAGGTAGAAAGAAATTGGTTGGGGTTTGAGAGATATTACAGGTGATGGTCAGTTCAAATTCAACCAGATGGAAGTTGAATAAACCATTGTCTTGTAGGGATATAGAACACAAATATTATCATACTACTGAAATACCAGACAACTGATATTTTTTGTTACTTAATTATGACTTGCTTGTAGTCTCGTATTTATTCTATATATATAAATATATATAAATCTACACTGTGTTGTTGTGTTCTTAAATCTAGTTTTCATTATATACCAATTCCTCATGTGTCTGGGCAAACATTGTCAAGTGACAACAAGCAATCCTGCTTTGACTAATCTGAGATCAACATCACAATGTAAGTGGAATCGACCAAAGGTCAGGAAAGATGGCTGGCTGGACTCAGACAGGGATTGTGTTATACATCTTCATCATCATCATTATCATGAAAAATGTAAGTAAAAGAAAAATGTGAAAATGGGAGGTGGGTGAAAAAAGAGACTTAGAAACAGACAGAGAAAATAAATGCAAGAGAAAACAAATGAAAGAGATTAAGAAAAGGTTTGGAAAAGAGAGTAAAATAAAAAATCAGATACAATAGTGAGAGGAAGTGAGAAGGAAGAGAGTGAAAGAAAAGAGAATGTCATATAAAATTACATGTAGAAGTAACTTCAGAGGAATAACAAAACAATGATTTGGAAACAGTGAGTGAGAGAGAGAAAGAAAAAGAAGAGAAATTAGGTGAAAAAAAGAATGAATAATGAGAGAAAATGAGAAGGAAACCAATAGGTAAATAGTTTCACAAGGAAAGATAGTAAAAAATGGAGATATTTTGAGAAAGAGTATTGTTATTATTGCATAAATACTTCAGACTAGCATTCTCATTTTTGTTTTGAACACAACATTTTGGCATTTACACTCAGATCCGTGGATTTTGTTAATTGGGATAGTGGGAAAAGTTAGTAATAAAAACAAATGGTAAATTATTCAATATGTACTCCAAAAAATGACCAGATAAAATGTCAGTCCAAATGTTATGTTCAAAACAACAAAGATGATGATAATAGTATAAATAACTCATGATAAAGAGAAAGGTATAGAAACAATAGAGAGGGACAAAAAATGAAAATGTCTTCTAAGAAAGAGAGGGAGAGAGAGAGTAAGAAAGACATTCTTCTTCACAAAGTGAGAGAAAACAAATATCAGAAAATGTAGACAAACATACAAATGCATATTACATATACACACGCTGTATGTAGATTAGAGTGATTCATTTGTTTTTTATAACTTATCAACCTTTTGCATTAAGAGGCTCATCCCTTGTTCCCTGGTTAGGATGTGTTTTCCGGCTTTCTCTTTTCCAATCATCTCACATTGTTTTTTTTTCAATTGGAGTAGATAGATCTATCTATCGCCCAGTTCACACTCCACCCACATCTATTGAACAGGTTAAGAGGCTCATCCCTTGTTCCCTGTTTAGGATGTGGTTTCCGGCTTTCTCTTTTCCAATCTTTTCATTATTATGTAGCCCCCTGCACATCAGTGGCATTACCGCCTTGCTCAGGATGATACGATTAAAAAAAAAAAAAAAAATTGAAACCAGATAATATTCTTACATTGTAAGAATCTTTTGGAAATAATACTGATATTTTACTGATACGAGTTGTACACCACCCACTCATTCAGGGTTGCAGCACCTGGTATTCCCAAGCTGTTACTATTGACCAGGCTTGATCATACTTAACTTTGGATCAACATCATTTGCCTGTAAACCATATGTTAACTAAAAGAAGGAATTTGTTTTTGCCATTTCTATAACTAAGTATGCTAATAGCATATAAATATAAATTTACAAAAGAAAATTATATAATAATAATAATAATTGCAGGAGAGAGAAGCAGTTTGCAGTTTATTTAATGAAATCGGTGCACATAAACAAATGCAGGTGGATGTCAGAGGGAGTGAGAGAGAAATCAGGCTAGTGCTAACTGTATTAATAGATAGATATATAGATAGATATGAAGATAGATAGATAGATAGATAGATAGATAGATAGATATAAATAGACAGGGATAGATAGAGAGAGATATGGGTAAACATAGATAGATAGATAGATAGATAGATAGATAGATAGATAGATATTCCAGGGTGGAAGTCAATGAATTTGTACTGTCAAGACTACTCTCTCTCTCTCTCACTCTCTCTCTCTTAATAAGACAGTTCTGTACCACTCTACTCTCCCACCTAAACTGGCATATTCATAAGTCGAGATGGTGGGTGGGTCTTTTTTATCTCGCCCATCTGCCAGTCCCAATCCTGGAAGGCCTGCCTGTTTGTGCAATTTACCTATTAGCGAGATTAAAGCGTTTTTGAGTCGAGTTCATCCCTTTTTGCTTCAGTAGAGATAGCAATTGGCGGGTGTACAGAAGATCAATAAATTTGGAGGAAATTTGAACAGAGGGTTAATTTCAGCATGATCCATTGTTGGTTGAAGTGAAAAATTTTTAATAATTGAGTCGAAAAGGAAGGAAGAGATTTAAAGGTATCATAATGACTTAGAAGGACACCATGTTTCCATTCAGCTGTCAACTGTTTAGTACTCTGAATACAATCCTCTTTGGGGATCAGTGCTAACACAAGGAATTTTAGTTTACAGATAAAACTATTATCTGAGATGAGTATTTGGAATTATGTTCTTAGTTTTCAGTACAATTTTTAAGTTGCTAAGTGATCTCTTTTTTCCATATTTCTTTTTCTGGTCTCAGGGATCAGTTCAGTAGTGGGGCTTTGAAAACATCATTTTTAACAAGCTATATTTGATAAAAATCAGAAACTTAATATTTTTATAAAATAAAATTCCTTTTAATAAGCCCATTAATAAACTTTTGAAAGAAAGTATTAAAATGCTTCTTCTTCTTCCAGATATAGGTCAATTAGTAGGGTGAGCTTCAACATTGGTTGGCAACCCATCTGGAAGAAGTAGAACTCTGAATTCAAAACTCTACCCTGTAACAATGGAAACCACAGTAGAACACTTAGCATACTGTGATATGTGACCCCAAATTTCTTATAGTTTTCATATTCCTACAAGACTTTAGTATGTGAGTGAGTTTTTGTATGTATTAATATGAAGTGCATAGTATGCATGTCTTAGAGATCAGTTTTGCTGATGTAATCTTCACAAGTATTTCACTAGTGTAACTTTTCTCAGATGAAACTAAGCTAAATATACAGTATGCTTGCAAGCAGACATTTGGCATTATTGGAATATTTCTCAATTGATGTGTTTTATATCTTTGCAAAAATTAGTTGGAAACATTTGAAACAAAAAAAACCAAGAAACAAATCTGATTAAGCTAATCAATTCCACAAATCACCATTCCTCAATCTCAGGTAAGCCACTCTCCTCACCAAAAGCCAGACAGTCTCTGAATGAGCGTACCATGCTTTTATGCACTTGACTTGACATTGCTTAGCTAATGAGCACCCAGAACTAGCCAGTAAAAATGGCTATAATCAACACCACCACTTCCACCAACACAAAATGCTGCCCAATTCACCTTCAATCCGAAGCACACCAATTTACTGTCTCCATACCACTCTTCCTCTTTTGGGTCGCCCAAGTAAATCTCTGCTACAATATCTAATCTGAAAGTAGACAATCTTGGGATTTCAGAACTGATCTTTGAACTAACCTTAAGCATTTGTTAAACTATGTTTGAAGTTAATCAAAACTCACACATGTTTAATCGTTTATTTTTAGATGATTACTTCTGGATAGTTGCTTTTTCTGTCTCTTTGTACATGTTATCAGCAAAAGTGTGAAAAATCCTAGAAAGACATTATTTGTTTTGTTTCAATTAATTTAAAAGGGTGTATATCAAGTGAATTTCAGGACACTACAGCATAGAATTTAGTAAAATTAACATAATCATTTTTCAGTATTTGTCTATACTTCTCAGATGAAGTAGTATTTACACTATTTAGATTATTTGGACTATTGTCCTCATCTTTGCTGCCAGGTTTACAGAATTCTTGGCCGTTTTACACTCCGGCTTTCTTTAGGTGCTAAGAAAATTGAATCAAACCCTTTATTACGATCACTGGGGTATGTCATTCTCATTTCATGTGTGATGCCACTTCTGGTAGCTCTGAGTTATCTCCCTTTAACTTAAGTTCTTTGTTTACCACTGCTATAGCAAGAGAAGGGAGATAACTCATGGCTACCAAAAGTGGCATCCAAGACTAACATTCACATCTAATGCATTATTATAAATGTGCTTCCACAAGCTACCAGATTAGCAACTAGGTCCCACCCTTTTACAGTCAAACCAATAAAATGTAACTACAATTTCTACTTTAACAGCTTCTTTTCTTGCACCTCCCATCTGTGGAATTCCTTTCCATATACTTGTTTCCCCGACAGCTACAATCTCCAGGAATTTAAATGTAAGGTCAATAGACATCTCCTATCCCACTAACTCGTATCCATTCTCTCAAACTCTTCTTTCATCTACTCCACCACCATTACACTGGTATTCTCATCCGTCTATTACCCTCCTCCTGACATTTCCTATAACTAACCCCTGTTTCTCATCACTTTCCCCAATGTAACCCCTTGCGCAACAGTTGCAGTAGAATGCCTTGCTTGGAGTGAGTTGATTTTTTTTTTAAATTGTAGCAGTCTTAATAGAATTAATTATAATCTGCAATTAAAAGAAGACCTTAATAAAATAAATCTGTTGTATGTAATAAATGCTTGGAATTATGTATAGAATCAGCATTTGGATTGAATTGTTTTTTTTTTCATAACCATTTCACCCCAACCAAGGCAGTACCGCCATTGGTGTGCTGAGGATTTACAATAAGAGAAAAGGAAAGAAACTGGGATCAAGTTACCAGGGGAATGTCAAAGAAAGGATAAGAAAAAGGGAATCAAGAATACAGAAGATGGCAATTGACATTGCACTTAAAATTTTGGAGATTATAGCTATCAGGGAAGCAAGTATATGGAAGGGAGTTTAAAAGGCACGAAGTACAAGAGAAGAAACTGATAGAGTAGAAATGTTGGCTACATTTGACTATTTTGACACTAAAAGGGTGGAACCTAGTTGCCAGCCATGTAGCACGGGTAAATTCATGAGGTCGGGGCACCAGGAAAAGAAACTCATCAGAGTAATGATAATATTTGTAGAAAAGACAGAGGGAAGCCACATCATGTCGGTGAAAAAGAATCGGAAACAATTACATAGCAGATCCTTGTTTGGATCTTGTTGAGAACTCTAAGATGAATAGTAAGAGTACAATTATAATAGATGTTTGTTTATATTTTTGTCCCCTCCCCCATAAATAAAAATATTACTCTGACAAAGTCTTTTGAAGGATGATAACATTTTACATTTTTTCATCATATAGTCTTTGGATGTTAAAGGAGTATTTTTCAATATACATTCAAGGTTTAAAATTATTGTAATACTCTAACATATTGCTTACAGCCATATAACATTGAAACTCCAGTCACTGAAGTTGAGCCTGATCAGTACTCAAATGAGTGACCACTGGTGAATGCCAGGTGCTGTAAGCTATGTAACAGGCCTAGCAAGCAGGTGAAGGTACCATCTTACTATTTATTCTAATGGAAGACCTGAGACTGACAGGTTGCAAAACCTACCTGTAGTTGGGTGAGTGACAATCATACATACAAATGGAGAGTGGAGCTGATATTTCTGCAGATGTGTCAGTTGATTGTATCATTGAATATTATTTTATATATATATACTGTTCTTCAGGTTACTATATTTCACTCATTTTTTAAATTATGTATCAAATTCACTGAAACAACAAATAAATTTGTCCACACACACATATATATATGTAATTCTGTAAATGGGCAGCAACCCCTGTTTAATACATGCTTTGTTAAACAAAACTGATCAGGTATTTTTGTTTTTTTTTAACTATATTTTTCTTGTATTTACATACAAGAAGTGTTTTCTTATCTGAATTTAATGAGTGTAAAAAATGTCCAGCTGAGTCCACGTACACACTAGTCCTTCCAAGGAGTGAACTCACAATTACTATGTCATCAAATTCACAAACCAATGCTGTAATCTACTAGAAAAAGCCATTGTGAGGGGTGAAACAATAAAATCAGACATAACTAATCATGTACAGAGGGAAAAGGGTAGTCATCAGCCCTTATGGAATGAAGTGAAAATACTAGACATGGAAGAAGACTGGAGAGTTAAATGTCTGAAAGAATCAGCACATGTACTAAGCAATGATGACTTTTGTAAGCTTAGCATAGAAAAAAATGATATGCAAGAGGCTACGGAGAGTGAAGAAAAATGAGAAAACTTTAATGTGGAGAGAAAAAGATAAAAGAACATGATTAAAGAAGACAAAAGATGGCGATTGACAATGAATTTTAATTTTTGATGATCTTAGGTGACAGGGAAGCAAGATAACAGAAGAGATCCCCATAAACAGGAAGCACGAGAAAATAAATTATAACACTACAACCTCAGGCAATGGTAATTGTAATATTAGCTGTTTTCTTATAAGTAAACATTTGGAATTCAATAACCAAGAAGTCATTGGTGATTTATAAAATATTTCTATGAAAACTATTTTTAAGGATATAAGTTTTTCAAGTCCAGTAGCTTTTATCATACTTTTCAGTATAGATCAGGGTTTCCTTTCTAACCTTTTATCTGAAGTAGAGTGGAATGTCAACATCTTGATTATGTTATTTTCTCTTGGTTTTACATGCTCTATCCATTGTAGTTGTCACTGCTGTTGATGGGGTTTCTGTTATTTGTTACTGTTCTTTATGAATCTATATCACAATCCATAATGTTCAAAGAAGGATGATCTTTGCCAAAACCCACAGGCTTCACGCACTCAAAGCTTTGCTTAGCAACTGATTTTAGAAAGCAGTTGTACACAGCCGACTAGATATTTCTGAACAGGTTTGGCACCATGCATGGCCTCCATATGAAAGTTTCAATTTGACAAAGCTATTAAAGATCATGACGAGTTTTCAAGTTGACATTTTATAGTAATTTTTGGTGTTTGGCAAAACAACCTTTGTTATCTGAAGTATTTCATATTTGTTAACACCATATCTTGAATTTTTATTTTGGTTTCAGGGTAGCTGTCGTCACTGCTTTCATTCCAATTCCAGATCATAGTTTCTGTTTTGAGAAGGTTTATCTTGAGTGCTATATCTTGAAACACTTGCTAGATGATGTTGATTTACTGTTCAAGATCATTCTTATCTCAACTATGAATACCTATATCATCAACATACACCCCACCCCACATCATCAGAACATTGGCTTTGGGAAAAAAAGCAGGATCATTGTCTTCTGTTGGTAGATTCATTTTGGATGTGATAATGAATGCTTAAATTGTCAGTGTCCATCTCATTATATCTGTGTTTATAAATGTACTGGGCATAGTCTCATGAGTACAAAACCCGTGACTTCCCAGAATCATGGGAGAACTCATTACTGAGGCAGCAACTCCAGTAGAAATGGTATATATCTTGGGCAAGATAGCCTGACAGAGCCCAACCCTCACCAGGCTGGTTTTAAATTCAGAGTTTTCCTTCTCTTAGACTGGTTGCTACCCAAGGCTATAGAACCCTGCCTATCTAGCTATTTACCTATAGCTGGGAGGAAGAAGTAATCGATTCATACTTTTCCAAGGGCATAATCCAGGAAAGGATTAAATAAACCTGAGCTATCATTTCCTCCTTGTCATACTATTGATGAGGTTTGAAATGTTTTTATACTGCGGTCCTTGGAAAACATGTAAGATCTGTAGATTGTTAAAGTTTTTCTATTGGACTGATGCATTCAGTGGATTCAGAAACTTGGAAAGTGATTTGTAATGAATGATAACAGGAAGTTTTGATATAAGTATATGCTGCTGTGAAGTCTGCAAAGCAGGTATATAGTTACAGTGATTACATTGAGCTATTTCTACAGTAAAATAATGAGACCTATTTGCCAATCTAGTAGTATTCTTAAATTCATGCAGGCAAAGTGCCAAGAAGGAAATCTCATCAGAACAATTGTCATGAAAATAATTAAAGAAATGTACAGTGAAGTCATGTCATGGTAGTGAGAAATTGACTGTGGTTAAGATGCAAGTTCAGGACCAGTAACATTACAAATGCTTTGGATTTTGTTTAACAAAGATTAACAGTGTCACAAAAATCTTTGACAGCAGTTTAACTGATTCTCATTGAGGAACATTTTGGATAAAAGTTATCTTTTTAGTGATAGTAAATATTTCCATCTTACTAATTTCATCTCGTAAAAATTAATTTTTTTTTCACCAAATGTCCATTTATTAATATCAATATTTAAACCAAAATGCTGTAGGCATTTTAAAGCAAATTGAAGATGTTCAATGTGTTCTTTTTTATTTCTCCTAGCTATTAACATATCATCAATGTAAGGGGATCATAAATCTCTCAATACCTTGTCTATTAGTCTTTGGAAAGACTCAGCTGTGATTTGCAAGTAAAACAGCATTTTAGTTAATTTAAATAAACTGAAAGAAGCTGGGATATTTATTTTAGTTATATTTCTCTCTTTTACAGGGATTTGGAAGTAAGAATTAATTAAATGAAGTCAAGCAAAAATATGCATATCTTGTGATTACATAAAACAATGTAAATGCAATTCTACAGTGAATAAAGATATGAGATAACTGTCTGAGGTTGTAGATGCATTAAAATGTTAAATTTCCCTACATGGGCATCAAGCAAAATAATCTGCTTTGGATACAATATGCAATGGCTCTTGTTAGGTTGTATAATCCTAAAATGTAGCATGTGCTAAAACATCTCTTTTACAATTTTGTATTTGACTGGGTTGACTTTTTGCACTGTAGAATAGGTTGGTTGCTTTTCAGAGTGTAACATCAGATCTACATGTTTCAAAGGTGTTAAAATATTTGGGAATTTTTGTAGAACTGGCCAAGAATATTTGTTGTCAGTGCTGAACAAATGTTTATTGATATACAAGGTGATTGAAAAGTAATTCTCTATGTTAAATATGAATGTCTAGCCAGAAGTACTGACTAAACACCTTGTGATTTTTTTCTTTGGGGTTGGTTAAAGAAGCAAGTCTACTATATGTTGTAGAGTGGCTGACATCCCTGCAGCACTCTCAATGATGGATTGGCCCATATCTGAAATGGTCTATTTAAGTAAAGAATAGTAGTATTTGAGGTGTAATATTTGAGTGTCATTCAATTAATATTTGGGCTGATTACTTTGGAACTATTGCGATATAAACCCCTCCTCTCTGTGTTGTAAGTTCAGTCTTGTATGTCATTGTAACTATTGTACTGGTCTGTGTATATTCATTTATCACCAGACAGTGTGCTGAATAATACCACAGAACACTTTCTCTGTGTATCATATTCACCTCGGCAAAACAACACTATATCAATACAAGAATATGGAAGAGCATTAAGAGTGTGTACAAGAAGTTATGTCTTTTATACCAAAAGAGTTCCTGGTGAAATTATATGATGTGATTAAAAATGACTAGAGATGCTGGTAGTGAAATCTGGCTTTTTTATTAAGTTTTAAATAAAACCTCATTCTAAACACTTTCCTTTCATATCCACTTCTTGTAAAAATTATAGTTAATAAATAAATCATAAGTATTTTAAAATGGTGAGTTACTTTCCAATCACCCTGAATATTTTGACAGATTTCCTAAATTTTAATGTGTGTTTTATGTTTTACATGAGTAAATATAATTATATTTACATATAAAACAAACTTGCTTTCTTTGATGGCAATCATTATTGGGAAGAATATGCATTATCATGCATTCTGTGATAGGAATATACATTGTTTTGTATACGTGTTAGCTTTATCATCAAATTTATGTTGGTATCAGCATATTCCATGTAATCCATGAGTTCTGTCTCTGCTGCACCTGTTTTGACTGGAATATTCTACTTTCAAATTCTTGGTACCAGTTTTAATATTCCACTCAACCATAATCTTGGCCACTGACTCTTGCCTGGATCAATGGAAGAGGAAATTTATTTCCAGTTGAGGGATTGATCTGAAGACCAGGATAATGTTGACCAACCCTTTGGTCTGATTATATGTTTTATATGGGCCTATATATGGCAACACTGGAAGTCAACAAGATAATGTATCATGTGAAATTATGTATAAATTTTATTGATTCTCAATATATTTATTACTAAAAAATTCATACTTTTGCATCAACAGGAGTTTTGTTAATTTTTTTAGAAAATCTTTTTGTAAGAAATAAAAAAAAAAAAATAATAATAATAATAATAATAATAATAATGGAAAAGTCAAAAAATGTTTGTTTTTTTTGTTCTTCAGAAAGTATCTGTCTCCTTCTGCTATACTTTACAAGAGGCAGATTAGACAAAAATAGAGTCTTGGTGCCACATCTAAGCTGGGGCTGGCCAATCCTCATTTCTAGCCTTGATAAGCTTCTACTTCCTCTTGCATACATATCGCACACCCTATTCAAAAGCTGTCTTGAGTGGCTCTTGAGTGAACTTCAGTTTAAAAATATAGGTGCTTGCATGTTCACATATAAACAATTAATGTAGAATCATACAAAAGCTTGTGTTTATACTATGGATCATTTGTTCTTTGTTTTTTTTTATAGTGGAAACTTTGGGGAAAGAAAGTTCTCAATATCTCTCAGTTATGTTAAATTTATTTTTGGGTCCAGAAGTAAGTTAGAATAAGTAAGGATAAAAATAGTTAAAACGGTCAAGCTCAAGTCAGCCTTGTACTGAGTTAGAACGGCTAAATTACTTCAGGAGTG
Source organism: Ascarosepion bandense (assembly GCA_037127315.1). Taxonomy (NCBI): domain Eukaryota; kingdom Metazoa; phylum Mollusca; class Cephalopoda; order Sepiida; family Sepiidae; genus Ascarosepion; species Ascarosepion bandense. Next base: position 120,187 of record JBBBDQ010028899.1, on the reverse strand, counting down.
AAGATGCAAAACATGTCCTAATGCACTACATTGGAAAATAGTAAGGAAAAGGTTCTGTCTTTTTAAGAAATGGGGTCATAAAATTGTGCAGCTGACCAAAAAATCTTTCCAGTTTATTTACTAGCATCTTGGGAAAATGTATTTTTTTTTATTATTCTTAATTATTATTTTATTGATTTGATTTCATTTTCATGTTAGTTCAGAAGAAGTTGACTGATATACTGAAAGAACCTTTGCAGGAAGATATATAGGGAGCTTGATATCTTTATTAAATTGGCCTTGTGCCAAACGTAATCAAACTCCCCACAAGTTAAGATATCATCAGAAAGTTGGAAAAAATAAAAGTGTTTTGTTTGTATGTTTAAGTGGAAATTTATTTATGTTCTGCAAATTAATTCAAGAATATCAATTTGTAGGAAGTGAAATTATTAACTGTGGAAATGTTCTAAGAGAAATAGTAGTAAAGAGTAAAATGAATCTAGAGTTTGTTGTAGTATTAAGGTCTATGTACCTTTCTTTCTTTCTGCAGCTGATGAGTAAGTGAAGAGGAAGAAAAAGCGATAAAGGAAAATTGTACTTATCGATGTTAATTTTTAGGTGTCAGTTGAAGTGTCTTGTTGTTGTCATCTTTTTCTTTTTGATGGTAGTAAATAGGTAAAGACAAAGAAGAAGAGATAAAGGAAAATAGCATGCAAGAAGGAAAGGGTGAGTGAAGTGAATGTATGTGTTGCCGAGACATATGTTTGGTTCTTCAGATTGTAATTTCTCTTTATCAATGTGGCAGTGTCCTGTATAATTTCTGCTCCCATCTGATTCAACTTTCTTTCTCTATTTACATCAAAGAACTTTTTACACTGGTTCATTACTTTCTCTCATTTTTCTGAATCGCTCCCTTTTCATTGGTTAGAAAATAATTCACACGAGATTGTAAGTTTGGCTTATTCTTTTTCCTTCAGTATGGAGTCAATACTTTTTCCTATTGGTCAAAAAGATTTTTGCACTGGTTCACGAAATTTGTAAACAGTGAAGAGAAGACAGTTACTTTTATTTTGTATTCACCTCAGATGCAGTGCAAACTTGCAGAAAAATTAGAAAAAACTCAGTCAACAGTTGTATGTCATTTACAAGTCTGAGAAAAATTAAAAACCTGGATTCCACTTGTGCGATGTGATATAAAAGGAATTATTTATTATGTGTTGGTAGAATCATGACAAACTGTTATTGTACAATATTACAGTTGCCATTGGAACAGAAGGAACATGTTTGTAGTCAAGGAAGTTGATGAGTAATTCTGTTGCATGACATCATTCATCCTAATGTTAGGAATGTGCTGCAACATGCAATCATGTAGTGGGATAAGTAGTTGTTTTATATGCAGTACATTTTATAAAACCATCATTGTATGAACCAGTCATAACAAACTCATCTTCATAATAGCGTTGTTTTTTAGTTAAAGCAAGACCAAGATTAATCTTGCACAAAGCAAAGTGGAGTTCCTGCTTGATGAATAGATCTCAGTTTGCCTCTCCACATATGCCTGTCACTAGCATAATCTGGTTCTAGGTTCAATTTTTCCCTGTACTTAGTACAGGTGAAAAGAAAATAGGATGTAGAATAGGTGGCGCTAGAGATAGTTTTGCCTAACATTGCAAATTGCTACAAAATCAAAACATTGACCTGAAAGCTTCTTAAATAACTGTTGGATCAAGACTTTCATATGGCACCAAACCCATTTAGAAATATCTAAACTGTCAGCTGTATACTACTACTTTCTAAGTTCTACACTTAAAAAAAGGCTTTGAGCAAATGAAGCCTGAGTGTCTTGGCAAAAAACAATCATTCTTTAAACATTGTGAACTGGTGCTACAGAAAGAAAAACAAAGAACTGTACCAAATAGCAGAAACCACATCACTTGAGAACATTAAACAATGTCAATAAATAAAATGGATAGAAACTGTAATTCGAAGAGAAAATAATGATGTAATCAAATTGTTGATGTTTCACACTACTTCAAATAAAATGTTAGGAGACAAAACCACATCAGTACTGAAAAGAGCAATAACAGCTACTGGATTTGAGAAACCTATTATCATAGAAAAATTTTATAAATTTCAACTGACGGCAGTACTGGCTAATTGGTCAATGAATGCCAAAATGCTTCCTTGTAGGGAAATAGCTAATAATATCATTACCATTACCTTCAGTTTAACACTTATATTAATCCTTATAACACTTTTGTCTGCTCTTTGTTCTAAGATATCAAGAAAAATGATACTTTGAAAACTGAATAACGATGCTATGACTAAATATAAGGAGTCCTGCTGGCAGAAATTCAAGTACCTTGGAACATTCATAGATCAAATGATGAATGGTAGTCCTGTGATTATGATTAGTTAGGGGCAACAAGATCTGCACTTGGGTCTCTTAACAATCTGTGGAAAGACTGAGCTCTTCACAAAAGTATTAAGTTGGAGCTCCTGAAGACCATAGTATTGCCAGTGGTACTGTATGGCTGTAAAATCTGGACATGAAAAGTCTTTGATGTTAATAAACAGAGGATTTTTGAGACAACATGCTTTGAGACAACATGCTATGGGCACATCAACTGGACAGATCAGAAAGCAAATGAGTTGGCCCTAAAAGAGATTGAAGACAAAGAGGCATTTGGTCACAAACTGAAAGTAAAATCTCCAAAACTTTAACCATGCTGGAGGGACACAGTGAAGGCAAGAGACTGAGTGGAAGACACAGGTAACAATATACCAATGACATCTGAGACTGAACAGGGAAAACACTGGGTGGAATGCATAGCTGTGGTAAGATGGTAAGAGAGAGAACACAATGAAAAGCACTGGCACAGTTGTTCATGGACCCAAGCCCCAGAAAAGAGGATAGGAAGCAACAAAACAAAGCCAAAAATTTATATGAATAAAAGATTTTGTCAAAATTAAAAGAAATATTTGCACTCATCTAATAATAAAAAATTTCATTCTATTAGCATACCCAAAAGAAATATATGCGAGGTTATAAGTCTGTATTGGGCAACATTATGCTATCTTTAGGATGGGCATAAATTCTTTGCCAAAAAGTGATAAACAGCTTATATAAGAATTGTTTTTCATTTTTCCAACCAAACAGGATCCAGACAGACTGAATCATATACCATCTTTAGTGAAAGTGTAAAAATATGTGCTAAAAGAGAAACACAAGACACAAGAATATTTGAATTTTGACACACATCTTTTTGAACCAATCGAAAAGGAAATATGGCTGTCTAATCAATGAATAGCTAAAAAAAAGTAATCTCTACAGTCTATTCACAACACTTATGTATTCAGGTCCCTGTGGAAATTTTAAGCGATCATTTTGCCTCTGTAAAAGATAGAACAGCATGTAATTTAAGTGATTCATACATTTTTGTGTTATTTTCATTATTACTGAGATTAATATTAATCTTAATTCTGTGTATAAATCTTTTTAAATATATCATCCTGCTTCTGATTACAAGATCTGTGTTTTAAATCTGTCTTATGCTGTCATTGTTTCAACCAGAAGCCTCTATTGATACATGGTCAGTTTTTCTTACTGTCGTTCTATTTTTGTAAAAACGTGTAATAAGCTAATATACAGCACGTGTAATAAGAATGGCTACTTTTCTGCACCCTAATATTCTTTATATTGAACCACTTTTTTGTTCTTATTTTAGTTGTGAATTTCTACAACACAGTAGAACTTTTAACTTTGGTTCTCTGCTAGTAATTTTATGTTGTGTACTAAATGCATTCTTTGTTAATGTCCCAACACATGTCATATCTTTTTTAATTCTTATTTGTCAACAAAATTGGTATTTATTGTAAAATATCACAATTATGAAAATATACTACAAAATATGTTTGCTCACATTAGAAATGAAATGCTACAGAACCATCCTCAGCATCTCCTAGACTGCATCACAAATGAGTTAGTGCCAGATTCCATCAAAGAAGAAACAAGCCTTTTGGAAGAACTCATAACCATTATCGAGAAGAGAAATTTAAAATTGTGTAGACATGCCATAAGAGCTAGCAAACTTTCCATTACCATTCTAGAAGAGACCACTTTAGGCAAAAGAAGAGACAGATAGTGGGTAAAATTGGTTGACAATATCACTGAATAGACTGGAAGATTATTCACAGAGATTCAGACATTAATGCATAACTAAGACATGTGGAGAGAGCTGGTCAGGTGCACAACTGTGCAATGACCCTGCCACCCCATTAAGTCATGGGACTGATAGGGATAATGATCTTTTCTCAAGTTCAAAATCTTTTGTTACTGACCTGAATATAAATGAGCAAGCTGAAAAATCAATTGTACCAAGTTTTATCTCATCAGAAACACTTATTTAAAATCAATATTTCTTGGACACAAATTCAGTTGACCTACAGTCAAGATTAAACCAGTGGTTAACAGAAACCAAAGATTTTACCAAAATAATTCTGGACTTCCTATGCTTATAAACAATAAGTTTCTAAGTTGTCAGTGAATCACAACAGGTTTTCCATCTAGTCTTATTGAACAAAACTAGCTTTAATCTGAAATCAAAATGTCTTTGCTGAAGGCCAGACTGTGATTCAAAGCTTTACGATTTGGTTCTTGAATGAACATTGTTACTAGATGAGCCATAAACCAAAGATGAAGAATGCAAATAGATAAACAAAAATATCCAATAATTTTACTGTGGAGTTATGCAGAGTAGAAACCAGTTCCATAGAAAAAGGCAAGAAATTTTGATGCATTCAAAGCAAACAAAATGTGCTGGAGATGTTTTCAGTCTTTTTTTAGCTGATTTTAAAGTTCAAATTCATTAAGGGCTTTGAAACCTTAGTTTGAGAATGAGAAGAGAAAAGAATGCAATGAAAGAAAGAGAGAGAGAGAGAGAGAGAGAGAGAGAATGATTTGGAAAGTTAGAGAGAGGGGAAAACACAATGAGTGGGGGAAATGAAAGAATGGAGCATAGAGAAAATAGCTGGAGGGAAAAGTATAAAAGAAGAAATGATGTGTAGAAGGAAAAGATAGACTAAAGATTGAGAGAGAGAGAGACAGAGAGATAGAGAGAGAGAGTGAGAGTGAGAGAGAGTGAGAGGGAGGAACAAATAAGAGTGATAAAGTAGAGATATGGAATATCAAGAAAATGTATAAAAGACTTGAAGAGAAGCAATAGAAAGATGAAAACATAACTAAGAGAAGACTAACAGGTAGGTGTTAAAGAAAGGAAAGTGAATCTATTTATATAAATACTAGCAGTATAGCCCGGCATTGCTCGGGTGTAATGAAAACTTTTATATATATATTATCGATTTTCTGCAGTGTTGTAAGAACTGCAACCTTGAAACTGTGAATATTGTTTTTTTTTGTCTTTGTCTATGAGTGTATCAAATTTGATTAAAATCGGACCACTCCTTCTATAACCCGATTTTTTCGATTATCAATTTTCGACATTTATCGGGGGTACCTCAACACAAGACCTAGCTTAGAACACTTGCAGATGCTTATAGTACAACTGTGTAAATTTTCAAGAAAATCAGTTCAGCCATTTCAGAGTCTATAGTTAATGGATACACACACACACACACACACACACACACACACACAGACAAAGTTCCATTTATATATATATATGAGGAAAGAGAGAGAGAAAGAGAGAGAGAGGGAAGGAGAGGAATTAAAAGTTAAAAGTGGCAAGATAACTGATACTGAGCTAGCTGAAAATAAAAAAATAAAAATATGCTAAAATTAGCCAAATGAGAGAGAGAGAGAGAAAGAGAAAGAGAGAGAGAGAGAGAGTTACATAAAATGTTAAAAATACAATGATAACTAGTAGATATATAGATAGAGAGACAGGAAGAAAAAAAGAGTGATTTGCTTGTTTAGCAGCATATCAACTTTTCATGGGTCATTTAATACAAAATTTAATTTTCTTGGGAGCTTTGAAGTAATACAAAAATGATATGTTATTCTACTTTCACAATTGAATACATGGTAGATGAAACTCAGGATTTGGGTTTGTTTGTTTAATAGCATATCAGCTCCTTATGGTTCATTTAATACCAAAATTTAATTTTCTTGGGAGCTTTGAAGTAATGAAAATATGATTTATGTTATTATGCTTACATGATTGAATACACTGTAGATAATACTCAACTTTTGTGCGTATACATGTTTACTATAGGTGGTGATGATATATGTTTTATGTTGTAATTTTATTAAAGTTATATTTTGAAAGAAATTGTAGGATATTATATGGGCTAATGTCATGAAAGAGTTTTTCAGGTTGGTTGGTTGATTTTGCATTTCATAACACTTTTGTGGGTTGTTTAAGGGTGAAATCTATATATTTAAATATTCTACAGTTACATGTGGGTAAAAATGTAAAACTTAAATTTAAAATTTGAAATTGAAATAAAGATAAAAATAATAAAATGCAGGGAGAAGAAATCAAAGGGATGTAAATCATGAGTCTTAAAATTTTAAATATACAAATATTACATGTACATAATAATGCAAAGAAAATTCAAATTTTAGAATTTTAAATAAAAAAATAAAAATAAGAAAAATAAAAGAAAAAAGTGAAAAGAAAAATTAAGAGGTAAAATTTAGAATTAAGAATTAAAAATGTAAGGAGCAAAAATTTAAAGGAGATTTAATTTATAATTGTTAAAAGTAATATTGCGGGGGGAGGAAGAAAGAAAGAAAGAAAGAAAGAAAGAAAGAAAGAAAGAAAGAAAGAAAGAAAGAAAGCATAAAAAGGGATCTATATCAACCTGGGTTTAAAAATTTAAGTATTTTTTCATATGACAGCATGTGGTCACTAAATCCCTTGTTTTATTAAGCAAATTTAGATTCTTGATATTGTTTAAGATGACAAGTTTTTTTGAAAAGGTATAGATTACATTTATCATCTTTTCCACTGTAATGTTTGGATTTAGTTACAATATTCCAGGTAATCATTAGGTTCTTACTGTTGTTTTTTAATTTTCAATAATGTATGGATAAATCAGTACTTCAGCTGTATTTACTGTTGTTTTAAAATGTTAATTTTCCACACATTTTTATGAATATTTTTATGTTCATTTAATATTAAGAAGTAGTTTCAAGCTCCTCAAAACCTTCAATTTCCTGATCAGACTCCTTGCTGCCAGATGCTGTTTATTAACAGAAAAATAGAGAGATACATAAAATATAACAAATATGAGATGGAGAGTGAGAAAGATACATACAAATATAAAAAGTAGCCAGCTGCACAACAAAGAAAGCAAGAGAGAAAATAGCTAGCATAGATAGATAGTGAACATATTGAGATAGATAGATAGATAGATAGATAGATAGATAGATAGATAGATAGATAGTGAACATGTTGAGAGAGATAGATAGATAGATAGCTAGATAGATAGTGAACATGTTGAGAGAGATAGATAGATAGATAGATAGATAGATAGATAGATAGATAGATAGTGAACATGATGAGATAGATAGTGAATATGTTGAGATAGATAGATAGATAGTGAACATGTTGAGATAGATAGATAGATAGATAGATAGTGAACATGTTGAGAGAGATAGATAGATAGATAGATAGATAGATAGATAGATAGTGAACATGTTGAGAGAGATAGATAGATAGATAGATAGATAGATAGATAGATAGATAGTGAACATGATGAGATAGATAGTGAATATGTTGAGATAGATAAATAGATAGTGAACATGCTGAGATAGATAAATAGTGAACGTTGAGAGAGAGAGATAGATAGATAGATAGATAGTGAACATGTTGAGATAGATAGATAGATAGATAGATAGATTGATAGATAGATAGATAGATAGATAGATAGATAGATAGTGAACATGATGAGATAGATGATGAATATGTTGAGATAGATAAATAGTGAACATGTTGAGAGAGAGAGAGAGTGATAGATAGATAGATAGATAGATAGATAGATAGATAGATAGATAGTGAATATGTTGAGACAGTGAACATGTTCAGATAGATAGATAGATAGATAGATAGATAGATAGATAGATAGATAGATAGATAGTTAGAAAAGGTAACAAATGAACAAGGTAGAAAAATGAAAGAATGATAAAAAGAAATGAAGAAATAGAATTGAAGCATGTGAGAGAATGAAATAAAAGATTTTACAAATCAAGGCACAAACGACACCAAAAATGAGAGAATCCAGAATGAGTGTAAAATGATTTTGTAGATGTGAAAGTTAGAAAAATGGTCAATGAGCTAAACACAAACTAAAAAGAAAGAAAGAAAGAAAGAAAGAAAGAAAAATAAAGAAAACGAAAATAAAGTGATTACAGATGTAAAAAAAGAAAGTGAAAATGAAAGAAGCAGATTGGTGTGAAAACAGCAAGAGATAAATGATTTCCAATGTTTTTCAATGAATAACATTAATGAATCATTTACCAATAATTAATATACTGTTAATTATCAAATTGTAAATTTTTGCACTGACTTAATCATGAATTCAAATGATTGATTTGAATCTCATAAAAATATTCAAATTATTGTTAAATATAAATTAACTTATAAACAAAATGAGCTATGTCTCTAGCTCAGAAAGTTGGTTCACTATGCCATGTGAAACCATTTTTCTTGCTAGAATCTATCTTACATATTTTATAAGTATGCCATTCATCCTTGCTGCAATAAATGATCTGGTGTTCCTGCTATATATTTAGAGATTCTTGATAAAATCCAAAGAAGAATATGCAATGTTATTGGTCTTGACCTGGAATCTCAACTTCAGTCCTTTCCCCACAGCCATATCGTAGCTTCCCTGCACATTTTCTATAGATACTTTCATGGTAATTGATCAGATGATCTCTTTGCTATGACACCTAGACTTTATGAGTTTAAGCACAGTACTAGATTGGCAACTAGGTCTCATCAAGTTATACTTGAAATGTCTAGATATAACCATATATTCTATGCTAATGGTTTCTTTTGTTGCACTTCTTACTTGCAAAAGTTTCTCTCAGGTTCTTGCTTCCCAGTCAACTTTGACCTTCAAAAATTTAAATGCAATAGCAATTATTATCTTCTGTCTATCTTCTTAATACATATTCTTTTACTGTCATCTCTTCTTATTAGCAGTTTTTCTCATATTCTCTAACACTCAGGAACTTTGTGTCTTAGTGACTCCATTGCCTTACATGGGGTGAAATGATTAAAATAAAAGCTGTACATAATAAAATTAAAAACACATATAATTGCTCCTACCCACCATTAGCATGGATCAGGCTAGCCTCCCTGAAAGCAAAACACTGCGCCTCCTTGACCTAACTCTCTCAGCAGACCTCAAGTGAAATGACTATATCAAATCCATAGCTAAATCAGCTGCTAAGAAGGTCAGTTTACTGTGTAGAGCCAGGAAGTTTTTCCTGTCTGAATCCATTCTGCACATATTTAAATCTACCATCCACCCATGTATTGAATACTGCTGCCACATCTGGTCAAGTGCTCCTGCTATACACCTTGGGGTTTTTGACAAAATCCTACAGAGAATCTGCAATGTAATAGATTCAAACTTGGTGGTTCAACTCCAGTCACTCTCTCACCAGCTTAATGTGGCTTCTCTTTGTTTCTTCTACAAGTACTTTCATGGCTTCTGCTCTGACGAACTTAGCTCACTGGTGCCCCTTATGTATGAATTTACTTGAGCTACTAGACTAGCAACTAGGTTCCACTCTTTTACAGTGAAACTGATAAAATGTAACTGCAATTTCTACTCTAGCATCTTCTTTTCTCGCATTTCACGCTTATGAAATTCCCTTTCATATACTTGCTTCCCCAACAGCTACAATCTCCAAGAATTTAAATGTAAGATCAATAGTCATCTCCTGTTTCACTGACTTGCATCCTTTCTCTCATGCTCTTTTCTCCAGCCACTCCACCCCCATCACACCAGTATTCTCATCCTTCTATTACCCTCTTCCTGAAAACCCCTATAACCTAACTCTCTTTCTCATCACTTTCCTCCTATGTAACCCTCTTTGCACCAGTGGCAGTAAAACTGTCTTGCTTGGGTAAAATGATTAAAAAAAAACAAAAAAACAAATTAATAAAAAATAACATGCTGAAAAGTTCTAAAAATCTCAGAAAATAATAAAAATTCAGAATCTTTTTGATTGGGCTGAAAATTTTTAAAAGCCATCACAAGTGACAATAATATTAATATATTTTGTATATTATTTATTTGGTTGAGCTAGCTCAACATTCATGAGTGCATCAAGGTTGGAAGGTCATTAGAGTGCAGAATCACTTCTACATGCATGTACATACCTACATACATATTGCCATGCACACACGCTCACATACATATACCCACACACTCTTTGTAAGAACTGCATGTGAAACATTCTTTTTTCCCACGTTTATTACGAAATATACAAACTGATTTCCACACGTGTTTAGCCAGTTGGAGGATGTTTTTTGGAGCGTAAGTCCGAATACTGTTTGTCTCTTCCAACTCACACACACTGCTAATTGCATTCAGCAATTAGCCACATAAAATGTTTCTCTCTATCTTATAAGAACATTTCTATACATGTAATATTATATTCACTACTATTCAGTACAAACATATTATTTCCTTTCAGGAACTCTTCTATCATGAATGTTCAGACAATATCTTTAATGTCTAAGAGAGAACTCTTTTCACGACATCTTACATTCACGAATTATTCAGTTCTGTAACCTTACTTAATACAATGTTGTTATATTTGTTACATTAAAGCTTTGAGTTATTTTATTGATAATTGTGGTGGTTTGGACAACAAACCTTTTCTTCACTGTTGAAATCACTACTCTGATGGTCAGTCTACTACATATTGAAACTCAATTTGTCCAGACCACTACAAGCATGTCATCCAAGTCAATGTAGGTGGTTGTTGGGCAACCAGTTCATCTTACTCCATGGCTAGGTTTCTAGAGCAATAGATTACTTGTAAGTTCTTGTTTTGCTCACCAACAGTATCCTCCAAAGCACATTCTGTGTTTGTGTAAGATTGTAGAAATATCAGGGATGGGTCGATAGAGTTGTATCACTTCCTGTAATAGCTTATATAAAGAAAAATTGAATATAAAATCTTTTTCACTGTTTTTTCAATGAAAATTTGATGCTAAATTCTTATTATAACATATATTTGTATGAGTTGAATATATGGATTGGAATTTAACAAGATGATAGAATAGCGTAAAAGAACAAAGTATGAAACATATCTCAATTTAACATGTTTCACTTTTATTAAATCTTCTTCAGGGAAAGAGGTAAAAATGAAAAATTTACAAAGAGACAGTATACTGGTATGTTGTGATTTGTAGTTGATTCTTGTTGGCCAGATATGTGTCATGTGTATTAAAGCAATAGATAATTATTTTTAAATGTATGTGCATGGAATATTTGTATGTGTATTTATGAATAGAAACGCTTGTCTGTTTACATGTAAGCATGTGTATTAATACATGTGTCAAGTGTATTAAAACGATAGACAATTTTCAAATATATGTACGAGAAACCTTTTGGACAGTAAAGTGTATGATGGTACATGTATGTGTTTGTTGGTTGGTACCATTAGTTAATATAAGTGTATGTGTGTGAAGGAAAGGTCTGTAGACACTTCTGATTAAATCATTGAAAATGTAGTGAGATATTTCGAGGCTGTATAAATGCTATTGTGACTTCTGTTGTGAGTCAAAGAAATATTGCTAGATTTTAATAAATTTTTGGAGCTGGAATTTTTCATTGAAGATGGAATTTGGTATCCAATTATTTTCATGTATTATTAAGAACATCATTTTATTAAACTATTTATTTTTATGTATTATTTAAAATATTATTATAATATTATGTATTATTTAGAATATTATTTGAAATTAGTATTACTTTATTTATTTTTATGTATTGGTAGATATAAGTTAGATTCAAGAAGAATGGATCTGTAGAAAGATCAAGTAATGTCATGTCATAAGCGAGTGATTATAGTTGGTAGTATGTATGTTGTGGTGCATTGGATATTGGGGAGCTGAGTTCAAATGAGACATCGGGGAGCTGAGTTCAAATGAGACATCGGGGAGCTGAGTTCAAATGAGACATCGGGGAGCTGAGTTCAAATGAGACATTGGGGAGCTGAGTTCAAATGAGACATCGGGGAGCTGAGTTCAAATGAGACATCGGGGAGCTGAGTTCAAATGAGACATCGGGGAGCTGAGTTCAAATGAGACATCGGGGAGCTGAGTTCAAATGAGACATCGGGGAGCTGAGTTCAAATGAGACATCGGGGAGCTGAGTTCAAATGAGACATCGGGGAGCTGAGTTCAAATTCCAGCTGAAGTCATTGCATTCACTTACACACAAATACCCTTGGGAAAGGTATTAATCCATCTATTCCTTCCAGTTATGGGTTAAATAACAGGACAGATTGGGTTTTATAGCCTTGGTCGGCAACCAGTCTACCACAGAAAGCAATGGCAACCTACTGCGGGATAATCTTCTGCCCAGTCAGTCATGTCTCTTTCGAGATATGATCGCCCAAGCATGTATCACACATGGCACTTAACTGACTGAATGCTATTATTATGTTTTCAAAATTATTTTTTCCTTAAAGGGTTATTTTTTAATTAAGCTGGTATTAGTGAAATCAAAGTCATGTCTCTGAAGAAACTTTAATAAAAGTGAAATATGTTAGATTAAGATACATGTCCTACTTTTTTCTTTTACTTTATTTCATCATATATTTGTATCAATTAGTTTGAAGCTGTTTGTTAGATGATGCATCTCTTTTATTAATTCCTTCATAGCTTTTCTTTCTTTCCTACACTGTATCTGATTTTATGATGCAAGTATATGTTTTTGTAATAAAATTGATATAAGATTTATATTGAATATAAGTTTCTAGTGGATGTAAAGTGGGTGATCACTTGTCTACTCTTATTAAATTAAGTAATAAACTGATCTACCACAGAATTACCATATAATTTCAGATTTTAGTAAGCAAGTCTACATTTTCACAATAAAACTGATATTAAACAACCATTGATGTTTTTTGACAAAGTGTTTTTTTTAACAATAGTGGACTCTGTGGGTGTTGAAAAAACACAAATGTGTCTGAGCAGACGCCTGCAGTAAGGATTGGCTAGCTGCCCTAGTAGACAGGTGCACTTGGATATGAGTGGCTAGCAAGCACACTCTTCAGCTTTAAGTTTCTTGAACATGTACCACTCAAAAAACATCTTGTTCAAAGACTTAGAGTAATCTTCTGCATTTATCATTATACTATCAACAACAACTTTGAAGGGACTTATAAATTTACTGCCTACAAAACTATCCCAAAATATTACTCTACTTACCCCAGTGGTGTGCAGAAGTGGGGCATGGACACCCATATTGAGAGGACATCCAATCAAAAAATGAAATAAAATGTTATTTTATATTTAATTTGAATAAAGTGTTAAGTTCATGTTTCATCTGCTTTTACATATTTAAAATATATCCCTATCTCTCATTTCTAAGTACTAGGCCCTGATACTTGAGTCTTAGATGCATGCAATTAAGGGGTTGGCCCCAGGTATTAACTGCACCTCACTGATTACCCATATTGCTTCATTGTTTTGCATGAAGATTTCCATTGTTAGATATTGGTTAATAGCGAGTGATTTGGCCCACAAGTAGATTGGTGTAGTCAGTCCAAATGAAAGACCAAGCTTTTGAGTGATCTAATGGAGAAATATATATGAGTGAATAGAATCCACTCATGTAACTGTTGGGTAGGTCCATTATAGTAAAGTGGACTAACCCACCTGCTGAATTAGATACTCTCCTATAAATGAGGTAGACAAAAAGGGGACAAAAAGAAGGCAGCCATGTTAGAAGGTAACTTATTTGATTTCTACATCCATGAAGAATACAAGCTCCTTCCAATGTAATTCTATGCCCATCACTAAGAATTACTGTTTAGAATATTTATCTTGTACTCCTTTTCCTAACTTAGACATTTACATATTTCTCAGATCAAAGGTTAAAAGGGGCTTTGAGCAAATAAAGTCTACAGATCTTAGCAAGGATAACACTTCTTTGAACCACATGAATTGGTGATATAGAATAACAGACAAACAAGATATGTACAAGATAGCAGAAACCATATTACTTGAAGACTTCCAACAGTAACAACAACTAAAATGGATAGCACATGTAACTCAATGATAAACTAATGACATAATCAAGATGTTGATGTACTACTTCAAGTAAAAGGTTAGGAAGAAAACTCCTATAAATTCTGGAAAGTGCAATAACAATTACTAGAGTTGAGAAATACAAAGATTTTATAAATTTCAAATGATGGTAGCATTAGCTGCTTGGTCAATGAATGTTTAATATTTCATTATAAGTAAACATTTATGATGGTAGGGCTGATCTGTCCAACAAGGTCAAAATGATAGCTGATGTCCAAAACATCCTCAAGTCTGTTGTTAACTGGGGTAAAAGATCGCATCCAAAATTAAACTTCTCTCCATTAATCGTTTGAAAGACTCCCCAATGCCTTCCATCACCATGGCTGATGCTAGCCTCCAGAAAAGTAACTTGTTGCACTTTCTTGGGCTAATGCTCCTAGCTGACATGTGGTAGAAATACTATATTCAATCCATTGCTAGGTCAGCTGTTAAGAAAGTTGCTTTACTGTCTCATGCTAGAAGGCTTTTCTCTTTAGAATCTATCATGCATATCTATAAATCTACCATTTGTCCATACTTAGAATATTGCTACCATATATGGCCCAATGCTGCTGCTATTTACCTTGAGCTCCTTGATAAAATTAAAAGAATCAGCAATATTGTTAGTCCTAATCTCTTTGGTTTAGCTTCAGTCACTTTTCTGTCACTGTAAGGTTGCCTTTCTGTGCTGTTTCTATAAATACTTTCATGATAATTGTTTGAATAAGCTTTTTGCTATGGTGCCTGGACTCTTCAAATTTAAGTGCAGTACTAGACTGGCATCAAAATATAACCAATTTACATTTTGAGCTGACTAGATGTAAGTATGAGTTTTATGCTAAATTTCTTTTCTCACATTTCTCACTTGTGGAAATCCCTTCTAGCTCCATTCTTTACAGCCAAATTTAATCTGCAAAAATTGCTATCTGTCCTTTTGATAACTCTTTTTGTTCTTGTTCATTATTAATGTTTCTGTTCCTAATTCTTCTATACCCAGTAAACCCTTGTGTCTTATTAGTATTACTACCTTGCTTGAGATGAAACTGATAAAAAAAGAAAACAAAAAAAATTAATTATTGCCATTACCATTTTTTGATGTTTACTGAAATGGTTGGTAGTTTGGTTGAGGTTGTGTCTTTAGCCAATGTTCTTAATATTCTGTCTCTTTTCTCCCTGTTTTTAGATTAACAACATCAGCTTCTTAACTTATAGTGGGTTGCTTATCTATTCTTTTCTGTTAGTTAGTAGTGGAGAGTCTGTTCTAGTGAAGGCTATTGTATACTGTTGCAGATTAACGGAATTTGGCCTTGTGGTAGATAGCCCACTATTAGTCATAAAATGATTACAAATCAAGAAAGGCAATTTGAGTAGAAAAGTAACATTTTATATATACACATATCAATTAATGCTTTTACAATTGAAGTAATACACAAAGTATAGGTCCAACTGAGGTTAAAATGTTCATGGCAATAAAATGCTGAAAAGAGAATTAATGCTTAGGAATTTTGGAGTGTGTAAGTAAGTCTTTGATGTATTCGCTCCTTAAGTCAGTAAGTAGTTTTTGAGGGAGGGAAGAAGGAAAGAAGTAAGGGAGGCGAGTGTAGTAAGCCACTTGTCTGGTCAAGGGAGATACTAATTACTCTCTTCTCCTCAAGTTGGTCTGCCTGGGGATGCTTTCTGTATCCACTTTTTATATCTTCTTTTTGGATCACAGCAGCTCATTTGGGATTTCACACTTGTATTTGGTTCTGGGCTTCCCATTGGCTGATAAATAAAATTCGCGTAGGCTCGCAAACTGGAATTTAATATTTAATTAATTTTTAGTTTTCAACCGGAACATCTGCATGGAGCCATTGGCACGGTGATGACTTTTGGTCATTTGCTTTTTGGTTGTGAAAGCGCAAACATCCGGTCCATTGCTTATGCTCGGTATCACCACAAAGTTATTTCTTGATTGATCTTCAATATTTTGCAATTTCAACATTGTTTCCTCATTGCTCATTAGTTTTTGTTCCCTTTTTGAACTCATATCTTTGTTACAATTGATGTCAATCTTTATATATTTGAAATTAAAAAAATAAATATAAAAAAGTATGCTATCTTCCCTGATAGCTAAAATCTCCAAAAGTTTAAATACAATGTCAATTGCTATCTTCTACCTCCCTAAGTCCCATTCATGTCTTCTCCTTTCTTTGGTATCCCCTGAACTTGTGTTTTCCTCTCATTGTAACTCCCTGTGCACCAATGGCAATCCTGACTTACTTGGTGAAAAGCACTCATGAAAAGTAATATTCTTAAGATTATATTAAACCTGAAAAAGAACAGGACAAGTTATTAAACCTTGAAAAGTAAAGTACAAGATATTCTAGGCAAGTAAAAAATAAGAAATTTCTTACTTAAAATATTGCATTCAAATTTTATTTTTAGCTGCATTGTTTTAAGAAATTTTTTATTTTTTTATTTCACTATTTAATATAGTATTTTTTTATTTCATTATTTAATATAATCTTAAAAATATTCCTTTTCATGCACATATTTTTCCATGTAATCCATGATTTTTCCAGGCATTGCTATTAATTTAATATAAATTTAATGCTGAAAACCACATTCAAAAATATTAAAAAGAAAGAAATTTATATGCAATTGATTAAAAAAACAATAAAAAATTGATTATTTATAATTTATTCTGATAATCAATTCTGATAAAATGATAAGTGATAGGGAAAGTTTGATTGACAAAAATGATAAAAGCTATCATCAGAATTTAAATGTTGAAAACCACATACAAAAATATTAAACAGAAAAAGTTATAAAGAATAAGATTTATTATTAGAAGCATTAGTCATTCACTCACTTATGTACTTATGTACTTAGTCTTCCTTTTCGGACTTCACATATTTTGATGTAAATTTTTTCTACTGAACCAAAATTCAAAAATTTATTTTCAAAATGTAGTTAAGTAGGTGCTCTATCTAATTCTTTAAATTGTTTGAAATTTGGTTGAAATCTGAATTAGTAGTGAAGCTTGAAAGCTGCCTAGATTCACTCAATGTCTGATTTAAGAATATATTCAACCACTGCTGTGGTTGAATAATAAAATAAGGAAAAAAGTATTTATTTACAACATGCTGAACAGTCCACAAATTATACACTGGCATAAAAAACGCTTGGGCCAATTTCAGAAAAATGATTATATGCTTTATTTTATTTATTGAGCAGGAGCTGCTCAGTCCTCATTTTCCAGTCTTGGTGGAGTTTCAAAGTGTCTCCATGTCCTTGTGGGTAATGGATTATTTTCTACCTCCAACTGCTCCCTCATCTCTTGTACAGTTCTGTCAGTTAAAAGCATCTCCACCATATACAGCATATATAATTTTTGTTCCTTGTGAGGCATTTTTACCTCTAGATCAACAAAAAACATATATGGTGCAATGAGTAAATTATCACCATTTTATATTTTTCATTTTTGGTCTGTGCAACATTTGTTTTTGATTTTGTCAACTGAAAAGTATAGTAGGATCAGTTGGGAAACATTTGTGAGAAAAACAGCACCATGATGCAAATCACTCTAACTGAAACTTGGAAATGGCATGCTATACTGCTTGACATTTCTGCCAGAAACTCCAATATTAACATTTCAGAGTACTTCTGTGTCCATCTGAGGACAGTGCAGTAGATGCTGTGTCCCCAAATTATACACCAAATATCCAGTCATCATCATGGTGTTTGGAGTGATTGCTAATGATTGCTAATGATGTCATTGTTATGCCTTCATTCATCCTCCTACAGGGCCTCAGAATCAATATGAAGGCCTACATCATGTCTCTTAGGAGGTAGTACTACCCTGGGTCAAGAGGGTAACTGCTGTAAGATCCTATGTCTAGCAACAGGATGTTGCACAAGCAGAACAACCAAGTTGTGGCTGTCAAACAATTTCTGCAACAATATCACCCTTTATATCTGGCCACCTAACTCCCCGGCTGCAACCTTCTTGATTATTCTGTGTGGGCACAGTTGACCAAGATACTAACAAAACATTTTCTAAGACCAAAGATGAACTGAAGGCAAAGATTATGGCATTATTCCCCAACTTAAAGAAGAAGACAGTACAAAACAGTTGTAAGAGATTACAAATTCGTCTATAGTTGAAGCCAATGGTGATTTTATTGAACAAATTTATTCTTTAGTATTTCAAGATACATTTGTGTAACTTTGGCAAATATATTTGTTAAAATGAGATGTCAGTGTCATTTTAATTTTTGTGTAATTTAGAAAATTTATCCATCCCACCCTGTATTCATATATGTTATGAGCTGGGGGCTGAAATATTAGGCCAGGTAGATATGGGATGAGGCAAGAAAGAGGAGTAGAGTGTTAGAGAAAGAGAGAAAGAAGGAGACCCAAAAATAAATAAATAAAGATGTGGAAAATGATGAAAACATAAAAAGTTAATGTTTAGTGACTGAAGAATGCAAACAGACAGTTAAGTACTATGGGTTGGAAATGGAGAGAGAGAGAAAGAAAGTGAGTATACATTGTTAAAACATAACAAAAGAAATTTATTATATTTTATAAGTAGCAAATACAAATAAAAGTAAAACAACTTCATATATATATTGTCATCTGCAGACAGATCTTTTGCTGTATCACAGCTCATCAGTACAGTTAGACTCCGATTGCTTTTTAACCCAGGATTGAAACCTGACCGAATTGTCAGTTGGCAATTCTACCTCTGGGCTATGGGTGTTCAGTGGAAGAACCGAATATATATATAAAATAAATTTTCAATATTCAAAATTGTTGAATGATCATTTCAACATGAAATACCTAAGAGAGATTTCACATCTCATCAGCAACAGTACATATTCCTAAATGAAAATAAAAATAAAAAAGAGAAATAAAAAATTAAATAAAAAAGAAATAAAAAATGACAGTTAAGATTTGAGAAATTTACGTCACAAAAAAATTCGGAAGCAAATAATGTCTATTTTTAGATTTTACTTTTAGATAGAGTTGTAAGTGAAAAAAATGGAAAAATGTTGCTGATGAGATGTGAAATCTTTCTTAAAATTTATTTTATCTTATCTCTGTAATTTTAATTACATTGAGCTCTCCTCCTGTGTCATTTTTTAATATTAAAATTTAATATTAATTAGGATCAGGTTTTGGGATTTACCTTCCTACTTTTCTGTTTGGATTAAAGTATTTTAATAATATATATATATATATATATATATATATATATATATATATATATATATATATATATATATATATATATATATATATATATATATATATATATATATATATATATATATATATATATATATATATATATATATATATATATATATATATATATATATATATATATATATATATATATATATATATATATATATATATATATATATATATATATATATATATATATATATATACAGAGAGAGAGAGAGAGCATGTTATTCTGAGAGCACAAGATAGAATGAGAAAGAAAGCCGAAATAAATGACTTTTGTAAAGATAACGAAAAGAAAGATTAAAAAATATTTATTGAGTAGTAAAGAGGATATAGAAATATATTAAGAGAGAGTGAGAGAGAGAGAGAGAGAGAGAGAGAAAAAGAGTTGGGAAAAATTTGAGTTGCTACAAAGAGAGATACAGATAAAAGACAAAGAAAGTAATATATTTTTAACTAATTTACTTATCAAAAAATAAGATACTAACAAATTGGTAGACTGACAAAATGCTCTCTTAGTGTCCATCTGTATTGTTGGTTTGCCTGTGCAGACATCTTTAAATATGTCACATGATAGTTCAGAGGGAAAAGTCTATGCTGCTCCAGTAGTAATACGATGGCAAGATTGTCTGATTTTAACCATTAACACAATCTCTCGAGAGACAGAATCAGTAAACAGACAAAAATTGAGACAAGAGAAATTGTCGTTATTACTTTTCCCAGTTACTCTCTAACAAGTTTTTCTTTGGCTAGCAAGACAACTTGTAAAAGTTCTCACCTTAATGCTTCTTAAAATTATATGCAATTTCATGAAAAAAATCTTAGAAAAATCAAAATTTCACCTGAGCTCTAAAATAAAAAGAAAATAATACTTAAATTTGATGAAGCTATGATTTGAGGAATGCATAATGGTAAAGAAATATTTGACATTCATTGTCTGAACAGACAATAATTCCATTATTTGAAATTTCTCTTAAAACACTTTTCAGGAAAATAGTTTTCTCATATCGACTAATTATTATTGCTTTTACTCCTACTGATGGGAGCTTCCTTCTTAACCTTTTGTTTGAAGTTGTGTGAATTATTAATATTTTCATTATGTCATTATTTCCAATTCAAGTTATACATGTGCAGTTGGCATTTTTTTCTGAATGAGTTTGGCTCAATGGATGATGTCCATATGAAAGTTTTGATTGGAGGCAGCTATTTAAGAACATAACTCAAGCTTTTATTTTCTTTTAAGTATTTTGTTGAGTGTCTTAATTGCTCATATCCTGAAAGGTCATTTGACAAGGAAGAGGAGGAGGAAAAAGAAGAAGAAATATCCTTAGAAACAAAGACAGCTGAACTGCTTTGTAATATTGTTGTCATTGATGACAGAACTCATTGTCAAATATTGGAGTGCTCATCAATATTTCTTTTTATGTGAAATTAATTTTATAATAGATTTGAAGTAACGTCCACAGCCACTGCAAGTTAAGGTAGAAGGGTTTCAGAGGAAGGACAGCTCTGGCTTTTCTTTGGGCTCTTTTCATCACTTCCGTTTTTGTTTGGTGTTTGTAAAAGATGTGTTTTCATGGACTGCTCTTCTCTTTGTAGTTCTTTATGCAGCTTTTATCTACCAATTTACCAGATCAGTTTTTGTATTCTGCATTGTGTTTTTAAGCTGATATTTGAATCAACAGCATCGAGCTTCATATGGTCTCATGCAAGATATAGCCTCTGTGAAGAGGATCTGGTTTGGTAGACAGATATCTGGCATTTAGACAAGATGTCCATCCCATCAAAGTCAGTTTTGAATCATGATGATTTCTAGGCTCTCATTTGCACAAAGGAGAACTTTGTTGTTTGTGATCTGCCATGTGTTCTGCAGGATTTGACGGAGTTTCATTTGATGGAATCTTTCAAGTTTGCAGCTGTTTCTTTAATAGAGTAACTACATCTGACTGCCATACAGGAGAGTCAAGATTATAACTGAACTGCTATGTAATATCCAATATGGTAGTAAATGCTGGGCGTGCCTTTCAAAAACTAAGCAAGTCTTAAAAGATAGTAAAATGCCATTCAAAGCAATAAAAAAGTCTGCAACTTCTATATGGAACATTTCCTTTGAATGCTTTAAAATCTTGACCAAAATAATTGTATCATTTGAATGGGTAGGGTAGGCAAAATCTGACATAGAATTCTGAAAATGTATAGCAATAGCAAAAGTTGATTTCCAGAAACTAAACAAAGTATTAAGAGATAGAAAAAATTCATTATAAACATGAAAGCTTACTAAGTAATATGTATTTTCCTATATAGCAGTGAATTCAGAAAAAAGTTATTCCCAAATGCAGAGGAACCTGGAAGCAACACAGGTGTTGTCTTACTAATGATTGCTTAGAATACATGGACAGAACATGTAAGCATTGAAGAAGTCTTAAGGAAAATAAAAACAAGGAAAGTTATAATTACAATCAGAAAAAGACAATTGAAATTTCTGGGACACATAATGAGGAAATAGGGCTTGGAGAATTTAACACTCAAAAGGCATATTGAATGCAAGAGAAGCAGAAGGAGACATAAAGTAATCTACCTAAATAATTTATGTAAGTGGATGGCAGAACAAGGTCAACCAAATCTAATGATGTGACCAAAGTTAACACAACACAGGAAGTTGTGGACAGCAATGACCTTCTATCTCCTGGAAAGACTGAGCATATAAAAGAAGGCTACAGTGGCAATAAAAACTCATGATCTAATAACATTAAAGTACAATCCTTCAAAAAGCGAACAAGGTTATGAGGAGACTGAATTTACTTTGGATAGTTTGTGGTTTAGTTTATTTAACAGCAGACCAACTCTTTATGTGCCCTTTAATATCAAAATTTAAATTTCTTGGGAGCTTTGAAGTAATAAAAATAAATATGTTATTCTGTTTTCACAATTGAATACATGGTAGATGATACTCAGCTTTTTTGCATATACATATTTAAATGGATGTAATAACTGGAGGCAGTGATATGTGTGTTTTATGTTTAAAAGTTATATTTTGAAAAACAGTTTGATTTCCTAAAGAAATTATATGATTAATGTCATGAAAGATTTCTTTCATGTTGGTTGTGTGGTTGATTTTGTTTAGCAGCATCTCAACTGCTATGGGTTATGTAATGTCGTGATCTAAATATTTTGAACAATTTTATGTCTTCAACTAAAAATAAAATATATTACTGGTGTTATTTCTATAAAAATGTATTGTTGATATTTTTAATACAAAAATGTATTCCTACACTCTCATAGTGTTGATTTTATTTGAGATTAAACTATTTTCCCATAGTTGGGACCCTAAGAAGCGCTACCATCCAGGGACAGAATGACCATGGAAACAACAGCAATTAAGAAGTGGTTGCATGCTTCTCAAAACCTTCAAATTTCTGATCAGAGTGGGTGCTGCAGATTATTGTTTATCATCATACCCAGAACTAAACTTCAGATAGAGAAATGAATGCTATATATATATGCTAGCAGTATAGCCTGGCATTGCTCTGGTGTAATGAAAGTTTTAAAACTAATCAATGGCCTGGAGCTCTTTGGATGTTGGCACGAAAGACTAAAAAGCAATAGTTATTTCCAGTTAAAGCGAAACCGTACACTGAAAGAAAAATGAATGGATGTATGTCAAATTTTGATTTCCTGGTATCAATATCAAATAAGTTTTTTTCATTGTAAACTGAATTTTGAAAGCTAAATAAGTCCTCTGAGTAAATGGTATCATGGCTGAGACTAAGAACTACAATTATACCTACTTAGAGCCAAACCCGAAGCATAAACTAAAATAAAAGGGCTGAAAAAAATACAGACATACAGGCAGATAAATAGACACACACACAAATATCTTGCCTTTTATATATATATATATATATTATCAATTTTCTGCACAATTGTAAGAACTGCAACCTTGAAACTTCTGAATATCATTTCCTATGTCTTTGTCTATGAGTGTATGAAATTTGATTAAAATCAGACTACTCCTTCTATAACCCGATTTTTTCAATTATCAATTTTCGATATTTATCAGAACACTCGCAGATGCTTATAGTACAACTGTGTAAATTTTCAAGAAAATCGGTTCAACCATTTTGGAGTCTATTGGTAACGGACACACACACACACACACACACACACACATACACACACACACACACACACACACACAAAGTTCCATTTATAAATAAGTTTAGATTAGATATATATATGCTCTCACACTCTGATGGAATGGTAGACTTTGGAAAAACAGTAGCTACTCTAGAATCTATGCATTGTTCATTCAATAATGAATTAGAACACTCCTAGCTACTGGATTATTTTTACAGGGCATATCACACACTAATTCATTTGGGTTTTAATCCTGGCTAGAAGCAATCGTATGTCTAACCGTACTGAGGAGCTGTGATACAGCAAAATAGATCTCTCTGTGGATGACTATATATATATATAATTAGCTTGACAGGCTTATTTATATCTGTTTTATTTGGATTTTTCAGGTAAAATGTCAAAATTACTACAATTTTTTTAACCTCTTTCTTTTGTTCTTTTCCTGCCTTTTGTTTTCCTCAACAACTAACTTCTGTCATTCAAATCTCCTATACTTATAAATGTTCAGAAGTTTTCAGGCATTTAGCACACCACTGATTATTTTATTTATATATATATATATATAGGAGTAATATAGAGAAGTTTATCATTTAACTTAGCAGGGTCATGTCAACTTCAAAGTTTCATAAAATCATCATTACAGTGTTGTCACTCTTCAAGGCTTTTCTTCAATTTGCTGTTGTGTCGCAGTCTTATTCTCATTTATATGGAGCTTGGTATATTTTAATATGTTTGCAATTCTACAGATAGTTAATTGCTTTTGATTGCTTTTGTTGTGTTGACTTCTTTTTAGTGTGTCTTATCATGTGCAGGTGGTTGATTTCTTTTTCTTGCTTTTGGCATGTGTAAATGGGTGTTTGCTTAATTGCTTTATAATGAGTTGATTTTTTTGGTTGACCTGTTTCTACTGTGTTGAGTTGATCCTTTTCTTTACCGTGTCATTATATGTGACAAGTTTTAGGTCATAGTTAAGTGTTTGTGTTCTTGCGTATGTTTATAGTTTTAGGCTTAATGTGTGAAATTTTAAGAAAATCTATAACAAAGTGGATAAAGTTTTACAAAACAACACACTCAATGTATTTGTTGCTTTTTGTAATCAGTCTGAGCAAAATTATGATTTAAAAATGCTATTTTAATTAAAAGGGAAAGCAGCTGACTAATGACAGAAATATAGAGAAAAGTGATAACAACATAAACAAAAAGAAAAAGGAACTAATTGAAATTGACTAGACTATCTAAGCAAAATATCAGTCAGTTAAGTGCCATATGTGAAACATTCTTAGGAGATCATGTCTCAAAAGAGAGATGACTGACTGGGCAGATCTTCCCACAGTAGGTTGCCATTATTTTTTTTTTGGTAAACTGGTTGCCAACCAAAGCTGCAGAATCCAATCTGTCCAGCTATTTATCTTATAGATGGAGGAAGAAGAAACCGATGAATACCTTCCCCAAGGGTATTTGCGCATAAGTGAATGCAACAAATTATACTGAAATTTGAATTAGTCTTTCTGATTTCTTGTTTTGAGCTTCACTGCACCACAATGCACATATTTTTTTTTTAGATTTAAAATGCAAAATTTCTGCATTTCCTCATTTTTGTACATATATGTAATTGCATCAACTTAAACATCACTTTAGTCCAATGAAGTCCTCAACAATAAAATGTATCATCCAAAAAACTTTTGGAATTATCTTATAAATTCTCTGTAAGTGACTCATTCAACTGATCAGCTGTTTTGTTAAAATTTAATGAAGATATAATAAAAATGTAATTAAAAATTTAATGAAAATTTTATATTTAATTTAAAAACAACAGAAGCAATCGGTAAGTTAAATGTCAAATGTGATACACACTTGGGTGATCATGTCTTGAAAGAGACTATAAAATGAATCAAGCAAAAACTTTTTGAACTTTTTTATAGATTTCCCTGTAAGTGAATCATTCAACTAATCAGCTGCTTTGTTAAAATTTAATAAAGATATAATAAAAATTTAATTAAAAATTTTATGAAAGTTTTATATTTAATTTAAAAAACCAGCAGAAGCAATCAGTAAGTTCAATGCCAAATGTGATGCACACTTGGGCAATCATGTCTTGAAACAGACATAAATAACTGGGTAGAAGATTTTCTCACAGTAGGTTACTACTACTTTCTACAGTAGACTGGTTGCCAACCAAGACTAGAGAATACTATTTAACCCATTGCTTGAGGGAGAAACGAGAGATTAATACCTTTCCCAAAGTATATGCATGTAAGTGAATGCAGCAAATTCAACTGGAATCAAACTCGTCTTCTAGTTGAATTTGTTGCAGAATAACAGTAGCAAGAGTAGTTTGTGAAATGCACCAATATTATTTAGAAAAAATGAAGCTGTTTGTTAAAAAACTTGCAATAGAAGCATTTAAAAAATGAAGTGCTTTCCACAAGCACGGACTTTTTTTGTCACCTTAATAACACCTTGTATAAAATATTATTGAATTTTGTTTTTATTATTTCTTCTATAAAATTATTAGCCGAAAAAAATTAATAAAAAATGATTAAACTCTAAAGTGGCTGCTATACTATTAAAAAGTAATAAAAATTCCAAGAAAAACTTTAAATTTACTTTTCATTCTTTAAAAAATTTTACTACATTTTACTACTTTTACTAAAGATGGAGTAAAATTTTTAAAAGAAATATCAGGAAATATTAGTGACTCATTCAAATTGTTACAAAAAAAAAAACTTAAAAACCTTAGTATTTCCAAATTAATTTCACCTTCTATTCAAACAGCATAGCAATGGCATAATTTGATATCACATTTGCCTACCAATCTCCATGTTGGATGTTCAAATCAGTACAAAGCTCTCTTATCTTTTTTAATCTTTTGCTTTAGCATGAATAACAGGTTAAGAGGCTCATCCCTTGTTCCCTGTTTAGGATGTGGTTTCTGGCTTTTTCTTTTCCAATCTTCTCACTTTGGTTTCTTTTTTTTTCAATTGGAGTAGATAGATCTATCTATCACCCGGTTCACACTCCACCCACATCTATTGAACAGGTTAAGAGGCTCATCCCTTGTTCCCTGTTTAGGATGTGGTTTCCGGCTTTATCTTTTACAATCTTTTCATTATTACATAACCCCCTGCACATCAGTGGCGTTACCGCCTTGCTTGGGGTGATACGATTAAAAAAAAAAAAAAAAAAAAAAAAAAAACTAATGAAAAACTGACCAACTAACAAAAATGTGACAAAGACTTTAATTATAAAAAAAGATGTTAACTGATATGAAAAGAAGTGGATGATTGAATAGAAAGAATAGAATAATATCTAAAGAAGAAGTTTCACCAAACAGATTTCCAGCTTTCACATTTAAGGACTTTGTTCTTGGACTCATGCGATAATGCAACCTGATGCTATTTTTTTTTTTTTTAATCATTTCATCCCAAGCAAGGCATTCTACTGCCACTATTGCACATGGGGTTATATAAGGGAAGGTAAAGAGAAAGAGTGGTTAGATATAGGAAATGTCAGAAGGAGGGTGATAGATGGGTAAGGATACCGAGGTTGAGGGTTGTGTAGAGGGGAAGAATGTTTGAAAGAATGGATGTGAGTTAGAAGCAATCATGTGGAAGAGAATTCCACAATCGGGATATACGAGAAAAGAAACTGTTGGAGTAGAAATTGCGGTTATATTTTATCGGTTTCATTGTAAAAGGGTGAGACTAGTTGCTAATCTAGTATCTCGTGCAAATTCGTATCTAGGGGGCACCAGTGATTTAAGTTCATCAGAGCAGAAGCTGTGAAAGTATTTATAGAATAGACTCAGGGAAGCCACGTCGTGCCGGTGAGAGAATGACTGCAGCCGGTCTCTTCTCAAGTTGTTATATACATGAAGAACTCTACATTTTATAATGTTAGAAAATTGACAGAAAAGACTATCAGTAGAGTTTGATTTTTTTCTGCCAATAACCATAATTAAATTGTCATCCTACAGATGGAAACTGAGTGGCAGCCTTGCAAAATGGGATCTGACATGAAAGGGCATACAAAGTGGCAGTTTCAATAAATTCCTAAATTGCACTCATTGATATTCCTCAATCTCTGTTTACAGAGATCAAACAAGGGATATGAAAACAGTTTCTACTGTGGTGACAGTGATATGTGCCAAAAATTGGATCACCTCTACTGGTTTAAGTGAGCCCAGTCTGCATTGTTATTTGATCCATATCTGGGAGGTGGAGAGTAGAGAGGGAATCATACCTTTTTTTAGTATATTTTTCAAGTGAATACTATGAACTTGAATGAAATTTAAACTTATATATGTATCCTTTTGTCAGAAACAAAGAAAATAATGCTGATCTGTTATGTAATATATAAATACCAGACAATCTCCTCACAGATAAAGAAGAGACTTGGGACAACAGAAATATGGTTCTGCAGAAGAGCACCAAGAATGCAAAGAGCATGAAATACCAATAGAATGAAGAATCTTTAAGGAAAGTGGAAACAAAAATGATGCTTATATTTTGAATCAGTAAGAGACAGGTGAGAATCTAGGATATATACATATAATGCAGAAAAAGTTCTTGGAGAATTTGTCAAGGCATGTTGAAGGTGAGAGGAACAGAAGAAAACTGGCAAGTAACTTACCAAACAAGCTAGGGGTAGAAATGCGACAAGAAGTAATAGGAAAAAAACACTGTCACATAGATTAGCTTGCTGATTATGACACAGAACCTGTATCCATATAAATAAAAATATATGACTTGCCAATATATAAAATATATTCATAACCAATATGCATACAAGATGTAAATTAGTACATTAATAATAGAAGCCCTAAAAGAAAAATAAATTCTCTTTTGACATTAGAAATATGGTTCAAGATGTATTTAACTACTGATAAAATATGGAGTCAATGAAGAATCTTGTTTGCCTATCACCTGCCTGTGACATCATTAGCTAAACTTATTTATAAATAGAACTTTGTTTGTCTGTGTGTGTGTGTGTGTGTGTGTGTGTGTGTGTGTGTGTGTGTGTCCATTACCTATAGACTCCGAAACGGCTGAACCGATTTTCTTGAAAATTTACACAGTTGTACTATATGCATCTGCGAGTGCTCTTAGCTAGGTTTTGTGTTAAGGTACCCCCGATAAATATCGAAAATCGAAAAAATCGGGTTATAGTAGGAGTGGTCTGATTTTAATCAAACTTGATATACTCATAAACAAAGACATAAGAAACAATATTCAGACGTTTTAAGGTTGCAGTTCTTACAATAGTGCAGAAAATCGATAATATATATATATATAAAAGGCAAGATGTTTGTGTGCCTGTATTTTTTTTCAGCCCTTTTGTTTTAGTTTTTGCTTCGGGTTTGGCTCTAAGTAGGTATAATTGTAGTTCTTAGTCTCAGCCATGATACCATTTACTCAAAGGACTTATTTAGCTTTCAAAATTCAGTTTACGATGAAAAAAACTTATTTGATATCGATACCAGGAAATCAAAATTTGACTTATATCCATTCATTTTTCTTTCAGTGTATGGTTTCGCTTTAACTGGAAATAACTATTGCTTTTTAGTCTTTTGTGCCAACGTCCAAAGAGTCTGAGCTTCAAGACCATGGATTAGTTTTAAAACTTTCATTACACCCGATCAATGCCAAGCTATACTGCTAGTAAAGTATAATTGTTCATATTAATTTTTAAAATATTTGAATAGATCAAAGACATATTTACATTGCCATAGATTAAATGGTGAGAAGTATGATTGAAAGCTCTTGATCACAAACATTCACGCAATATGCTCTTAATAGATATTATTATTAAAAAATTCACTCTATTTTCTATTTTAAAGAAAATTTATAAATTTAGCCCAAGCATCCTGTAAATATATATTTAAATGTGTATTTAAGCAGTAAATTTTTTATCTATATTTTATTAAAGCTGATAGACAAGGAAATTTGAAAAAAGGTTTTCTTAAATTTTCTTATACACAATTAATTAGGCCCAGACATGCTCTTGTGTATAAGAAAATTTAAGAAAACCTTTTTTCAAATTTCCTTGTCTATCAGCTTTAATAAAATATAGATAAAAAATTTACTGCTTAAATACACATTTAAATATATATTTACAGGATGCTTGGGCTAAATTTATAAATTTTCTTTAAAATAGAAAATAGAGTGAATTTTTTAAGTATTTATTCCTGGGATGAGTAATTTTCAATATCTTGAACTACTGTTTTCATCTTGGTTGATATAGATGTTATTTTAAACACAAAATTTTGACCAAGTACCCTCTGGTCATCATCAGGTGTGCCTTGATTAGCTAAATGGATTATCTGTTGGTTATTGTGATATATCCAAGAATTGAACTCATAACCACTAGATGATAGTAACACATGTATAACCAACTGTTTTATCCACTATGCTAATGTTCTGAACGACATGAGTGGTGTATTTTTGGAGCCTTTTATATTCAGTGTCAGCTGGTTTTGACAACTAGTTTTGTCAGTGAGTTTGAATCACTTTTTTCTCAAGTATTTAAGTGAATTTTATTCTCAGTCAAAAATCAATCTATTGCAAAAATTGAAAGTGGCATGCAAATTATAATAATCAAAAGACAATTCACCCAAAGACGTAACCGCCAGCATCTACCACAGCCTAAATCTGACACCAAAGTCTGGCATATATGGCTTTTATGATGCCCCTAGAGAGAGCCTGAAATGCCTCTTAATCCTTTTGATCAGCTGACCCTTGGTGTTATAGGAAGTGTGGCTGGTATTTTTATCAACTAATCCATGGGATTACAAATATAGCAGTTAGTGGTCCAGATGCTGGGTCTGGTGAAGTTGTAAAAATGATCTGGCAACCACTTCCGATTCTTCCTGAAGGTGTGGCTGGGAGATGAATCTTGCTTCCACACACATAGTCTACCAGCAGCCGCCCTCTTCAGCCAAGCCTTGACCATGATGTTCAACAACTCCACATAGCCACCAGAATTGAGCCTGAGACTTTGTTCAAAGATGTGAGTGGGTATGAAATAAAACCTCACTGAAGACCAAAACCACATCACAGTTTGAGAAAACTTACTCTTCATGACATGAGTAACCTGTCAGAGATCTACTCCAGACATCTGTTTCATTTGGGCATCAAAGATAGAGAGAGAGAAAATTTAATTTTTGTTTTAATTGGTAGCAAAATGTCTGTTCTGGTGCATGATGCAAGTTTTCAACATTTATTTAACTAGTTTTTTATAATCTAACTTTTTTTCTTTATTGTTTATTATTATTCTATATTTTAAAGTGATTTAATTTCTTAACTTTTAATTTTCATTTTATTATTAGTTTTGCATCAAGGTCCCACTCTTTTACCATCTAAATAGTTAAGTATAACTCCCTCTTCTACTTTAACAGTTTCTTTTCTTGCACTTCCAGTTTGTGGAACTCACTTCCATTTGTTTGCTTCTCTGAGAGCTACAATCTCCAAAAGTCTGAATGCAACGTCAATTGCCATCTTCTTGATTCCCATCGACCTCTTATCTTTGCTTCAACATCCCCTGTACCTTTTTTATTCTCTCACTGTAACCCTCAGTGCACCAATGGAATTTCTACTTTGTTTGGGTTGAAATGATTATATATATATATATATATATATATATATATATATATATATATATATAATATTTTGGTTTCATACTCCAAGATAGCCGAGGAGTAAGTGTTAGAAGTTATTTAGTGATTTATTTGTTGCTATCAGTATGGATTAATAATTAGACATGTCTTTGATACTATATATTTTCATAAAAGACATGAGTTTACTTGACATTCAATATCCACTAGGCACTACCTGATCAGCATTGAGTCAAAGACATGACCTTCAAAGAGATGTTTTCCTATTCATATTGGTGAAGGTGCCACAATGTCTCAACTAAATTCCCAAAGCAGCTTATCCCAGACTCTGAAATTACTTTCGCAGAAAAACAATTTTCACCTACATACCAACTTCAATTATTTCAAATAATTCCTGCAATTCTGTAGATCATTAACCAAACAAAGAATTTTGTATTATTGTTAATATATTTTTTTTGTTCAAATCACATGTTTGTTTCTGAGTTAATATACTACATTTATTTTTGTTTCCATACAAAAAATGTGGCACAAGGCCAAAAATGGGGATGGGGATAGGCTGGTTTTCATCTGCCTTATATTAAATAGCCACAATTACTGATCCAATCAAACTATACAATATTCCTTGCACCAAAAAATCACATTCTTACTATTTTTATTACAAGAACCATAATACTGCACAAATCCTACAAAGTCCTAACTCATTCCAAATGGACAATTTGTCTGTGGGAAGTGGGGAATAACAACTTTAAAAATGAAAACCTGAATGAATATTTACAAAATTCATAATAATAATATCTATAAGGAACTAAACAAAATGGTGTTAGTAATAAAAATAATCCACAAACTTAAATTGTGACAGAAATATCAGTTGACAAAACAAATTTTATGTGAAACTTAAATATTTTTGTTTAATATACTCTGAAACACTTCTTCTTGTCACTTCTGTATATTTGTTTATTTCATTGTGGTTTGTTTACTGTGATGCACTCAAAAATATATCATACTTTATAAGAAGATAAATTTGCAGAGTCAGAGTTAAAAGTTTTTTTTAACTTACAACTAGTTCAAAAAAATATTTATGAAGAGAATAAATTCACCAAAAAATAAGTGTATAAGTTATACTCCTTATGTTGATAATCTTTCAAAGATATAAATGAAAGGTGTTGATTGGCTAAGCCCAACCAATGGCAGACCTTCTAAGATATTGTGTGACTGACTGTAATATTCATGCCAATTTTGGAATTTTTTCTCTTTTTTCCCTGATGTTAAGTACAACATCAAATGAACTAAGCACTTCTCAAAAGTGCTCAAAATGCATGTTACTGTGCCCACAAAGTAACATGACCATCTGCAATATATCATATTGCTAAAAGAAACAACTGAAAACAAATTCAAATTAATGAATTAAGAACATTACTTTCCCAAACTGAAAATGAAAAATAATGACTATTCAAGATAAAAGAAGCATTTGAACCAGATACACTTCACTCATGTTATCCAGACTCTACAAAACACCATTGTTGGGTTAACTTTTCTTCTTCTTCTTTTCTAATAAGTATGCGCTGTGCTAGAGTGTCATATGACTCTTAAGAGTCAGCCAGTAAAGCCTTGACTGTAGAGAAAATGTTTTGAGATAGACACTCTGAAGAGAAGATGCATTCATGACATGTGGGAAGAGCACAGCCTCTTGCAGCAAGATGTACAGTATTCAAATTTCAGCTTTTACTAACTTTCTTTTTCAGGGTCAGAAGGAAAGTATGTAACTCATTTCTATGTCTTGTTAGCATGTTTCATTTCTAGAAAATAAAATTTTCATTACATTCTTCTTACTTCTTCCTAGCCACCTATATCGTTATTTTAAATGTTTGGCTAAGTATTTACACCAATGACAGATACGATAGGGGCTACCCTTATAATTGATAAAATTCCAAGATTTATTTTACTCTTCTTTACATTTTGCAGTAAAGTATAATTAGTGAATTCTAAAGTTTGAATTGTTCTCTTTCTCAAATTTCCCAACTGTCCAATTCCAGTCCTTACTGTTGGATTGTGGATCAGTGGATATCAGCTTGGAATGAGAAACCGGAGAGCCAAGTTTGAATTTCAGCTGAATTCATTGCATTCACTTACATGCAAATACCCTTGGGAAAGGTATTAATCCATCACTTCTCCCTCTAGATATGGGTTAAATAGTAGAACAGATTGTGTTCTCTAGCCTTGGTTGGCAACCAGTCTACAACAGAAAATAATGGCAACATACTGTGGGATAGCCTTCTGCCCAGTCAGTCATGTCTCTTTCAAGATATGATCGTGCAAACGTTCATCCCGTATGGCACTTAACTGATTGTTGGATTGATACAAATAATAAATAGAAAATAAATATATATATGTAACATTTATATTATTTATATTTAAACGATTATCTTCATCTTTGTTGTTATAGTCATAATGTTTCAGCTGCTGTACTGTCTGGTTTTCATCATGTAATTGTCAACTCGGGTAATCTCAGGGTAAACTATTTCCAGGTTTATTTGTCAGCTCTGAGAGATTTGCTATTGAGACAGAAGTAAATGGTGGTGTCATTTGCATAAATGCCTAGTTGGAAACTAATGACAAATAGGAAGATTACTGATGAAATTCAGAAACAGCTTAGGGCACATGATAGAACCTTGGTGGACACCTGTGTTTATGTGAAAGGATTTGGAAGCAAGTGCATTTGAATTAACTTCATTTCAAATTTTGATAAAAATGATTGGATTAAATCAAACATTCATCTTGTGATATGTAGCCTTGGAGCTTGCAATATATATATATTTGATGAATGTTTGATTTAATCCAATCATTTTTATCAAAATGTGAAATGAAGTTAATTGGAGCTGTCTCAAGGCTGTGGTTGAAGCCAATGACAATTTTATTGAATAAATATACTTTAGTATTTCAAGATATTTTGGTGTCTTTTTGATTAATATATTTGTTAAAATGAGATGTCAGTGTTATTTTCATTTTTGTATAATTTAGACAATTTATCCATTGCACCCTGTATTGATAGCACTAACATAACAGGTA
The DNA here is from genome assembly GCA_037127315.1 of Ascarosepion bandense. Classification (NCBI taxonomy): domain Eukaryota; kingdom Metazoa; phylum Mollusca; class Cephalopoda; order Sepiida; family Sepiidae; genus Ascarosepion; species Ascarosepion bandense. The sequence goes on along the minus strand of JBBBDQ010028899.1, from coordinate 85,864 downwards.
AGGTATTTCTTGTGTCAGTTGCCATGATATATATGTTACATATATATATTTATTTTCTATTTAAATAAATATAAATATAGCACACCTATAGCATATATATATATATATATATATATATATATATATATATATATATATATATATATATATATATATATATATATATATATATATATATATATATATATATATATATATATATATATCTAAATATGAATAAATATAAATATAAACATAAAAACAAGTAAAATAAATTTATCCAAATAAATAAACAAGCCACTCTTGCCAAAATAATCATTAGAAGGGTTACCCACAATGCACCACTGACATGTATATATAAATAGCTGAGAAAAAAAACCAACACATATGGCCTGATTGTGCCTAGCGTGAAACAATCTTTCACCTCTGAGTGTTGACTTCAATAATAATTTTTATATTTACATATGCTCTATCTCTGATATTGAGCACTTTATTCTATAAATATAGCACACCTTAAAACTAGATTTCTTCATATCTAACAGCAGTTTAGGTAAAAGTACTTGAAAATCACAAATCTTTAGATTCATTAAGTCTAGAAAAGTACACACTTGTACATATACAAGAAAAACAATAAAAACTCCCAGCCATGAGTTATCTTGTTAATGTGCTAAGAAAACTACAAACAGTTGTGAGAAAATACATGATTCAGTTTCCAAAATGATTGTATGTTCAGAAGGTGGCCTTTAATGTTTCCTTGGTATCATAAAGATGCTGATTGGTTTCCTTGTAAAGGATTCCTCAAACACAGGTGGCATTCAAATTAGGAGATCTATGACATTGCATATTGTGAATGATTTAATCATGAATATTCTTGTCAAGCCACACATAGTAAGATGGATTATATAGAAAGGAGCAGGCACCAACTGGAACATGTATGTTTAGACCACTGTGTCCAAATACTGTGGTACAGTCAGTGGCATTAATTTTGAGACCCTGTTAGAATTTGAATAGCATGATATTGTCATCATTGTTCATGGCCACCATGACCATCAGAGACAACAGAAAAAGAATACAACCATGAGTTGATACAGAAGCAACTGTTACCTGGCCACATTCAACTTATTATCTCTGAATCACATTGGCAACTGACAAGAAATACCTCAGCTGTTATGTTAGTGCTATCAATACAGGGCGCAATGGATAAATTGTCTAAATTATACAAAAATGAAAATAACACTGACATCTCATTTTAACAAATATATTAATCAAAAAGACACCAAAATATCTTGAAATACTAAAGTGTATTTATTCAATAAAATTGTCATTGGCTTCAACCACAGCCTTGAGACAGCTCCAGAATCTCTTGCAACTCTTCTGAAGGTTTCCTTTGTTAAATTGATGAATGCTGCCATAATTCTTGCCTTCGGTTCATCTTTAGTCTTACAAGGAATTTTGTTGGTCTCTCGGTCAACTGTGCCCCCTCTCATAATAATCAAGATAGTTGCAGTCTGGGGAGATGGGTAGCCAGATGTAATGGGTGATGTAGTTGCAGAAATTGTCTGAGGGACAGGTTTATCCTGCTTTTATGGCATGGTACAGAGTCCTGTTGCTAGAGATTGGGTATTCCAGCAGTCGGCCTCATGACCCAGGGCAGGACTACCTCCTCAAAAGACTTGAATCAGTCATCCATGCTGAATCTGAAGCCCTCACCAAAAAATTTGGTAGTTCTTTTTTATCAAAATGATCAGAATGAATTTTGAGCTGTCATACATTTGTAATCACCATTAGACTCATCCAACTCTTTGTAAATTCTCTGCACTGTCCTCAGCTTGACACCCAAACATTCTGAAATGTTTGCATTGAAGCTTCTGGCACAAATGCCAAGCAGTACAGCATATCATTTCCAATTTTTTTATATTTATTAAAGAAGATTGCTCACTGTTGGGGTTTTATTGCTCATAGATAAAATAATGTGGACATAGTATTAAAACTGCAAAATAAGTGTTTGTTTCATGTTTTAAACAGTCATCAGACTATAAGTGAGATCTATATACAGATTTGTGTTGGTTCTATATATAGGCATGGATGTACGGGTGGTGTAATGAATGGTGGATTGGAATGAGAAATCAGAGAAATGTGTTTGAATCTCAATAGGGTTTGTTATATTCACTTATGTATGAATCCATTTGCTCCATTTTCTATAGATTAAATAGTAGGATGCTTGTCTGGAAAGACCATTGTTATACTAAAAAAATTGTTAATGCAATATTCAATAACAAGAAAAAAGAATTATCCTTATAATCGAGAAAATATGTTTTGGCTTTAAGTAATCCACAAAGGGTTGATAAGCTGTCAAAAACAAAATGATCAATCAACTATATATAGGCTTATATTCAATAAACTGTGCAAATGTTAACTCTTCCATGAAAAATATTTTCTACAGTGAATCAAAAATCATTACACAAACTCTAATTAACAATGACTTTCTTAATTACATTGTTGATGATCAAATTAGACAGCCTATTAAAAATGTTAAGATAATTAAAAAAGAACAAAATACTTCTTCGAATAACCCTAGACATATTAAACTACTTTTAATAATGTATGATGTTGTCTTTTATAAAGATACCGAAAACACAGAACACGGGAGCTGGATTAAACGCAGCCATGTAGCTGGGCCGTTTATTCAGGAAACTTTGGGAAAAGGAAGTCCCTATCTTTTTTTCTTTTTATTGGAGAGGGACTGTCTAAGGGGGACAACTCATATCTTCACATCCCTCTTTTACCATAAGGAGTTTTTTCTAACAGTTTCTTACAAGTCATATCTTTTGGGTGGTTTGATAACACGACCTGATTTTGTAGTAGTTTCTAGTCTACTCGTATTGGTTTGTGTTGCATGTGCAGGGCTCTGCGCTTCCATAGGCGGTGCGCAGATGCTTGTGTTGGTGCTGGGAGTTTCCTCAGGGTGCACGTCTGGTATTGATGTGGTGTTGGGTGTGTGGGCAACTTCCTTGAGGTGCCTGCGGTTTCTGCGGATACTCTGCCCTGACGGTGTTTCGACGATGTATGAACGCGGTTCAGCACAGCCCTGTTTGACGATGGCTGGGGTCCATCTTCTTGAGTCTTGGTCTTGAATGCGCACTTGTTGTCTTGTGCTAAGATCAGGGAGGTCCTTGGCGTGTATGTCATGGTGCCTTTTCTGTGACAACTGTCTTTGGAGTAGTTGATTCTGGATTTCCTCCCTCCGGACGTTTTGGTTGGTGCATTTGGCGGGGAGGTTGCTGACTAGTTTGCGATTGAACAGCAATTCTCCCGGGGATGGAATAATGTGGTCTATTGGGGTGGATCGGAGACACAACAGGCTCATGTTTATGTCCCGGTTGCTCAGCATGGCTTTTTTCATAGCCGCTTTGACGGTTTGAACACAGCGTTCTGCCATGCCGTTGGATTGTGGGTATCTGGGAGAGGAGGTGATGTGCTCAAAGTCCCATGCTCTTACGAAGTCTTTGAAATGCTGGGAGTTATAATGAGAACCGTTATCGCTGATAAGCCTTTCTGGGACTCCTTGCTCAGCAAATATTTGCTTGATAAAACCGATAACTTCCTTGCTAGAGAATCTTTGAGTTTGCGGATGAAGGGGTACTTCGAATAGTAATCCACAAGTAGAAGATAATTAACTCCATTGAGGTTGAAAATGTCAGTCGCTAGGATTTGCCATGGTCGCACAGGGATCTCGTGTGGCATGAGGGTTTCTGCGGTTTGAGATTTTTGCAGCTCTTGGCATATGGTGCATTTCTGTGTTATTCTGTCAATGTCATTATTGATGCCGCTCCAGAAAACACATGTTCTGGCTCTCAGTTTGCATTTTTCGCGCCCCTGGTGCCCATAGTGTATCTTTTCCAATATCTCTGGTTGCATTGATGTAGGGATCAGAATTCTGTCACCTTTGAGTATTATGCCATTTTCAATGGAGAGCTCATCCCGGTAGGACCAATATGGCCGCAAATTTTTGTTGACTTCTCGGGAAGTGTTAGGCCAACCTTGTAGAATGGTTTCTCTGAGTTCACAGAGGATGGAGTCAGCTGTGGTTGCGTGCTTGATCTGTGCTAATTTTTCAGTGGAAAACTGAACGAAATCCACTCTTATATTGAGGTTGATCTCTTCTTTGTTTTTTCTATTTGGTAGTCGGGAGAATCCATCTGCCAGGGTCATCTCCTTGCCTGGACGATATGTGATGCTCAGGTCATACTCCTGCAGGCGTAGAAGCATGCGTTGCAAACGAGGGGGAGCTGAGATTAGGTTTTTTAAACTGATCATCTCTAATGGCTTGTGGTCACTTTCTACCTTGAATTGACATCCATATAAGTAGGTTTTAAATCGCTCACAGCCAAAGACGACAGCTAGCAGCTCTCTCTCTATGTTCGCATATCTTTGTTCTGTCTCTGTGAGTGCTTTCGACGCAAAGGCGATTGGTTTTCCCTCCTACATGAGTACTGCGCCTAATCCTTTGTTGGAGGCGTCCACCTGCAGGCTTGTTTCCTTTGATGGGTTGAAATATGTGAGAGACATTTCCTGGCATATCAGATCCTTTATTTTCTGCAGTGCTTTCTGGTGACTGGCTGTCCATTGATATTCTGATTCTTTCTTGAGAAGATCCCTCATGGGTGCCGTCAAATCAGATAAATGCGGAATGAAGGGCGCTAAGTAGGTGATTATGCCTAACACCTTTTGTAGTTCTGTTACATTGGTGGGGCTGGGTAGTTGTTTTATTGCCTCTACTTTGTTCGGATCAGGTTTGATACCATCTTTGTCGTATATGGCTCCAAAGAAGGCTATGCGTTTCTTGTCAATTTCGCATTTTTCACTATTGAAGCACAACCCTTCAGTTTGCGCCACCTTCATAAGCTTGCAGAGGTTGAGATCATGTTCCTCCTTGGTCTTTCCATAGACAATGACGTCATCTATTAGGCCGATTGTCCCTGGGCATTTTTCCAGTATCATGTCCATTCTCTGCATAAATACGTCTTGGGACATCACTAGCCCAAATGGCATTCTTTGAAAGCAGAATCTTCCAAATGGTGAGTGAAACGTTGTTAGTCGTTGGGATTCAGTATCAAGCGGTATGGACCAATATCCATTTTTGGCATCCAGTTTTGAAAAATATTGAGCACCCGATAGCTTGTGCGTTAGCTCCTCCATCATAGGGGTTTTGTAGTGGCATCTCATGATGGCTCGGTTGAGGTCTTTGGGGTCCAGGCAGAGGCGAAGTTTTCCGTTCTTTTTTCGAACGTAAACTATACTGCTGACCCATTCGGTTGGTTCTGTCACCTTTTGGATGATGCCTTGGGATTCCATGGACTTGAGTTCCTTTTCTATTTCGTCTCTTAGGTGGATGGGGCACTTCCTGGGTGCATGGATCACTGGGTGATTGTCGGGTTTTAGTACTATGTGATAGTCGCCCTTGAAGTGTCCTATGCGGTCAAACTGGTCGGGATAAACCTTTTTTAAATCCTTGATCGATTCAATCGGATCTTTTATTTCTCTGGTGGTGCAGTGGAGGCTAACTAATTTTAGGCTTCTGAGTGAGGGTAGTCCAATTATGGCAGGTCCATTTGATGTCACCACATAAAATTTTATGTGTCGCCATAGACCCTTGTAAGCGCATTTTATTACGATGGATCCGTGCTGTGGGATCTTGGAGCCATTGTAAGCTGTTAGAACAGCTGTTTCTTCTTGCGTCGTTCCAGGACGTGGATGTCCATTTTGGTCAACACATTTGGGGAACATTTGACGGAATGTACGTAATGGGAGGGCGTTTCCTTCAGCTCCGGTGTCTATTTTTATTTTTAGCCGGTCTGTGCCTTGCCTGTTTGGGAGTGCAACGTCGAGATTCGCGAAGGCTTCTGTTTCAGGTGTTTTTTCTTCGTGCTCATGCACTGAATAAAATGCCATACTCTCGAAATCACTTGCGATCTCTATTTCATTTTGCACATTAATGCAGCTCTGTTGGCTTCTTCCTGTGTCCCGTGCTGTTTCAGCTTTTTTGCGCTTGGTTTGCTGCCTGTTCGTGTTCTTTCTGTATGTCTGTGTCTGACACACTTTGGCCCAATGGTTCTTCCGACCACATGCAGAACAAGTACTGCCTCGTGCAGGACAATTTCCTGGCTTGTGTTGATGACCACATCTGCCACAGACGTCGAAACTTACAGTCTTGTGTTTTATGGCGCTTATGTGGCTTTCCTCTTTTTTTAGCTCATTCATCTTCTCCATATGGCTGATTGAAGCTTCATAGCTTCTACACGTGTTGAGCACATCTGGCAGTGGTACGGGCTCGTTCTTGCTCAGTAGTTTCTTTTGTAATTCTGGGAAACGGGTTCCTATAATTATTTGTTCGGTAATTCTTTCCTCAAGCTCGAGCTCGTCTCTGAACTTGCATTTCTGCGCCTGAAGCCTGCACCTTGCGAGAAAGTCATCGATACTCTCAGTGTCGGACTGTGCGTATTTTTGTAGGGTGAAGCGGGCAATTCGGAAATTAGTTTGGGGCTCTATTTGTTCTAAGAATTTTTCCCAAATCACCGCCGGATTTCGTTTGTCTGCTTCGTTGGCGAATAACCAAGAGTTGTATCTTCTCAGGCCTTCCGTGCCTGCCAGCAGCAGAATGTGGTCCACTTGTTTACTTTCCTCAATGGCTCTTACGGAGAAAAATAACTCGCATTGCTGCTTAAAAATTTGAAGGATTCCACCAAATTATTTGTTTCCCAGTGCATGTGCGGTTCCATTGAGTGACTGGACGTCATTTTGCAACAATATACGGGAGTGAAAGAGAATGAGAGAATGAATTCGACAACTTACGGTTTTCTCAGGAACATCCAAGATGGCGTCTTCTAGTGTGCACATGTGCGGGTTTTTTTTGGTTTTTTTTGGGCTCTCATTAATAAATTTCTTCTTGTGTCAGTTTATCGTCGTGTTGCGTGTTCCATTGTTGGTTTTACCGCTGACACCATTTAATAATGTATGATGTTGTCTTTTATAAAGATACCGAAAACACAGAACACGGGAGCTGGATTAAACGCAGCCATGTAGCTGGGCCGTTTATTCAGGAAACTTTGGGAAAAGGAAGTCCCTATCTGTTTTTCTTTTGATTGGAGAGGGCCTGTCTAAGGGGGACAACTCATATCTTCACACTACTATCCTGAAATTAATGTATCCTAACTACAAACAAAATGAAAAGATCCTAAAAAACTTATAGGTACTAATATACCTTCTACTGATCCCAGTAAAAAAAATAAAACTAATTATATACTGTACTAATTTTAATACAACCAACTTAATCATCTGCAAATAACTCTTCTCCATCAACTAATGTTTTGCAAAAGACCAGCATTGTGTATCAATTTAAATGTCCTTTGGGAGATTGTATCTCTGACAAAAAAGTAAATATATATGTTGGTTACATGACATCAATATCATCAAGGAGCCTTATACAACATATATCAGATTTAAATTCTCACTGCACATTATTTGAAGGAACATTCCTGTCCACATTCATGATTTACAGAAATATTAATCAACAGTAGTAGTACACTCTACCACAAGAATAGAAAACAGCAACTTCAAATTCTTGAAGCCTGCTATATAACAAATTACAACCAACATTGAATAAAATTTAATACGAGTGTGCCAAAAATGTTTTAAAATATTTAAATTGTAATTTTTTAAACTTACAATTATAACAGAATGTTTTAAAACATGTTAATTGAAATTTCAAAAAATTCATACAAAAACAAATTAAGTTATCTCCTTATATAATGATAAATTTTGATTTAACAGCACATTCTGTGCATACAAAGAAAAAAATGTATAACTGCCATATGCATTAACTTTTGCCTTAGCATTTCATCCCTGAGGATGATCTTGGATGAGATTGAAAACTCATGGGAAAATAAAAGAAAGGAGAAAAACTAGCATCTTTCTCAATGAGTTTAATTGCAACAATTGGAAATTAATCTGGGAATTTGAGAGGATTAAAATAAAAATAGACATAATATGTCTAGATTATTCAATTAAACTTGCTTGAATGAAGATCAGTCAGTCAGTTAATTGCCACTCTTGGGCAATCATGTCTTGAAAGAAACATGACTGACTAGACAGAAGATTTTCCTGCAATAGGTTGGCATTACTTTCTATGGTAGACTGGTTGCCAACCAAGGCTACAGAACTCAACCTGCTCTGCTGTTCAATCCATAGCTGGAGGAGAAGAAATGGATTGATACTTTTCCCAAGCGTATTTGTGTGTAAGTGAAAGAAAGGATGGTAACACAAGAGTAGGTCGGACAACATCTAATAGTGGATGGACATGACATGATAATGCTGAAACACCTGAGGGCCACCGCCAACAGACCATCCTGAAGAAGGGTGTTGGTTTCTTCTGTCCTTAAGTTCCCCTTGACAAGTGAAGCAGACAAGGGACTAATGATGATTATCATACAAACTCTTACCCTCACAAAATTTCAGTATTGACACCTGTATATAAACTCACTTAAATATGCACGCACATACAATTTCTATCTCTCTCTCTCTTTCTTATTCACCTCAATCAGTTCTTATATATTTTAGCTTATTATTTACATACACCGGTTTATATATATTGTAGTTTTGTTTTTTATATCTGACTCTCTTCATATCTCAATTTGTACACATCTATCATTTTATATATCTCAGCATCTATTTATCTCAGTCGTTTGATATGTATCTATCTTTGTTCCTAGCTCTCTCTCTCTCTCTCTCTCTCTCTAGATATATATATATATATATATATATATATATATATATATATATTAGTCTTCTATCTCAGTTTTTATACCTATCATTGCTCATATCTCACTTTGTTCATATCTATCTCTCTGTATAGCTCAGTCTTTATATATCTATCCATCTCTGTTTATATTGCAGTTTGTTCAAATTCATCTCTTCTTGATTCTATCTATCTATCTATTGATTCTTAATGCAATCTATTCTTTAATTTTCTATTTGTAATTCTATCTATCTATCTATCTATCTATCTATCTATCTATTCTGACTAATTCTAATACTATCTCTTCTTGATTCTATCTATCTATCTATCTATTGATTCTTAATGCTATCTATTCTTTAATTGTCTATTTGTAATTCTATCTATCTATCTATCTATCTATCTATCTATCTATCTATCTATCTATCTATCTATCTATCCTGACTAATTCTAATACTATCTCTTCTTGATTTTATCTATCTATCTGTTGATTCTGAATGCTATCTATCTATCTATCTATCTATCTATCTATCTATCTATCTATCTATCTATTCTGACTAATTCTAATACTATCTCTTCTTAATTCTATCTATCTATCTATCTATCTATCTATCTATCTATCTATCTATCTATCTATCTCTTCTTAATCCTAATCCTATCTATTCTTTATTCTTTAATTCTATCAATGTATATATGTATATTCTTAATTCTATTTATCAATTCTTTAAATCTATCTATCTATCCATTTATGCTGGTCAATTTATATTTATTTGTTGTTTTCTTTACATCTTGATGCATTCTCTTCATATTTAAAATAATGTTGTACTTTTTATTACTCATGAATACAAACAAATGTTTGACACAAGTTTTCAATGCTTACAAAAATACCTACAATTATTGTCAAGGTCAAGTAAAAAATATTGAAATAAAAAAGAATTCTAAGAATGTTAACATTTCTAACAAATTTTTTCAAGCAGAATTCAAGTTTGTTCATTGAGGAGATTTGAATGTACCTTCTTTTTGTTTCTGTTGTCCATTAATGATTGCAGAGCTTCTCAAATCATCATCATCAGCATCATTATCAGCAGCAGCATCATCATCAGCAGCAGCAACAACAATGACAGTAACAATAATATTAGGTTGTTGCAAAAATAATGGCTGCTTAAAGTCTTGTATTTTAAAAATCCATTTTAACATGGTCTTCATAGTATATATTAGGGGAATTTTGGTATCCATAATAATTAACATGTGCGCTTTCATAATTTCTAACTTATTTTCAGACAGAAATATTCTTGAAGAATAGGATCCTTTAATTATGAACATGATAAAATGATCTTTGTTTACTTTTCTTGCATGAGTTCAAACTTGGGCATGGGGAGAGGGGTTAACAAGTGATCAAACAGTACAAAGGTGATTCCAGAAATTGATGAGAATCTTGAAGATGAAGAACGTAAAGAAAGGTCATGAAGTCTTGACGACAAACGTTATTTTTGTAACAACCTAATAACAACAGTAGCAGCAGTAAGTTTATGAGCTGTTGCTTTAGAGAAATTATTCTTGTAAATGTCTATTATTATGAGGTGGTATTGAAATGTTTTCAGCCTGACTCCCCAGAAAACAGCCTTCCCCTGTCTTTCATATCTTTGTTGTGACTTGTGAGTGTTACCTTCTCCAAGCCTACTTTTGTTATTATATATACCCCTGCCCCCACCAAATTTTAGTTAATTTTTTCTGTAGTTCCTATTCTATTTAAAAGTTCTTTGCAACATCTTTTTGGAATTAGACTTTGATTATGAGAAAAATAATCACCATCAAGTATTTACTTTTTTATTTTTCTCTGCTAATTATTTGTTTCTTATTTCACAAAGAACTTTGATGTGTGGACCACTTAACCAGAAATGGATTTCTTTCACATTAAGAATAAATGAGTGGATAGGTGGGCAGACAGATGATTGTTTTTAGTTGTTTTGTTTTCGTTTTTTGTACTGCTGTAATGAATGTTTATTTAGACCACTGACATCTTTATGGGATTTTCCCATTTCACATTGCAATCAACAGATTGGCTAATTAGTATTCTGCGTTGATAAACTTGAACAAGTTGCAACAAGACCTTCATGTTATAGTTGGAGAATGCACATCAGTAAGCACTATTTGATCATACATACATACATACATAAGTAGACATACTTGTACATCTCTACATTTATATAGATGCACAAACATTCTTCATTAATCTTCATTTCTATCAAGTAAAGACGTGTATATGTATACTAACACTCCCACCTACACACACACATATATATATTTTCTATAGATTTTATGTTTTTTATATATTATTGTATCTTACATGAAATGTATACATATAGCTAAACGTTTCATAGTGATAGAAACAATTATCAGATGCTATAATTTATTTATAAGCAACAATAAAGAAAAGAAAACTACAAAACCCCCTACAGGATGAACTAAAAGAAAGTGTAAAGAAAGGACTGCATATAAACTACAATCAGTTCATGCCAGTCATGAGACCAATCATCTCTGTAAGTTTCATTTGGATCCATCCAACATGTGTTGAGATACCCTTGCCACAGACAAATAGACAAATAAACAAACAAACACACAAAGACAACCAAAAACAATAACTCCACTTTTATGCAACATATTATAACAAAAGAAATATATTTAAATGGACTCCATAGTCCATCCAAGATTACCAGATTTAGTATTTGTAAATGAGAAGGAATACTCTAGAGAGTTGATTTTGCTCTACAATCTGACAAAGAATAAATATAGAAAGAAAATAAGAAAGAGATACGAAACTCAACATTCTTGGAGAACTGAGGAATTATTTAAAAAGAACTAGGTACACAGATAATACAGTGCTAATAGCAGATACAGAAAAGAAACTACAAGACCTTCTACAGGAAGTAGTTACAGAAAGTGGAAAGAAAGGACAACATAGAAACTGCAAGAAAACTGAATGCATGGTAATCAGTAAAAAGAGGAGCCCAAAATGCCAATTACAAGTGTAGTGGGTGTTGGAGATTTCTTTTTTGGTATGGTTGTATACTGGTGAGCCAGCAATGGGCTGACTTATTTTATAGTTTACCAATAGAAGGGTTAACCAATCAGAAGGCTCAAAATATTCAATGTGACATGTATAAAAGGTGACCATATTTTCCCAAGTATTGGCGATATAGTTCGATTCAGTTGAGTTTGTGACTCGTGAGTGTTAATCTTTGATGTTGTTTCATTGAACAGATTACGCACTGCGCTGTATTCTATATTCATAAACTATGGCAGACATGGTCAACAGTGGGAAGTGTTCTAACAGTAAATGGCAAGTGCGACATGGAGATTTGAAGGCATATTGGCATGGCCAAGGATGCATTCCAGAAGCTGAGTAGAATATTAAAAGACAGAAAAATTTTGCTAGAAATAAAGAAGAGAGTACTGGTTTGTTATGTGATGTCTGTCCTTTAATATGGCAGCAAATGCTGAACAATCTCATCAACGATGAAGGAAAGACTTGAAGCAATTGAAATGTGGTTCTGCAGAAGGATACTGAGGATACCATAGACAAAACACGTGAGCAATAACAGGGTTTTGGAGAGGATGGACATGAAAAGGTGAACTGATACTTAACATCAGGAAAAGATTGCTGAAGTTTCTGAGACATGTAATGAGGAAAGAGGATTTGGAGAGCCTGATGCTCATGAGACAGATAAAGAAGAGAGACAAGGGAAAGCAGCACACAGCATACTTAATTGACTTGAGCAGATGGATGGTCGAGCGGAGATTTAGTGGAATAACAGGAGAAGGGAGAATTAAGAGTGACAAAGGATAGGGAGATGTAGAAAGCCATGATCGTGTACATCCTGAAGGGACATGGCACAAGGCAGAAGAAGAAGAAGAAGAATCTACATCTAATTGGAATTACATTTCAATTAAGTAATTAATCATTTTTTTTATTTTAGCCAATGTGTTTTGTTCCCTGGTAGACTTTGTCAAGGATTTTATTTTGCAACAAGTATATATATTTTTTTTTTTTTTTATAAGCGTTTCACCCCGAGCAAGGCATGTCACTGTCACTACTGCGCAGGGGGCCATGTAGAGTGGAGAAAGGATGATTAAATATAGGAAATGTCAGAGGGTGGGTGATAGGCGGGTAAGGATACCGAGAATGAGGGTTGGGTAGATGAGAGTGTTCTGAGAATAATTGGGAGTTAGTGTGATAGGAGGTGTCTATTGACCCTACATTTAAACACCTGGAGATTGTAACTGTCCGGAAAGCAGAGTTGTGGAAGGGAGTTCCACAGGCGGGAAGCACGAGAAAAGAAGCTGTTGGAGTAGAATTTACGGTTACATCTTATTTGTTTAACTGTAAAAGGGTGGGATTTAGTTGCTAATCTAGTATCTTGTGTAAATTCGTGCTTAGGCGGCACCAGTGATCTAAGCTCATCGGAGCAGAAGCCATGAAAGTACTTGTAGAAGAGGCACAGGGAAGCCACATCACACCGGTGAGAGAGCGGTTGCAGCCGAAAAAAAAATTGTAAGTGTTGTTAGTTTTTTCAACGTTTTTAAATTTATGAAAGCTCATAACTACCCTTTAGCCTAACTGTGAAAAATCAAGGTAAATTACGGAAGGTGCTAAGTGATGAAATTTAAGATCTAATAAATAAAAGCAAGTAAACATTTGCACACTTTTGTTTATTAGACATTGTTATTAATTTCTCTGTATAAGAAAAAAACAAGGATGTCATTTCAAACATGTGCACCCAACAAAAATAATATTTAAATTGTTAAGAAATAATATTGAATTAAAAAATCCGTAAAACACACACACACACACACACACACACACACACACCTTCGGAGTGGTACATACAAATTTGTAATATTTACTTTTTGAAGAGTGCTCGATACTTAGTAGAGCAATATTTATAGTAATATTTTTATTATAAGTGCTTATAATAAAAACAGTTTACTGCAGCACATGAGCTGTCATGTTTCGGTGCTACTTGTTAGTACTTCATCAGGCAGTGAAATATTTTACTGTTAGAAATTGATACATACAGAAATTTAAAAATTTAGAATCAATGCATTTGTTACCATATCCAGTCAATTAAGATGGTGGGTGTGAAATTCAAAGGGTTGGACTAGGTTAACCAATAGAAAGTAAGTTAATGATAGATAGTGAAATGAGTTAAGAGGGTAGAGGTGGGGAAAAGAAATAAGAAGTCATGAAAAGCTAGATTTTTTGGTGTTAGTGTATGAAACATTTGAGTGCATACAATTGTATTATGACATAAATTTTGATATATGTCAATTCCTAACAGTAAAATATTTCACTGTCTGCTGAAGTACTAACAAGTAGTACTGAAACATGACAGCTCTTGTGTTGCAGTAAAATATGTTTTTATTATAAACATTTATTATATGGCCTGAGTATGTGAGCAATGATGAGATGTTAGAGAGGATGCAAACAAGAAGAAAACTCATACTTAACATCAGAAAGAGACAGATGTGGTTCCTGGTACATGTAATGAGGGAAGAAGGCCTGGAGAATTTGATACTCACAGGACATGGAAAGAAAGAGACACAAGAGAAAGCAGTGTACAACATACTTGATAGGCCTGGACAAATGGATGGTAGAGTGGTGTTTGGGAGAGGAAAGAGTCAAGTGGAAGTCCATGATTGCCTACGTTCTGAAGGGTCATGGCACATGAAGAAGAAGTTGCATATTTTGCTCAAAGTTGTGGCTAAACTGTCCAAAGTTCATGGAAATTAGAGAAATGCAATAAAATAATTAACTTTTTCGTATCCAAAAATTAGAAACATATATATATATATATATATTATTTTTTTTATAATATTTTCACCCCAAGCAAGGCAGTCATAAGAGGAGAGTGATGAGAAAGAAGAACAAGTTACAGGAGGTGTGAGAGAATGGGTAAGAGAAGGATGAGAACATTGGTGTGACGAGAGCTGTGTGAGAGCAGAGTGGAAAGAGAGAAGAACATGATACAAGAGTCCTCAGGGAAAAGATGAGAGTCAAGGTGATAAGAGATGGCAATGGACTATGCATTTAAATTCTCACAGATTGTAGCTGTCAGGGAAGCAAGTATACAGAAAGGAATTCCACAGGCAGGAAGTGCAAGAAAAGAAGCTGATAGAGTAGAAGTTGCTGTTACATTTGATTGGTTTAACTGTAAAAAGGTGGAACCTAATCATTAGTCTACTAGCTCAAGTAAATTTGTGCAGAGAGCTAAGCTCATCAGAGCAGAAGCTGTGAAAGTAGTTGTAGAAAAGACAGAGGGAAGCCACATTATGTCGGTGAGAAAGTGACTGGAGTTGAGCTACAAGGTTAGGATCAATTACATTGCAGAATATTTATTGGATTTTGTCAAGAACCCTGAGATGTATAGCAGGGGCACCCAGCCAGATATGACAGCAGTATTCAATGCAAGGGCTGATGATAGATTTGTATATGTGCAAAAACTTCCTAGCCCTACACAGTGAACCAACCTTTCTAGCAGCAGATTTTGCTATGGATTCAATGTAGTCATTCTACTTGAGGTCAGCTAATAGAGTTAGGCTGTGTTTTGCTTTCAGGGAGACTAGCCTGATCCATGCTGATGGTGGAGGGGGGGGTGATTGTCTATGGTGGTTAAAGAATAGCAGCTTTGTTTTGGAATCATTAAAATTAAAAGCCATTTCTTACCCAAGTCCGCCACAGATTGGAGGTCCTTATAGGTAGCAAGGATTCATTCAAACAAGTCTTGTTAAATTCAAGCAATAAGGTTGGTTTTATTTTTCAAATTTATTACATTTTTCATATTTTCAACCAAGATATTATACATGAATATCAGAATTGTGTATAAACTGTCCAACATTCATGTTTTGTTTAAGTTCTTTTTATTGTCTCAGTGATTATCAAGAACTGAATGTTGTCAGTGTGGTAAACAAGATTTTATTGACTACGTTCTGACATTTGATGTAATTCAAACCAGACCAAAGGGACATCTTAAAGAGAGAATAATGAACAAGATGCTAACATTCCTCACCAACTCACACAACAGTCAAGGAGGGAATATTGGAAAGAGCTATAACAGCTACTGGTCTTGCAAAACTTATGTTTTTGAAAAACTGTTTTAAAGGAAAGATTTTATAAATTTCACCTGACAGAAACACTGACTGCTTCGTGAATGAATGTCTAATGTTTTCTTATAAGATAATAGCTAATATTTTTTAAAATCATTTCACTCCTAGCAAGGTGAAAATGCCACTAGTATGCAAGGAGTGAAAATGAGAGAAAATTTAGAGAGGATTGAGAAAAGGACAAAAGATAAACAGGATTCAAGAAGATGGCAATTGACATTACATTACATTTAATTTTTTGAAGATTGTTGTTATCAGGGAACCAAGTAAGCAGAACAATGTTCCACATGTGGAAAGTGTGAGAAAAGAAACTGTTGGAGTAGAAGTGGCAGTAGAATTTAGTTATTTCAACTGGAATGGGAGGGACCTCAATGCCATTCTAGTAGCTTGTTGTGACTGCATTAACAGATTCAAAGAGTGTAAAGTCTACAGAAGGCAAGTTTGAATGATATATGCAAAGACAAAAAAAATGGTCACAGAAAAAAATGTAAGTTGTACAACTTTTTTTAAAATGTTTCACCCCAAGCACTACCACTAGTGTGTAGGGAGTGAAATAGAAAAAGAAATGGGTACAGGGTATAATGAGGAAAGAATAAAAAATGAACAGCATTCAAGAAGATAGAAGACAAAAATTAGTGTTACATTTAAATTTTTGGAGATTGTAGCTATCAGGGAAGCAAGTAAACAGAAGAGGTTGCCATAGGAGGAAAGTGCGAAAAAAGAAACTGTTAGAGTAGAAGTGGCAGTTATATTTAACTATTTTGGCATTAAAAGGGTGGGACCTAGATGCTAATCTAGTCAGTCAGTCAGTTAAGTGCCATACGTGATACACACTTGGGCAATCATGTCTCGAAAAAGACACGACTGACTGGGCAGAAGATTATCCCGCAGTAGGTTGCCATTGCTTTCTGCGGTAGACTGGTTGCCGACCAAGGCTATAGAACCCAATCTGTCCTGTTATTTAACCCATAACTGGAAGGAATAGATGGATTAATACCTTTCCCAAGGGTATTTGTGCATAAGTGAATGCAATGAATTCAGCTGGAATTTGAACTCGGCTCCCCGATTTCTCATTCCGAGTCGATATCCAATGCACCACAACGCCAATCTAGTAGCATGCTTAAATTAATGTGATCGGGGCACCAGGAGAAGAAGCTCAGGGCAGTTGCTATGAAAATATTTGTAGAAAAGACAGAGAGAAGACACATTATGTTAGTTAGAAAGTGACTGAAGGGGAAATGCCAATTCAGGATCAATTACATTGCAGATCCTTCTCTCAATTTTGTCAGGAACCTCAAGATGTAACCTTCAAATGTAACCTGTCTTCTATGCTAAGTGAAATGATGATATATATATATATAGCTTATTTTTTTAACAAAGTTGTTTGAGTGATGGGATTTTAATTGCTTTTAAGTTTGCTGGAGCATGGTTGATTTTACAAATAGGAAAATAATTGCTTCAATGAATGGACATCTTGGGTTTGTCTTTAATTTAGAGTTTTTCATTTTTTTGTTGAATCTATGTAGAAATGTTATCAACCTGATACTGGGACCATCCAGGTTTTAATTAATTTACACAAGGCTGTATCTCTGTTCATATCTATCTATCTATCTATCTATCTATCTATCTATCTATCTATCTATCTTAAAAACTTAAAGAAAAATGCGGTTGGATGAGAAAAATAATGCCAAGAGGTGACATATATGTGATTAGCAAAATTATGAAAGATCCTAGGAAAACATTATTCATTTTGTTTCAATTAATTTTCCCAAGGATGTATAAAAAAGTATTTCTTATTTATTCTTTATATTGATTAAGAGAGGAATGGCTTCTTATTTTTAAAACATGCAACAATACTGGAGTGAACATTAAGAAGACATGTGAATTACAAGCTTAACCACTGATAGATGCGACTGTTCCTCACTGTGAGAAAATCTATTTTTTTCTGTCCCTCTTTTGGCTGGTCAGCTCAAATAAACAGTGTTCCTTTTTCTATCTCTTGTCAGTCTTAATTTAGCTCTTCATTGATCAAAGGCCATGATGTGAAGATATCCGCACTTTATCTTGTAACATCAAATGCATCCAGAATTAAATAACCTGATTTGCCAAAAATGTCTTTTCAAGCAACCCCTGACAAGATCTATACATGTAAATATAACAGATAAAAATAATTCTGCCAAATATACATGGGTGTAATCAAACAAGCTGCATTTATTTCAGTAGTTTTATCCTTGTTCAGATAATTGTAAATGCAAGTTATTCTTTCTGTTTATTTATATGTATCCAGATACATTGGGAAAAAAACATTCCTATTTTCTTCATATTCCATGAGTAAGTAAGAAGTTCTATTTGGACAGCTTTCACCCATGTACTCCTACTTTATGAAATAGATGCTATGGTGGTTTTAATTTTGTTCACTAGAAACAAAGAAAAGAGTGCTGGATTGCTATGTGATGTCAGTTCTTTAATACGGCAGTGAATGCTGGACAATATCATCAAAAATGAGGACAAAACTGGAAGCAGCGGAAATGTGGTTCTACAGAAAGATGCTGCGGATATCGTGGACTGAGCATGCAAGCAATGATGAGGTGTTGGAAAGGATGGCAACAAAAAGGAAATTAATACTGAGCATCAGGAAGAGACAACTGAAGTTCCTGGGACATGTAATGAGAAAGGAGAGCCTGGAGAACCTGATACTGACTGGCCAGGTAGAAGGAAAGAGAGACAGAGGAAGGCAGCAGATAACATATTTGCAGGGCCTGATCAGGTAGATGATGGAACGGGGCTTGCCAGGAATAACAGGAGCAAACATACTAAGAGCCCCAAGGGATAGGGAGATGTGGAGAACCATGATCACCTACGTCCTGAAGGGACAGGGCACATAGAAGAAGAAGATAAGAGATGTATGAAAATAAGAACAATCAAAATGGTGTATTAAAATAATCATTTAAATAAGCATTAAATAAGTCTGTATTACATAAAATAATAGTAATGTTCATATGTCTGGTACAAGGTTGGTAAGAAGAGTTTATAATAGTCATGTATAAAAGAAAAGTAAGTTGAATGTATGAAAGCAGTAATGACGATAAAGGTGTATTTAGGAGTTGAGGTATTGTTGTAAAGATGTCTTTGATGTGACCGCTCAGTTAAAGGAGAGGTACAGAATGCAGCATAGGAGAGAAAAGGTGAAAGGGTAACAAATTTTGGATCCAGAGGAACTAGAAGTTCTCTGAAAAGAGAGGCAAAATCATGTATACATTTTTGGATTGCAAAAGTGGATCATTTTCAAATATATTTTTCTGTTCTCTGATTGGTTAATATATGTATATTTCTTTTAAACTGTTTTTCAGCCAGAAGATCTGCACAGATCCATGTGCAGATACACAAATATGTCATTCTGTTTTAAGTCATTGAGGAGATAACTTCCTGTTTCCTACAATGCTTCTCTGCTCATTTAATCTTAACCTTTTCAAATTTAGGGTCAACTATTATATTTCCCTTATGATCAGCCCTACTGCATCTAGGATACAATACATGAGAAAGAACGGTATAACAGCGGTAGATATATAAACGCCTACTCCAGTGGTATGAGGAAATGTCTCTCTCAGACATTTTATATGGGAATATAAAATCCACATTTCAGCAGAGGCACCTGGCCAATAGTAATGAAGTCAAGAGCAGAATAAAATGTAAGGTACAATTTGGGGGATTGTTACATGGTTTCATTACTTAGTACAATGATAATATTAGACATGGTACTAGTAACAAGGTGTTAATCCTGACCTTATCCATTAAGTGAAATGAATTTACATTTCCCCAAGGTCCTTAGGTCAAAGTGGTCACTAACTATTTTGGCTTGAATTTGAATCACTTCAACAACACAGGAATAATTTTAGGTAAAATTAATAAAAAGAATCCAAAGGAATAAATATAGACTGTACATGAATGGTTTCAGAAACATGAAAAATACTTCACTATGTTGCTATAGCTACCAAACACCTCAGATAACAATCTCATTGATCATTCATAGAGTATGATGGACCAAGAAATTTACTTTGTAGAATGTTCACTTGCAGCATAGCACCAAACCTAAAGGAAAACCTTTAGAGATCTTGTAGAATCTTAAAAGCTTAAAAGCTTAAGGCCTGAAAGTTTATTTTGAAGTTGCTTCACAGAACAAAACATGTCACTAAGCAGTTTTCTATCTTGTGTCACACACACACACACACACACACACACACACACACACAGAATATGTGCATAGCTGAGTGGTTAGAAAGTTCACTTTCTGACTATAAGTCATGGTCTTGTACTAGTCTTTTTTTTTTTTAATCATATCACCCTGAGCAAGGCAGTAACGCCACTGATGTGCAGGGGGCTATGTGAAAGTGAAAAGATTGGAAAAGAGAAAGCCGGAAACCACATCCTAAACAGGGAACAAGGGATGAGCCTCTTCACCTGTTCAATAGACATGGGTGGAGTGTGAACTGGGCGATAGTTTAGTCTATCTACTCCAATTATGAGTGAAATTGGGTAGATGGAACTATCTGAAGCCTGTCTATCATTGTGATAGTATGAAATCACAAGGTATCGTTTTAAGTGTACTGACCTTGTTCAAACTGTTGATTATACCAGATGCAGTGTTCTTTCAATCTCTCTCTCTCTCTCTTAGAAGCTGCAACTAAGATTCAATCAGTGTAGGTGCAGTACAAACCACAGTTGTCCTCAGTGGGCTTTGAATACCCACATATGTGACTGAACAGGAATTAGCGACAGGGACTGGGTTGCTGACTTAGCTTGGGAATGAGTTGCAAGACATTATTTTATATATATATATGTGTGTGTGTGTGTGGGTGTGTGTGTGTGTAGGACTGAAAAGTTATATGTACAGTAAGTATTATACCAGTACGTTAATATTCATTCTATGATTCATTTAATACTAGACTTCACTAAAATCAATGATTAATATTTTTATTTTCATAATTTCTATTATAATATATTTATTATATTTTTTATTTTTTAATAAATAATGAGAGTAAATGTTTTGCAGGTAAAGAGGAATGCATGAATAAATAGCAAACAGTTTGAATGTATGAGAGATTGATATGTTTATTATTGATGTGTTTGTATAATCAATACAATATGTTTTGTGTGCACATTTAGCTTTTCATTACCATATACCTACTTTTGCAACCTTCTGTACATATAAGTTCATTAATTGTTTTTTTTTTTTTTAACTTTATACCCTCTCCTGCATTCTGATTACTTTCCTGTAGCAAATACAAGTTTTCATTCAATTCCTCCCATCCCAGCACGATGCTTGTTTGGCATTATTATTATTATGCTTATTATTTACAAATATTTTGTTTGCTCATGCTTGATTATTTTGTTCAACACATTATGCCACATCAGAAAACATGCCCTCTCACTTGTTATTCACACACACGCATTTGTTTGTTCACAGTGGGAATTACACAGCAAAAATATCAAAATCAAGCAGGTGTGGAAATTCAGCTATCTGGGTAGTATAGTACACAGATGACAGAAAGTGTGACACACAATTTCAAAATGAAAAATAATTTTTCAGAAACTAAATAAGTTATTAAAGGATTGAAGTATATTACTAGAAATGAAAAAAAGGGTTAGACTGCTATATAATGTCTATCTACCTTTACTTAAGTTATGGGTTGCCATCAAACAGTTGTAAAGACAAGACATTTTCTAATTTGTCTATACTTCTGAGATAATGTAGTATATACATTATTTACATTGTTCAGACTGTTGTCCTCATCTTTATTGCCATGTTTACATTTCAGTCATTGTATGCTATGGCCTTCTTCAGGTTCTTGGAATTCAGGCTACTGGAAGTGGCATTAGACATGGAACGAGAATGATATACCCCAGTGATTGAAATAAATAGTTCAGTTCAAAATTCCTAGCACCTGAAGAAGGTCAGAGCATAGAACGTCCTAAACATTGTAAACATGGCAATAAAGATGAGGACAACAGTCCAAACAATGCAAATATTGTAAGGCACTTCCTTTACCTTTCTCTTTTCTCTGTTTTACTCCTAATTTACTGAAGTGACAACACCACCAGGATCTTTTTTTAGGAATGGGATATCTATCTCCTTAGTGACTCGACTTTCTCTCTCTCTCTTTCTCACTCTCTCTCTCTCGCACACACACACACACACACACACATGCACACACAATTCATAATTGCTAACTTTTAAAGTATTTTTTCTCTTATAAGCATTCAATTGTATTTTCTTTCCTTTGTTACTCAGTCAGTCAGTTAAGTGCCATATGTGAAACACGCTTGGGCAATCATGTCTCGAAAGAGACATGACTGACTGGGCAGAAGATTATCCCGCAGTAGGTTGCCATTGCTTTCTGTGGTAGACTGGTTGGCAGCCAAGGCTATAGAACCCAATCTGTCCTGTTATTTAACCCATAACTGGAAGGAATAGACGGATTAATACCTTTCCCAAGGGTATTTGCGCGTAAGTGAATGCAATGAATTCAACTGGAATTCGAACTTGGTTTCCCAATTTCTCGTTCCGAGCTGATAACCACTGTACCACAACGTACAATCCTTTGTTACTCAGTTATGTAAAGAAAAACATGAAAATATTGTTGAAATTTATTATATTTTCTTACATTCATCATTTACATGTATAAATTTTGTTTGTCACTGCTTAAATTCAACTAGTAGCAGCACTGAAAGAAAGGAAATACTAGAATTTTGGAAGTAAAAGTTTCTAAAAAGAAGAGAAATATTTTTGAAATGTTAGTGTCTTGCTACAGATATTGTCATTCTTATTTAAGATGTCCTCCATTACTGTGATTGTCAGCAAAAGTATGAGCCCAAAATGCAAATTACAAATTGGGGATACTAAAATCAAACTAGTCCAAAAATTTAAATACCTCTTTTTGTTTTTTTAATTTTTTTTTTAATCATATCACCCCGAGCAAGGCGGTAACGCCACTGATGCACAGGGGGCTACTTAAGAGTGAAAAGATTGGAAAAGAGAAAGCCGGAAACCACATCCTAAACAGGAAACAAGGGATGAGCCTCTTCACCTGTTCAATAGACGTGGGTGGAGTGTGAACTGGGCGATAGTTTAGTCTATTTACTCTAATTGAAAAAAAGAAAAAGAAAAGATTGGAAAAGAGAAAGCCGGAAACCACATCCTAAACAGGAAAATTTCTCTTGCTCCTCCCCCTTTATTTTACTGCCTCATTCTCCTTTAACTGATTCACACTCTACACTGTACCTGAACAGGTGAAGAGGCTCATCCTTTGTTCCCTGTTTAGGATGTGGTTTCTGGCTTTCTCTTTTCCAATCTTTTCACTCTTACGTAGCCCCCTGCACATCAGTGGTGTTACCGCCTTGCTCGGGGTGATATGATTAAAAAAAAAAAAAAAAAATCCTTGTTCCTCCTTCAATTCCACAGATCGTTTTCATGGATCATTTTTTCTTTTTGTATTCCTCCCCATCTTCTCACAGGTTTTTTTATATATTTTCTGTTAATAAATAGGAACATGTAAAGCTGAATACTATTAGACATGCTAAAAAGGCTTACACCCATATCACGTTGAATACACTGGTTCTCGCTTGATCACCAAAGTTAAGCAATGTTGAGCCTGGTCAGTACTTAGATGGGTGACCGCTTGGGAATACCAGGTGCTGTAAGCATTTAGTGATGGATGTGCATTGTGGTGCAAGGTGGATATCGGTTCGGAAAAGAGAAATCGGTGAGCCAAGTTCAAATTCCAGTTGAATACTCTGCATTCACTTAAGCACTATTACCCTTAGGAAAGGTATTAATCTGTCCCTGCCCTCCAGTTATGGGTTAAATAACAAGGTAGGACTTGGGGATCCTGCTCTTAAAAAAAACAAATCCCAATGAAACTTGATACTTGAAAAGAAAAAAGTATTACTAGACACAAAAACTTATATAAAAAACAATAATAAATTGTTGAAAGAAAAAGCTATTACCAGCAATAAATAAATTAAAAAAAAATTTAGTTGGCAATAAATGACCCGCCGAGGTTGATATGCCTTAAAACAAAAAAAAAACAACCAACATGTTAAAAATGAAGCAACTGGTTTTGTTCCTGCTCTTCAGGCCTCATTGGAAAATTAACTTAAATTAAAATAAATTATGGAGTGAATGAAGGGAATAGAAGAGAGAGAGAGAAAAAAAATTATAAGGTGAAAGGGAAAGAAACACTAGAGGCTAATGATAGCAAGTCCCAGCAAACATTCCCGCTGTTTAGAGAGAGAAGGTTTGCAGGACCTGATTTACAAAGACTCCAGCACTCTTAAATGAAGTATAGAGTATGACTGAGATATAACCGTGAACCAGTCAACACTAAACTCAGCAGCACACCTTATATTATTTAAAAGGTGCTCACATATGGAGGAACCATAAGTCTTTGGGACAGGTTTATTTAAAGCCAAAGTATGATTCCTGATCTTACTTGGAATATGCTGTTTAATCCTCATATCTAGATGCTGAGTACTTCTCCTTTGTAGTTGGCACTGCAACCACAATTGTATTGATAAATCTTAGAATTTACTTGATAAAAATGGAGAACATCCTTGCAACTAGAACAGAAAATAGGCTGAGCATGAAACACCACTTGAACCTCAACCAAGAAATAACAAGCACAAACACGAGATGGAATCTGTTTAGTCAACTCCAATCCAGATAAAGCATTTTTTAACTATAATCAGTTTGACCTTTCTGAACTCGGCAATCTTGTAATGAATAATGGAATGAACAGTAGTGGGGGGATACCCTACCCTACATAAGATCTCTGCAACAAAATTGATTTCTTCGTCAAGAAAAGCCTCTGGACAGATCATTAACACCCTATGTAACATAGTATCTCTTCCCACTTTTACCTTCCCGACCTACAAAAACAAGAACTTATTTTTGTTAAATCATTCTAGGACCAATATGGTTTTGTATTTTCTTAATCTGATAGTGTTCTGTTCTTTTATCTCATTGACAGATCAGACTTCATCACAATTAATATTAAATATCTTTTTTTTATGTATATTCATTAACTCTTCATTGACTGACCCTGTCAGGTGAAACCCATGAAGCAAGTGTTTTAGTAATTTTCATGGTTTCGATCCAGGATTTGCCTTCTCTTTGAAAGAATAGATGAACTAATCAGTGCATGAGCAATTTGTTTTCAGAAATCTTACAATGCTGATTAAAAAGGAACAATCACATTTATTTTAGTAGGGATTAATTTTCACTTTATTTAAAGTCTCTTCTAAAAAAAAAAGCTGCCTTAAATATGCTGCTCTTTTGTTGCTCTCTTGAATTAAGAAAAAAACATCAGAAAAAATAGTATTATGTATTTATCTTGATTTTATTCTTTAGTAGATGAAACATTGTCAATATGTATTAGCTTTTGATTAGTATTTCTTTATGGTTGTCAGTAAGAAGGACATCACAAGTTACAAACTACAAATTGGAGATGTCAAAATCAATAAATTTGTTGGGAAATATGTTTACCCAGGTTTGTATTGCTATCTGAGTGTTGGGAATCCCTAACATTTAACAACAACACATCTTTTAAATGAAACATACAAAAGGTTATTCTTAAGAAGAAAAGTAGAAGCAGAACATCAGTTGAAATAACATTTATATGCTCTTTTCAGAAATATACAATGACAACAAAATGTTCATTTTCCTTGCAGTGAAGTTTGGTTTATATAGTTATTAATTAATCTTTACTATGGTGTGAAATGTAGAACAGGCTTACTATATAACAGTAAGCATAATGTGTTTGTGAGATCATAGAAAAAGGTTTAGTTGGAGTTTGCTGGTTAATTGCTTTTATTGTGCACATGGACAAGGCCTTATTTGAAAGTTTCTGGCTGTCTCTCTTCTGTTGTGTGCATGTGTGAGTACCTGTATGTGCATGCATATGTAGATCAAAATGGCTTTCAAAACAGTTTTGAACCTCAAGAAGCAGTAGACTTCTATTTTTATATTTGTAAGCAGATTAAAATCTAATTTCACTTATAGGTGTGAAATTTTTGAATACAAGATTTTCATTAGCTAGAAGATAATTTCACACTGGCTTGCAAAAATCATTTTTATTGAATTTGCTGAAGTAATGAAAAAAGTTGTTATTTTCTTAATGGTTAAAAAATAACATATGGTAGATCTACAACTATGTCCACAAGTATTTTGACAATATTTTCCCTTTTATTGATGGGATTTTATTGATTGAAAAATTGATATAAAATTTAATTCCTATAAACGTACAGAAGTTTTCATATCTGTGAAGTGTATTAACATAGGATGGAAAAGACAGCACCAAAAGCTGAACTGAACACACTTTAGAATAATAAAAGATGTTTTCCAAAGCCAAAGTTTAAAAAAATAGGGAAATTTCATCAGAAAAAAAAGAGTTGAACTGTTATGCAATATTAACCTTTCTATATGGTAATGAATACAAAGAAAAAAAACAACAGATGTGTTTCTACAGAAGAATGCCAAGAACATTATCGATAGATGCGATAAGCTCTAAAAAAGTTTTAAGGAAAATAGGAACAAAATTGTTACTTATACTTTGAATCAGAAAGAGATTGTTGAAATTTCTTGAATACAGAAAGAGGAAAGAAGGCTTGAAAAGTTTAACCCTCACAGGATATAGGCAAAAGTAATCTCATCATGGTACAGTGGATATTAACTTAGAATGAGAAATCAGAGAGTCAAGTTTGAATTTCAGTTGAATTTGTTGCATTCACTTGTGCACAAATACCCTTCAGAAAGGTATCAATCTATCTCTTCTCTCTCCAGTTATTAAATAGCAGGACAGATTGGGTTCTACAAATTTGGTTGGCAACCAGTCTACCGCAAAAAATAATGGCAACCTACCACAGGAAAATCTTCTGACCAGTCAGTCATGTCTCTTTTGAGACATGATTGCCCAAAAGATGTATGGCATGTAACTGATTGAATCTACTAAATGAGTCTATATAAATGTATGGCAGAAAAGGTCATAGGGGAGAACTGCTCATGTAAAAGTAATGTGAGTTCAAATCAAGTTTTTATTTCTTTGTTTGCCTTTTACTGACAATTGAAATATTTTAAAATTAGGAGAATAGAAATCTTCAATATGCTGTATCAATTTCAGTGACCATTGTTCTCCATAAATTATTTCCCTTTGTAGTTTTTTTTTTACTATCTCTCTTATGACCTATTCTCCTATGCATTTGCCACAATAAGAGATCATAGATTTTTAGCAAATATTTATTGAATAATATTCTATTTGATAGTTATTACTATCCTGAATTAATGGGTCACATTTAATTGAAATATCCAAGTTGAGGATTTTACAAAAGATTTTTAGTCATCACACAAGTTTAAAAATCTAGACTGGATTTTTATGTAGTAGTAGTAGACAGAGGCATAAAATGGAACCATGTTTTTGTGAGGAATCGATAAATATTGTTAAGAGGTTATGGTATGTGTGTTGGGGCATCTGAAACACCTTCTTCTTCTTCTTCTTCTTCTTCTTCTTCTTCTTCTATGTGCCCTGTCCCTTCAAGATGTAGGCAATCATGGCTTTCCATGTTTTCCTATCCCTGGTGGCTCTGAGCACGCCTTCTCCTGTTACATCATGCAATCCTCGTTCCGTCATCCACCTGATTAGATCCTTCAAATATGTTATCCGTTGCTTTCCCCTGTCTCTTTCTCCCTCTATCTGGCCTGTTAGTATCAGATTCTCCAAGCCCACCTTCCTCATTGACCTTACTAACCTAAAAAATATTCACTAATGTACATGCCAATACTATAAAGTTGTATACCAATCAAACTGATTTTTATGCATTTTACTGTGAAAATGATAAAACTAAAGTGTACATTTAATTTTGTTGGGAAGCTTCCAAATTTCAATACTAGTAAAAAGAATAGAATGCTATAATTAATGCCTTTTCAATTTATTTCTACAATTTGTTGTCTCTCTATCTCCTATAAACACACACACACACACACACAGAGAAGGGTGATAGATAAATTGTTGTCTAAATTATACAATATATAAAAATAACACTGATATTTCATTTTAACAGATATATCTACAAAGTTACACAAAAATATCTTGAAATCCTAAAGAATAAATTTATTCAATAAAATTGCCATTGGCTTCAACCAAACCTCTAGACAACTTAGCAATCTCCTGCATCTCACCTGGATGGTCTTCTTGTTTAAGTTGGTGAAACGCTGCCATAATCCTTGCCTTCAGTTTATCTGTGGTGTTAATGGTGCAACTGTGCCCAAACATAATAATCAAAAGTGTTGCATTCTCAGAGTTAGGTGGCCAGATGTAAGGAGTGATGTGGTCACAGAAAGTGTTTGACAGCCATGACCGGGTTCTCCTTCTTGCATGTCAGGGGGAAGAGTCCTGTTGCCAGACATAGAGTCTTCCAGCAGCCACTCTCTTGAACCAGGACAGCACTACCTTTTCAAGGCAGTTGATGTAGGCCTCTGTGTTGGGTCCACAATAACAAATTCAAGAATGTCTTGGAATCCGACAGAATGATAAGATAGAGAACAAATATAAAATTTTTACCAATCTAACATTTCACTTTTATTAAAGATTCATCAGAAAATGAGACATGGAGAAAAAGAAACAAAAATCTGGTATTTTTACATTTGTGCTGTTTGAATTTCAGTGGTCAGTCATGTATGAGATATGATGCATCATGTGTCTGCAATTCTTTTAAACCAATGTTAGCATATTACAAGACTTATTTGATAAAGTGAAGTTTATATGTGAGTGAAAATTATTTGAGCTGTGAAAGTAATTTTAGAGTTTTTGTGACGTTGTTTCACAAATTTAGTTGAGACATGGTGGTATCTTTGCTATTGTGTATAGGAAAGCTTCTCAGATCTTTGACTTGCTAAACAGATACTGTCTAGTGGACAACTAGTGGTGATTGAGATAAACTTGTGTCCTTTATAGAAATATATAGAATCAATTTTTGTTTCTTATTCTTAATCTTTCAAGAAAATTGGTCAATATATCAAAATGTCTTTCTGTCCTATTCTTTAAATCAGATTAGAAGCAATGCATTGAGCTAATATATGCTGAAACCAATTTTCACCCATGTTTTTTAATTGCAAGAAGACCCACATATAGTATTTAATGGCTCTTGTTGGCGAACTGTTTTGAGATCTTTAGATAATTTATAGGGTCTTTGTGATAAGTTGTTTTGAGAATTCAGTTCAGACAATGCGGAGGTGAAACTTTCTTTTTTTAGATCATGCATTTGATCTGGCATTGATTATTTGCAAGTGTTTCAAGTATCCAATTGAGTAAACTCGTATCTTTTAAACAAATGAATAGGATCAATAAGTTAGCTTCTTTTTTTATCTTTCAAGAAGATGCTCTGATTGGTTAATTAACTGATTTTTTTTTCTTTGAATCAAAGCAGAACTGGCAGACAGTTCTGTTGGATTTTCTTTCTTTCCTTTTTTTCTAATTAGTATGCCCCACTCTTGACTCTTAATCACTAATCAGTGAAGCCAGATCCGAAGAGACAGACTACACTTAGATGCTGCTAACAGTGGGTGTATTCCTGATGCATGGGTAAACATAGACTCTTGAAATATGACATGCCAAACGTGTAAGTAATGATCACTTTTGTAATATTCACTAGTTTTCCTTTTTGGAGTCGGGAGAGGAGATGTCAAGTATTGTAATATTCTGTAAGAATGTATCCTTTCTAGAAAATACAAACTTCATTTACATTCTTCCAACTTCTCCATAGCCATCATTAATATTTTGTCATAAACGTTTGGGTAATTATCTGCTTTCAGCATTCAGATAATACCAAAGCCACACCCATATATATATATATATATATATATATGTAACATGATAATTGGGCATCCATGTGGAGAGGGATGGTTTATTTTGATCTTGTCATTTGTGTTTTATGGATGACAGATAAAGTCTTTGAAGTTAAGTTTTCTAAGAAGATCCCACTTGAACAAAAGGGAACAAAAGAGTAAAAATACACTCCTGATCAAAAATTTAAGACCACTTAAAAATCTTTAAAAAGAATTTTTTTTTTTACAGATAGATTTTAAACTCCTCCCACTTAAGGTTACCAATACTACAATCTAAAAGGTTATGGAAACAAAAAGCTATATTCCAAACATTTTATTTAGAAATTTACATTTTTATAAAATGAGGCGATTTATGCATGATCAAAATTATAAGACCAGGGGTATAAATTGTTAGATCTATGGTAATTTCAATGTTTTTAGTTCAGTTAGAGATTACCAATCACTGCGTAAAGGTGTTATCATGCCTAAAACAAGCAAACTTACCAAAATTGAGCGTTCTTGAATTCTAGAATTCCATAAGCAAGGTTTGTCACAGCGGGTGATCGCAGCTAAGGTAAATTGCAGTAAAACTGTGATTTGCAACTTTCTAAAGAACAGTGAGAATTATGGAAAAGCAAAATCCTCTGGTAGGTCCCCAAAAATTTCTCCTGCATTGAGTAAGGGAATAAGACGGGTTGTTATGACTGAGGGGGGACTTTCTTCTAGTCAAATTAAGGCAGTCACAGATGCTGATTGCAGTCCCGTAACCATCAGACGACACTTATGACATAAAGGTATGGTAAATAAAAAGCATAAACAAATTTCTTGGCTGCTTCCATGTCACAAGGTGGACCGCTTAAAGTTTGGTTGTGAATACCAAACATGGGACGTTGAGAAGTAGAAGAAAGTCCTGGTTTTTGATGAGAAAAAATTCAATCTAGATGGTCCTGATGGCTTCCAACGATATTGGCATAACAAAAACATGCCTCCTGAAATTTTCTCCATACGTCATAGTGGTGGAGGGTCCCTAATGGTATGGGGTGCCTTTTCTTACAGAGGGACGATGGAGCTCCAGGTGGTGCAGGGTTGTTAAACAGTGGGTGGTTATGTTAGCATGCTACAAAAAGCATCATTGATGATGGAGGGCCATCGTTTGTGTGTGGGTGGATGGTTATTCCAACAGAATAATGCTGCAATCCACACTGCAAGATGGACCTTGACCTTTCTACAAGAAAATGGAGTCCATCTCTTGGGACATCCTGCATGCTCACCAGACTTGAACCCAATTGAAAATGTTTGAGGATGGATGACAAGAGATGTTTATCGAAATGGCAAACAATATTCAACAAAAAATGAACTTCGTGAAGTCATCTTCAGAAGCTGGAGCAACATCCCCGCACCTTAATGGAAACACTTATTTCTAGCATGCCTGACAGAATTTCTGAAGTCATCAAAAGCAGTGGAGGTAGAACTCATCTCATTATTAAATTTGGTTGTTGAATGTTTTCATACACTTTTCATACACTTTCTGTACAATTTCGTAGAATTTTTGTCTCTGGTCTTATAATTTTGATCATGTGTAAATCGCCTCATTTTATAAAAATCTACATTTCTAAATAAAATGTTTGGAATATAGCTTTTTGTTTCCATAACCTTTGAGATTGTAGTATTGGTAACCTTAAGTGGGAGGAGTTTAAAATCTATCCGTAAAAAAATATTTCTTTTTAATGATTTTTAAGTGGTCTTAAAATTTTGATCAGGAGTGTATAAATGTAAGCTTTGGAGGTCAAGTGACAACACGAATGGACATTGATGAGTTCCAAATTGCTGTTCTGTATTGAAGTATTTGGGAATGAAACAATTAGTCTTAATCTGACCTTGCTGTTAGTTTTAATGTCATTCATTTGTATTGCCAGTCATATATTTAAATCTACAATATAATCAATCTTGACTTGGCAGCCTGCTTTCAGTCATTTTTTTCATCAATGTGTTGTGGCTTCCCTCTGTGTTTTCTGCAAGTATTTTCATGGCAACTGACAAGATTTTTTCTCTGGTTCCTCGACCACATGTATTTATACATGCTACTAGACTGGCATCAAGGTCTCACTCTTTTCCTGTCAAAATGGTTAAATGTAATGTTCTCTTCTACTTTAACAGTTTATTTTCTCCCACTTAACATTTGTGGAACTCTCTTTCAGTTGCTTGTTTCCCTGATAGTTATGATCTCCAAAAGTTTAAATGCAACGGCCATTGCCATTTTCTATCTCCTTGATTCTCATCCTTCTTTTATCCTTTCTTCAACCTCCAAAGAATCTTTTATTTCTCTCCCTGCACAATACTGGAGGTACTGCTTTGCTTGGGGTGAAATGATTATAAAAAAAGTATTTTGATGTTGAAACTGGCAGAGAATTGGTTGGACAGAAAGTCAAATGGTAAATGTTGAACCCAGGTGTCAGCTATAAAGCCACCCACACTGAGAAAGTGATGCCCTGAATAAACACCTAAATATGTTGGAAATATTGCTGTGTCATTTAGTTTTGCTTTTCAATTCCTTGTGTGGCACTACCTCCCTAATTGCACTAAAATTAATTGATTTTTTTTCTATTGATTATGAACCCTTTTCAGATTATTTAAAGCCAGAATATATTTGCAGATTGTAAGGATTTATTTGGCAGTAAAAACAAGAGCCCAAAACACCAACCAAGGTCAGGGATACTAAAATAAAGCAGGTACAGAAATTTAAATACCTGGGAAGTGTTCTAACAGAGGGCAGAAAGTGCAACACTGAGATCCAAAGGCATATTGGCATGGCCAAGGATGCATTCTAGAAGCTAAGCAAAGTATTGCAAGATAAAATTTTGTTGGAAGCAAAGAAAAGAATACTAGATTGCTATATGATGTCTGTCCTTCAATATGGCAGTGAATCATTAACAATCTTTTTTTTCTTCTTTTTTTTAATCGTATCACCCCAAGCAAGGCGGTAATGCCACTGATGTGCAGGGGGCTACATAAGAGTAAAAAGATTAAAGGGCTACATAAGAGTAAAAGGATTAGATAGGATGAGAGTGAAGAGAAAACCGAACCAGTTAGAAAGGAGCAAGAGAAGGATGGAAATACAGGTGTGATGACAGTTGCAAAGGTGAAGAGAAAGGAAAGGATATACAGAGTGGTGAAGAAAGAACTAGAGTCAAGTGATTAATAGATGAGTATTGACATTGCATTTAAATTCCTGGAGGTTGTAGCCATCAGGAAAGCAAGATTATGGAAGCGAGTTCCACAGGTGGGGAGTGCGAGAAAAGAAGCTGCAGGAGTAAAATTGTCATCTGCATTTGGTTGATCCAACTGTGAATCTCATCAAAGATGAAGGAAAGACTTGAACCAACCAGAATGTGGTTCTGCAGAACAATGCTGCGGATATCATGAACTAAACATTGGAGCAACAAGATTTTGGAGAGGATTGACACAAAAAGAAAACATACTTAACATCAGCAAAAGACAGCTAAAATTTCTGGAACATGTAGTGAGGAAGGAGGGTTTGAAGAATCTGATACAGGCAGGACAGATAGAAGGTGAAAGCAATGTATGACATACTTGATGGGCTTGAACAAATGGATGGCACAGTATGGTTTGGGAGGGGTCACAAAAGAAAGGTTGTTAAGAGCTACAAGGGATAGGGAGATGTGGAAGGTCATGACTGCTTATGCTTTGAAGGGAGACAACACATAGAAGAAGATTAAGATAATAAGGATTTAGTGATAGAAGTCTTACTAATTAACCTAAAGCTGGGGTTAGGATAGGTGGATTCATACCTTTCTTGGCGGTAATTTTTAATGAAACATGTATAAAAGAAAGTTTGCTGCCAAAATATACATTCAGTTTGTGAACAGTGTTAAAATTCTTCATACTTTTGGGCAACATGGAGTCAGAAACTGGTGATTGATTTATATTGTCGATCTGATTTCATGACTAAATTTCAATCCACAGTCTCTGACAATTGCTGTAACCTTAGATAACAGTAATTGTTGTGAATGAACTAGCAGGTAAATGCATGGTTGTTATGGATACAAGACAGTAGTAAACAACACATGAATGGAAAGGTAGGTTTGTTGTCAATTCCATCTTATTTTGGACAGAAATAGTTGAAACTTGCATTCAACAGTTTTGAATGAATTGATTAACATGCAACATGTAACAATAAAATGCAAAAAGATGAGAAAAAATAATACATTTTAGAGTTGAAGTTGATGCAGAGGAAGCTGGTTTTTTGTTGGTCCTGTTGGTTTCATGGTAATAGAAAAACTTCTGAAGTAAAAGTTTCTGTATTCAGTTGTCGTGTGTGTGTATGTGATTGCTGATAAAAAAGTACTTAGATATTAAGTCTGTAAGTATGCGTCTTCTATAAAATTCTGTGATTCTGCTAGTCCATCTGTAGATGTCCGTTGTGAATATCAGCTTGAACAGAGCTGGGTTTGAATTCTACTTGAATTTGTTTCATTCACCTGAGCACAAATACCCATGGAACATGTATTAATTCCTTTCTTTTCCCTCCATCTATGGGTTGAATAGCAGAACAGGTTGGGTTCTATAGCCTTGGTTGGCAACAGGTCTACCTTATAAAGTAATGGTAACCTATTGTGGGAAAATCTTCTACCTAGTCAGTTATGTCTTGAAAGAGACATGATTGCCCAAGCATGTATCACATATGGTAATTGACTGACTGAAGTATGTGTCTTCTATAAAATTCTTTGCTTTCTGTTGGTCTGTCTGTCACACCTTCTAAAGCAGCCATACATTGACTGATTGAAATCAAATTTTGTGGAGAAGTAGAAACAACTAAGAGGATACAAAGTGCTGTTGGTTTTACTATTGAGCATAGCTTAGTACAATAAAGCTTCATTAATTTTCAAGGATGTGCGTTGTGTTGCTGGATGTGCATTGTGGTGCAGTGGATATCGACTCGCAACGAGATATTGGAGTACCAAGTTCGAATTCCAGTTGAATTCCTTGCATTCACTTATGCACAAATACCCTTGTGAAAGTTATTAATCTGTCTTTTCCCTCCAGTTATGGGTTAAATAATAGGACAGATTGACTGGCAATCAGTCTGCCACAGAAAACAATGGCAATCTACTGTGGGATAATCTTTTGCCTAGTCTTTTGAGACATGATCGCCTAAAGCGTGTATCACGTATGGCACTTAACTGAATTTTAAGTAGAATTTGCATTTATAATTTATTGGTTTCACAGTAAAAAGGTGGGACCTAGTTGATAATCTTGTTGTTCAAGTAAATTTATATATATTTATATATATTACCATTGTCTCCTTGATTATTGCCTTTATTTCTTTATTAATTTTTTTCTTTGCATAATACTTTATTTGTGCATAGTGGTCCACTAAATATCAGCTCAGAACAAGAAATCGGAGAGTCGGGTTCAAATTCCAGTTGAATTCATTACATTCACATGCACAAATGCCCTTGAGAAAGGTATTAATCCATCGCTTCTCATTCCAGCTATGGGTTAAATAGCAGGACAAATTGGGTTCTGTAGCCTTGGTTGGCAACCAGTCTACCAAAGAAAGTAATGGCAATCTACTGCAGAATAATCCTCTGTCCAGTCAGTTATGTCTTTTTCAAGATATGATTGTCCAAGTGTGTATCACATATGTCAATGATTTTATTTGTATTATTGTCATTTATTTTAGATATTTGTTTGCATATAAACAACTGTATTTAATGGCTTCTGCCTTCTAATGGGTCAGTTTTGGTAACTGTCAGAAAGAAATTTGTAACTTTGATCTTCAATCTGCTTGTAACTGGATATATGAATATTTTTTCTCTGTTTATCTGCTCGATATCCCTAACTTACCCAAACAGGAACAGAGAAGGCTCTGTTCATAAAAATCTGAAAGATAATTCCTCTTTTTAAGTAATGTCAACTTACCAAAATGATGAGACATTTAGCCAATTAAATTCACTTTAAACATATGTGCAAGTGTGTACTTGGCATCTTTTGAGCTCTTCTAATTATTTAAGTTAAAACTTAGCAAGTCACCAACCTTTTTTTTTTCTTTTTTTTTTAATTGAAGTAGATAGACCAAACTATCCCCCGGTTCACACTCCACCCATGTTTATTGAACAGGTGAAGAGGCTCATCCCTTGTTCCCTGTTTAGGATGTGGTTTTTGGCTTTCTCTTTTCCAATCTTTTTACTCTTTTCTTTTTTCTTTTTCAATTGGAGTAGATAGACTAAACTATTGCCTGGTTCACACTCCACCCACGTCTATTGATCAGGTGAAGAGGCTCATCCCTTGTTCCCTTTTTAGGATGTGGTTTCTGGTTTTCTCTTTTCCAATCTTTTTACTCTTTTCTTTTTTCTTTTTTTCTTTTTCAATTGGAGTAGATAGACTAAACTATCACCCGATTCACACTCCACCCACGTCTATTGAACAAGTGAAGAGGCTCATCCCTTGTTCCCTGTTTAGGATATGGTTTCCTACTTTCTCTTTTCCAATCTTTTTACTCTTTTCTTTTTTCTTTTTCAATTGGAGTAGATAGACTAAACTATCGCCCGGCTCCCACTCCACCCATGTCTATTGAACAGGTGAAGAGGCTCATCCCTTGTTCCCTGTCTATGATGTGGTTTCTGGCTTTCTCTTTTCCAATCTATTCACTCTTACGTAGCCCACTGCACATCAGTAGCATTATTGCCTTGCTTGGGGTGATATGATAAAAAAAAAAAATTTTTTTTAAATTATCTTTTATCTCAAATTGGCTTAGTGGGGTACCTTCCCATGTGTCCAAGGAAAAATGTTTTGTAGTAATAAGGGCAGTTTAATTTTCTGCCTGAATTTACTTTGATAGGAGATATTTCAACACTTATAGTAATAAATAGTTAATAATGTGCCAGCCATTTTCTTGAAGTTATAGGGAGATTGTTAATGTTTATTGAATCGGTCTTGTGTCATACATAACCAAACTCTCTACAGTTTAGGATTTATTCATTATCATCAGAAGGTTGTCAGCGGGTTGGAATGTGTGGATTTGTGGAAGAATGAAAATATACATTTTGCATGTTAAAGTAGAAATTTATTAAAAGAAAGGATAACATGAATTGTAGAAGTTAATGTTCAGTGAGAGAGTTAAGGGTATCAAGAGTTGTAGAAATGTTCATAGTAGTAACTTGCTGGAAAGAGTTTATGTGTATGTATGTATGTATGTATGTTTGTTTAGTAGGAATGTCTTTCAATGGAGAAGAAGTAAAAGGAATCAGCACACGAGAACTGTCTGGCTGACATTAACGAAAGCCTTTTATAGTTATTTAGTCTTTTTGCACTGGATCGCTAAGTCTTTTTAGTCTTGCAAATCACTTCCCTTGATTAGAAATTCAATTTAACATCTACTCAAATCAACTTTTTCTTTAAGCATGTTGTCAATCCTTTTTCTATTTGGCAAAACCAGGATTTCACAGGTCATTGTGAATTTTTGTAAACTTGAAGAAGAAAGTTGCTTTTAATTTTTAATTTCCTATCCACCACACCCTAATTAACCCTAACCCTAAATACATGTACTTGACCTTAATTCGGAACTACATTTGGAATCCTAATGCTTTCTCTCAGATTTTATGCATTATTTTATACTGGAGAGTTGAGGTTGAGGAGAGAGAGAAAGTAAATTTAAAGAGGAAAAATTGTATATATACTGGATAGTTGAGATGTAGAAGAAAGAGTGAAAGAGAGAGAGAGAGAGAGAGAGAGAGAGTAAATGGAAAGAGGAGAAATTGTTGTCTTAAGCATGAGTAACAAGACAGCAGGTGAAACTCTTCATAGTAAAAGAATTGAATAATTTCTCTTGAATCACATCCCATGGGTAGTTGTTTTCCCTTCAACAAGCAAACTGTGCAGAATTTTCAATTTATATATATTTTGCACTATTTTTTCTAGAACTTATTTTCTTACAACTTTCTTCATCTTTTGTCTTGACTTTTAGCCTATCAAATTTCTCTTGTAAGGAAAAAAATAATTGCTAGTGACATAGTAGCTTGCTTTCTATGTTTACTTTGTTATACAAGCTAAGACTTAATAATCTCACTTTTATCTAAATATTAACTTTGATTAGGATCATGTTCTCTTCACTTGTGTAAGCTAGAGTTAAATCCTTGAGAATTCTAGCTATTTTTTCCCCTCAATGATGTTTTATTAATTCCACCTTTGCCTCAAAGGTCCTCTGGTGTGTTACACTGTTGCATATTTCATTTATTTCTGTGATTTTACTGATGCCTAGATCGTCTAAGGTTGAGAGCATTTCTGTTACAATCCCATCAGGCCCTGCTGTATTGTTCCTGTTCATCTTCTCTTATCCTAATCTTCAGATTTTAATATTTCTGGCTCTTCCATATTACTCTTGCATTGTAAAAAAAAGTTCTTTGGTGTATTTGCTCCATTTTTGGAGCATTTTTTTCTTTTTCTTTTATCAATGAGCCTTTGATTTTATAGAACCTCTTGATTGGCTCTCCTGTTCTTTTATTCTATTAATCCGAACATGGTTAATTATGGCTCTCCACAATTTCCTATCTCTTGTATTCCTTGTACCTTTGCCAAACCTTCCACATTCTGTTGCCCACTGACTGCCCATATCTCTTTTTCCTTCAATATGCCCTGTGTGTGTTAAACTCTCCAAGCTTTCATTATGTGTCCAAGAAATTTCAGCCATCTCTTTCTGATTCTGAGTATGAGTCTTTTTTTATTTTCCATTTTTCTAAGTCTTGTTGGTTGCGTTCACACTTCATCCATGGTATTCTCATTTCTGTTGCCTCAAGTTATCTCTTAATCTTTAATTTCCCAATATTCACAGTCATACATGAGGGTTGATAATATCTTTAGCTCAACATTTTTTTGTTCTAAGCAAATTTTCTTGTTTTTTTAGTATTTTACTTAGTATTTTGCTGTTTCCTTAATATTTTACAAGCACTTTGCTGTTTTCTTAGCATTTTGCTGTTTTTTTTAGTATTTTGCTTAGTATTTTGCTGTTTTCTTAGTGTTTTTCTTTGGAAAGACTTATTATACTATTACAATGCATGCTTAGATTTCAAAGTCACATTTCGCATCCTCTGTTAAAACCCTTCCCAGATATTTAAATGTCTGTACTTGTTTGATTTTGACATTTCCAATGCAAATGGCTTTACTAAACTTTGCTGTTACACATTGTTGTTACATGTTGCTGACACGTAATTTGCTGCATGCTGCTGCATTGGATTTAGCTTTCAACTATAAAATATCAACACTTTTAAAACAATGCACTAGATTGCTTTTCTGTTTTTTTATTTACAACTGTGATGATGACTCATATAAGTTGAAAGTTTAGACAAAATAGAAATTTTGGTTCGTTTATGCTTGATGAGCAAACACAGTTGCAAAATTTTATTCATATACTTGAAAAAAAAATGAATAAATTTAATAAACAAAAACAGTCAATTCTTTTTAACCACACACACACACACACAGATATATATATATATATATATATATATATATATATATATATATATATATATTTACACTCTCACACCCTGATTGAGCATTCTGGAAGAATGGTAGTTTTTGAAAAGCAGTAGCTACTCTAGCATCTACGCATCATTCATTCAGCAATGAATTAGAACACTCTCAGCTATTGGCCGTGTGTATAATGATAATGTACATGCTAAAATGTCTGCCTCCTTCTACTGAGCGCCCATAGCTCAGAGGTAGAATTGCCGACTGATGCCAATTTGGTCAGGTTTCAATCTCGGCTAAAAAGCAATCGGATGTCTAACTGTACTGATGAGCTGTGATACAATGATACAGATCTGTCTGCGGAAGACTCTATATATATATATATGTGTGTGTGTGTGTGTGTGTGTGTGTGTGTGTGTGTGTGTGTGTGTGTATTAAGTTCTCAGTATTTTCCAGTAGATGGTATTCCCAGAACTGCATGCATGTAGTTTCAGATGGTAACATATCTATATAAAAGTACTATAAGTAATCTTAAAATTCAGTGTATGTCAGTCCTTTATTCTTGTATGTATCTTGTCACATGTGAACAGCTGCTTCAATGGCAGAATATATATATATATATATATATATGTTTTTCTCATTAAATCAGCATCTAAGTGATGTTGCAAAGTTATTTATTTTAGTATTTTCACAGTTGATTAAAATCTGATGAAAATAATTAGTTTTCTCATACATCAATTAAATCTGCTTCATAATCCTTACACAAATCTAGCATATATTATTTTGGGAATGTTTGATAATGTAGTCAGTCTATGAGAATATCGTTTAAAAAGGAAAAAATAATTTAGCTTACATTTCAAGTACTTTGCATTCAGGAATCATTTAGCATTTAAAGCAGACTTGCTAAAAGTTTGAAATATAAAGGTAAGATTTTTATTCTGAAAATATTTTCACTTTAAATGTAATTTCCCTGACTTTTGACGTTTTTCTTTCATTTACTGTTTTGGATTAAGTTTCCAGTTTCTTCTTTTAAAGTCTTCTCATTCTCCTTCATTCTCAGTAAACTCTTGCGTCTTAGTGGCATTATTTCCATGCTTGTGGTAAAGTGATATTTAAATCATATGATAACAAGGAGTATAAAGCAAATAATGGTTGGATTTTAGAGATGTAAAGAAAAATATTATGGGTGTCAGGAAGATATTGAAATGCTATGTAACATCAGTTCTATTATATGGTTGTTGATACTGGACAAGTTCTTGAAGCAGCAGAGATGTGGTTCTACAGAAAAGTGTTGAGAATACTGTAGACAGATCATGTGAGTAACAAGGAATTTTTAAGGAAAGTGTAAAAGAAAAAGAAACATACTTAGAATCAGTGTAAATTTCTAAGAAACGTAATGAGAATAGAAGACTTGGGGACATTAACACTCACAGGATATACTGAAGACAAGAAGAGTAGAGAAGAAATTGAGTAAGCTACCTAACAAGCTTGTGTAAATGGATGTCAGAACAGATACTGAGAGAGATGGTAAGGAAATAAACAATGTTTAGAGCTACAAAGGATAGGAAATTGTGGAGAGCCATGAAGAAACATGGCACATCAAAGAAAATGAAGAACCTATTTTGATGAATTATATGTAAATTTTTTAAAGCAGTTTTCTGTTTTTCTTGTTTCCTCAAATTGTGATCTGCAGACAGAAAGGAAAATTATTTGGGGATATATTTTATCTTTTGATAGAAAGAGTTTATGAATACATAAATCTTCAAAAAGTATTAACTATTTAAATGCAGAAGAATGTTTGTCTCTAGAGTGTTTTAAGTTAGGGGTGGTACACTTAGAGGTGTGGCACAAGGAAGAATTTTCAAACTAAAATTAGTTCCTATCATTTTCATATTAAAAGCAGGAGTCAGGTTCCCCCAGCTTTGGTTTAGAAAGTGGCTAAAGATAGGAAATAAAATTCTATGAGTTAAAATCCATAAAATAATAATTATCAAGATATAATTTATATTTTGTGCCAGCAAATCTTCATAAGTAGTCAGCAAAAATATATTTTCTTTTTTTTTTTGCCTTAGTGTTCATAAAAGGGCAGACATGTCAGGTGTATTTTTGTCAAGATTAAAGAAGATGATACTTTACAAGTGAAAAAACGAGGAAGGGTTAAAAAGAAGAGAAAGGGGGAGGAGGAATAAAAGAATGTGGAAGGAGGAAGAAGAGGAAAGGAAATGATACTTTATTTTGTATGCCTTATAAATAAGAAGAAACAGAGAAGGGGATGAGAAAAGGAGGAGGAGGAGGAAAATAAAGAGAAAGGAGGAGGTAAAGGAAGAAAGAAGCTTGAAGGAAGAAGATGAAAGGAAATGATACTTTAGTCTGTATGCAAGTTAAATAAAGAGGAGGAGGTGAAGTGAAAAAAGGAGGAGGAGGTGAAGTGAAAAAAGGAGGAGGTGGTAAAGTGAAAAAAAATAAGGAAAAGAGGAATGAAAAAAGAAAAGAAAGAAAAATGAATGAAAATCACACAAAAATACAAGACCAATTGTACAAGGCAGAAGGTGAAATGAAATGAATACATAAATGAAAAAAAAATAAATGAATAAGAGAAAGAAAGAATTATGATCATTAAGAAGCAGACAGGTTGTGATGTAAAATGACCTTAAGATTGTTTTATATTATCTCTTTACATACGTCAATTTTCAAATAGATTCTACAAATAGCTGAACTATAGAAAGAAAAGGCCCAAATAAAATAAAATTATTTTTGTTCTCTATGTTTTAAGAAAAAGTGATTTTCAAATAAGCATATATTCCAATAAATTTCTACACATTTAACTAAGAATGAATGGGGCTTAGTTTAATTAGTATTTTTAAAATTCTTTTTGCCTTTAATTATTCTTTTGCAAATAAAAAAAGGAAAAGAAGAAAACCTATTTTCTTCTCTTTATTTTTCATATTCTAACTTAGTTGTTGTTGCAAAATTTTTCTTTTTCACTTATCTATTTATACTTACATTTTCTAATTTTTTCTTTTCTATTTTCTTTCTTTTATTGTTTTATTCTTCTTTATCTTCTGTTCATTTTTTTTCTTTATTCATTTTCTTTCTCTTTCTTTTTTCCATTCTTCTAGTTCTCCTTATTTCTTATTCTTTCTTTTTATGTCTGTTCATCATTTTTTCTTTATCTATTTTACCTATGATTTTTATATTTCTTTCTTAATTTCTTATTCTCTTTCATTTTTTCATCCTTTCCTTTCTTTCTTTTTCTTTATTTTCAATTTTAATTATTTTATTTTCTTTACATTTTTCTTTATCATTTTCTTTCTTTTTCCTTCTTCTTTTTTATTTTTTTTTGTTTGTTCTTTCATGCTTTCGACACAAAGAATTGATGGAGATGCTCGGCAGCCTCGACATTTTCAGCAAAGACATAAGTGTAATCAAAAATCTCTACTGGCAGCAAACGGCCTGCATACGGACATCTTTGTAAATCTCAGTAGATTTACAAAGATAGAAAGAGGCGTAAGACAAGGATGTGTCTTTTCACCAGATTTGTTCAACCTTTACAGCGAGAATATCTTGAGGACCCTAGATGACATGCCAAGATTTGTTGTTGGAGGATACAACTTGAACAACATAAGATACGCAGACGATACAGTGCTGATCGCGGACACAGAAAGTAAACTACAAGACCTAATACAGAAGATAGTAGTGGAGAGAGACAAAAAAGGACTACAAATAAACTTTAAGAAAACTGAGTGCATGGTCATCAGCAAAAGATACAACCCAAAATGCCAAATAAATGTGGGAGATACCAGAATCAAGCAAGGACAAAAATTTAAATACCTAGGAAGTGTCCTAACTGAAAATGGAAAGTGCGACACGGAGATCCGAAGGCGAATTGGCATGGCAAAGGATGCATTCCAGAAGCTGAGCAAAATACTAACACACAGGAAAATCTCACTGGAAACACAGAAAAGAGTGTTGGACTGGAACGTGATGTCAGTTCTTCAATACGGCAGCGAACGCTGGACAATATCATTGAAAATGAGGACAAAACTGGAAGCAGTGGAAATGTGGTTCTACAGAAGGATGTTGCAGATATCATGGACTGAGCATGCAAGCAACGATGAGGTATTGGAAAGAATGGCAACAAAGAGGAAATTGATACTGAGCATCAGGAAGAGACAACTGAAGTTCCTGGGACATGCAATGAGGAAGGAGAGCCTGGAGAACCTGATACTGACTGGCCAGATAGAAGGAAAGAGAGACAGAGGAAGACAGCAGATAACATATTTGCAGGGCCTGATCAGGTGGTTGACGGAACGGGGGTTGACAGGAGTAACGGGAACAAACATACTAGGAGCCACAAGTGATAGGGAGACGTGGAGAACCATGATCGCCTACGTCCTGAAGGGACAGGGCACATAGAAGAAGAAGACTTAAGCTTCATACACAGACAGCAGATTAGATCTAATTATTCTTTTATAAATTATATCATTGAAGTACTACAATCCTTTTAAATTGAAATTTTAGAATTTTGTATTGTTCTTCAGTGATTTTTCTACCTTCAGTTTTGAAGATTTTAATTTCTAGAGATTCACAATTTTCTCAAGGAAGCCTTCCCACATTTCTCTGTATAAAATACATTTATTTGCTTTGTTATGGTTAACAAATTTAGCAGATGGATCAATTTATATACTTTTGAGATTCTATTGCAAACTCGGCTTTTAAGTAAAAATACGAGAAAAAACTCCAAACAGTGGAGTTAAAAGAAGGAACAATTTTGTGATGAACATGTGAAAACCTTGTAGGGAGTTTAAAGAAAAATCTGAAAATAAAATATATAAACAATAAAACAAAAAAAAATTTCAAATTAAAATAAGAAATCTGTGTTTTCCTTTAAAACCCTTATCTTTATATATATATATATATATTATATATATATATATATATATATATATATATATATATATATATATAGAATAAATAAAGAACAGGTTGAAAAAAGTGTCTTTAATTTAACATGTTTCACTTTAACAAACTTCCTCAGAGATTTTTTACAGATGAATGATTTAAAAGTTTTTTAAAAATGCAAAGAGACAGTATGATGATTGAGGTTTGATTGCATTAATCAGATGCATGTCACGGGTAATAGTAAAAGTAGATACAGCCAAATTAATAACATCCCATGGAAGTACAAGAGAGTGAGCTAGGACTTC
Source organism: Ascarosepion bandense (assembly GCA_037127315.1). NCBI lineage: Eukaryota > Metazoa > Mollusca > Cephalopoda > Sepiida > Sepiidae > Ascarosepion > Ascarosepion bandense. The sequence continues at coordinate 41,364 of JBBBDQ010028899.1, read as the reverse complement.
TAAAAAAATACACGCAAGTATTTGATTAAAAGAAAATAACCACTTCAAATACTTCAAGCCAGAAAATTACCAGTACATATGCTACCTTTAATGGTAGCCAAGTTAAATCGCATGATAAAGTAAGGCATTCCCAAAAAGTTACACATGGTGGAAGTAACTGGGCCTCACCTATTGTAGCAATAAAAAAGGCCAATGAAAATTTGTGGATATGTAGTGACAATAAAGTTGAAGTAAATCACCAATGGGTGGAGACAAATGTACTTCTGGTCAATAGGTTAAAAAATGAGACTGAGCAAGATCCAGTGTTGAGAAAAGTAATCAAAAGAAGTAAGCAGTAAGGAGAGAGAGAAAGCTAAAGTGATGAGGATGAACAAGAAATGGAAATAAGTGGAGAACAAAAAACTGATGAAGAAGAGGATGAAGAAAGACCAAGGTGACCAATGAAAAAGAGAAGAGCAAAAGCAAGAACTATATAAATCAAGTGTAGTTAGACATAGCAAAAGAAAAAACAAAGGGGATACAATCACTCTGATTCATGGAGGGTGTGGCATCCTATGCAAATTAGCTGAGTTGTATATAAGTGTTAAGCTGATAACTGTAGGCCCTCTATCACATCACACGTAACAATGTACCACATATTGAGTTCTGAAACTGCGAGATATACCAGACATAACAGTATATATATATATATATATATATATATATATATATATGAAATATGTGGAATATATATATACTTTATTTATTTGAACATTATTTATTTTTAATTGATACTCATATTTGAGTAGATATTCTGTTTTTTTTTCAAACAGTATATTCATATATTTATTTCTATCAACCTGATTACTTACGATAAATTTTGTTAGATACAATGTTATAGAAATGTCCAAAAATTAACACACACACACACACACACACACACACACACACACATATATATATATATATATATATATATATATATATAAAATAAAATAAAACAAATTCTGATGTTCAAAATTTGCTGAATGGCCATTTCTATGAGAAATTCCTACAAGAAATTTCTAGTATCATCAACAACGAATTTATTCCAAAAAGTCAAATAACAAAATGAACAAAGATATTTAACTGGTGGAAGTTCAAAAAAATTTTCATCACGGAAAATTAAAGGGGTGGGATTAATAAGAAAGCAGACAGAAATTTATGTCTATTTTTATTTTTAGATTTTTTGAAAACCCCTACTTCTTAAATGAGTCTAGAGTTAAAAGTTGAAATTTAGCCTTGTCTGGTTGAAATGGAAGGAGGAAGAATTAAAGAAAAAGGAAGGAAGTAAAAGGGGGAAGGGGTGGTTGACAGGGAAGTAAGTTAAAAAAAGAAAAGAAAAGAAAAGAAAAAGAAAAAGAAAACATCTGTATCCATAGAAACAACCGTGTTGAAAATAAATCATAGCGTTTTTCGGTTTAAATAAATGGAATAAATATTATAGAAAATTTTTTAGGAAAATTTGACATAAAATTTAAATTTAAATATATTTAAATTAAATTTAAATTAAAAATTTAAAATTAAGAAAATTAATAAAAATTAATAAAAATAAAAATAAAAACATGAAAAAAGATTTTAACTTAAGGAGTATATCAATTCAACAAGAAGTGTGCACACATACATACATACATACACACACACACACACATATATATCTATACATACACATACATACACACATACACACATATATATATATATATAAATATATACACACAACATAAATACACACACACCCACACACACACCCACACCTAACCACACGCATACAAACACCTACACACATACACATACATACAATTATATATGTGCACATACACATTCATGAACATAAATTACATAAAAGACTTAAGGAAATTCACAATTTATGAGTTTAAATTCGATTCTAATTATATTTGAAGACTTAAAGAAACTAATTAAAGACAGTTTAGTATGAAAAGAACAAAAAAATTTATTATATTTATTGTATTTATTGTAAGGGCCCTGGTAAAATATCATCACAAAACCAAAAAATATATATAAAGGTTCAGGAAAATACATGTATATATATATATATATATATATATATATATATATAAAGTGGAAGCTGATAGGCAAGGCAAGCACTCCTAATAGCTTAAGGAATAGATGTAATGTACGTTTAACAGAAAAAAAATTAAGATTTTGTAATTCCAATATCAAAATGTACTTCTGGAGAAACGTAGAGAAATCATTAGTATGTGTCGTCACAGGAGTAAATTTAAATTGCAATAATTATCTCCTTCTTCCATTTAGTCACAATAGAATTTTTAAAAAATTTGGTGAAGCAGTAACCCTTCTTCACTACCTACCATTACTAACCCAATGGACAAGCCACATGCCTCCCACTACCATCAGAAAAATTACTTCTAAGATTCCTCTAGCTTAACTCTATAATAGCTGAAATACTCTCACCCTTTCCCTTTCTAGCCCCTGCCTCTGGTATTAGAATTTTCCCTCATTCTTTGATTAAATGAGGGTGACAATGCATGTCTTAAAGTGACATGTTGAAAATGGCTATTTCCCCTCTAAATTTTATCTGAATTTACCGATAATATATATATATATATGCACACACTTCTCTTTTAACAAATAAGAAAGCAATCCTCAAATAAAAAAGAAGAAAAGACTGGCAAAAAATGGTGGAAGTTTGCTGGACTAGAGTTAAGCCATTCGTGAATAAAATCTACCAAAAATCAGATAGTCTCCATCCATAACTTCTGCTACAGAAAAAATGAAGAAAGAAAGAAAGACAGAAAAAAAGAAATGTCAAAAAATAAAATAATTTTTGCCAGTAAAAAAAAAAACAAAAAACACAAAGAGACTTTTGATGTGAGCCAAAACCAAGGTTTGTGCCAGTAGGCCTGGGAGCCTTGTCAAAAGGATATAAACTGACAGCCCTGAGGTAAAAGGAAAGAAGAGACTACCAGAGAAACCAGTCATGTATATTTCATGAAGAAGTAAGAGGTCATTTGCTTAAGACATTTTTTCTTATTGCTGATGAAAACAACACATTAATATCACATTTATTGCTAAGATTACTATTACTATTACATAGAAACAAATTAAAGTGCAACAGTTTGTTGGAGATGCAATAGGGATTTATATAATTCATGGCCTATGGTCAACAAAGAGAAGAACTTTAATTAGCCAGTTATTATCTGCTGACCCAGTGGCACAAATATTTGTCCCAGCACCAAAACTTGACATTTACATTTTTCAGTTGTGCTCGAGACACAAAAATATCTTGAAATACTAAAGAGTAAATTTATTCACTAAATTCACCATTGGCTTCAATCACAGCCTCCAAATGTCTTTGGAATCTCCTGCAACTGTTCTGGATGGTCTAATTGTTTAAGTTGGTGAATGCTGCCATAATCCTTGCTTTCAGTTCATCTTTGATGTGAGATAGTGTTCTGTTGGTCTGTCGCATAACTGCACATAATAATAAAGTGGGTTGCGGTCTGGTGAGTTAGGTGACCAGATGTAAGGAGTCATGTGGTTGCAGAAATTGTTGGATAGCCATGACTGGGTTCTCCTGGTTGTGTAGCATGCTGCAGAGTCCTGTTGCCAGACAGAGTTTTCCAGCAGCCACCCAAGTTTTGACTCAGGGCAGTACTTCAAGCTACTTGATGATGGCCTCCTTGGTTGAGTCTGAGGCCCTCACCAACAAATTAATGAATTTCTCTTCTTATCAAAAAGATCATAGTGCCTCTGTAACTGCCATTAGACTCATTCAACACTTTTGGCACTGTCCTCAGATTGACAACAAAATACTCTGAAATGTTCATATTGAAACTTCTGGCATGAATGCCAAGCAGTACAGGATGCCATTTCCAGATTTCTGGAATTGAATCATTGTGTTGTTTTTATCACATCTGGTACCCAGCTGAAGCTACAATACTGTGCAGTTGATAAAGTCAAAAACAAATAATGTGCATGCACAAGTTAGAAATATACTTCAGGTGCTCCTGCTATCCACCTAGGTGTCTTTGACAAAATCCAGCAAAGAATCTGTAATGTGATTGATCCTGACTTGGCAGCTCAGATACAGTCACTTTCTCACTGGCGCAATGTGGCTTCCTTGTGTCTCTTCTACAAATACTTTCACGGTTTCTGCTCCGATGAACTTAGCTCACTGGTGCCTCCTATATATAAATTTACTTGAGCCACAAGATTAGCAACTAGGTCTCACCCTTTTACTGTGAAACTAATAAATTGTAAACACAAATTCTACTCCAGCAGCTTCTTTTCTCACACTTCCCACCTGTAGAATTCCCTTCCATTTACTTGCTTCCCTGACAGCTACAATCTCCAAGAATTTAAATGTAAAGTCAATAGTCATCTCCTATCTCATTAACCTGCATCCTCTCTCTCATGCTCCTTTCTCCGTCCACTCCACTTTCATCAGTATTCTCATCCTTCTCTTACCCACTTCGTGACATCCCTATAACCTGTCACTCTTTCTCATAACTTTCCTCCTATGTAACCCCTTGCAAAACAGTGGCAGTACAATGCCTTGCTTGGGTTGATATGATTATAAATAAATAAATAAATAAAAATAAACTGGCGGCAATTTACCCATTGTAGACAGTATTTCTAAAAACTTCAGTTGAGGTTGTGTTATTATTTCAACAGAAGACCATAGTAGCACAACTTCTGAAAGATGCCCTAATATATATATATATATATAGTTTCATTGGCTAGGGTGATAAAAACAATGACAACATTAAAATTTCATCAATGAAAAAATTAAGCAAAAAACAGATATTTAGATAATCAATACAAAAACTGTTTCAGTATAAAAAAAATCTGCTTAATACTGAATATTGCAGAATTAAGAACCAACTAATCTACTCACCCCAAGAAACATTCACTTGAATAGGGAACACATTGGGAAACTCTAACAAATATGAAAACAGATATAAGTAAAAGGCATACAGCACCTAAAAGGGAATGCTTTACAATCTGCCTTTTATATATATATATATATATATATATATATATATATATATATATATATATATATATGTATTGTTTTTGTCATGCTCATGGAGAGTGCAACAATAATAAGTCAGTGTTGACTCAGTTCATTCTCTTTAATATCAGTTATTAAACTTTACTACCACTTATGAAAGCTCTTGTTGCATGTTTGCTCTTTAACAGTGGCTTATTATTTTATTCTTTTGTAATATTATATCCTGTCTATTATAATAAAGACTGTTGTGTATTTATTTGTAAGTCTCTCTCTCTGTATATATATATATATACACACACGCACATATATTTATATATGTGTGTGTGTGTGTGTATGTGTCTGTGTGTGCGTGTGTGTGTGTGTGTATGTGTGTGTGTGTGTGTGTGTGTGTGTGTGTGTGTGTGTGTGTGTGTATTCCCTCCTGTCGCACTCGAGGAGGGATAACCTGTGAGGAAACAGCTAATAATCCTTTCAAATATATTCTTTTTTTCTCACTTTTTGGCGTTCATGCTTCATCTGGAAGAAAAAAAAAAATTGGGATTTTTATTTATTTATTTATTCTGTTATGCGAAGCTATCCTGGCCAAGGTATCAGCAGCCACTTGTTACCCCTCCCCGCTATGGTCTGTTGTTTGAATTCAAATTTACCAAGCAGCTTAACTCGATGTTGGTTTTTGGGAAAAGCAAGAATTGAAGAGTGAAACTTTCTTAATTCAAATTTCCTGTGTTAAACTGTGAGGTATGTTACGAATTATTTCTTAAATCTGTATTTTTCGTTTTTTTGGGGGTTTTTTTTTTCCTCACTTTTTGGTGTTCATGCTTCATTTGGACTTTAACTAAGTTAAAACTTAGTTAACTCTCCACTTTTGGAAGTTTGTGTTTTGTGTTTTTTTGTTTTTTTTTTTAAATAGGAGTAGATGGTCACACTATTGCCCGGTCAATACTCCTCCCACGTCTATTGAATTGGAGTAGAGGCTTGCCCCTTGTTTCCTGTTTAGGATGTGGTTTCCGGTTTTCTCTTCTCTCTCTTCAGACCTTGGTATTGGTGCTTCCGTGAGTTTCCTGCGATCTGGCCGATTGGTGGCAATGGCTCATCACTGTGAGAGTACCAGGTTGGCAGTTTCCTGGTTGTGCTTCCGACTGGTAGTTAGGAGCCCTAACTCTTGCGTAGCATCAAGAGCGGCTGCTCTGATCAACAGTTGTATAATATCGGGGTTCTTGTAGTGCCATGTCGCGCATGGATAGGTGTCCCTGCAAGCTCTTTCGGTGGGCAACCCCGAGGCCACACCTTGTTGCAGCCCTAGCCAGTTTCCCTCCCAGCACAGATCGTGGATAATGACCGCCTGTATCCTCTATCCTAGGTCCCTTTCTACAAACAGAACCATGACTAAACAAATCAGAAATGACCCTAAACCAGTTAAAACTAAACCACCTAAACCCATTAACCTTTCCTTCACTAATATCCGGGGCATTCGTACTAACTTTCCTAGTGTAGAAGCGTTCCTGCATGAAAAGTCCCCTGACATCCTTGCGCTCTGCGAAACTAACCTCAACTCAGCTATTCCCCGCTCTGACCTCTTCATCCCTGGTTATCTTCTCCTTTTAAGGAAGGATTCCACTGTCCACATGCATGGGCTGGGTGTCTATGTCAGCGAACACCTCCCCGTAGCTAGGGTGACTTCACTCAAATCTACTGACCACCAATACATATGTCTCCGCCTGTCTCTCCTCAGTTCGGTTAGTTACCTATCTTTCTTTACCGTTCTTCCTCCTCTCCTGACTGCTCCCTACTAGATAGCATTGCTGACGACATAGATAAGGCTATTTCCTATCACCCATTCACCCACATATTTGTATTTGGAGACCTCAATGCCCATCACTCTGAGTGGCTTGAAAATACCGTTACTGATCCAGCAGGCATTCACGCCATGAACTTTGCTATTTCCCAATCCCTTACGCAAGTGGTGGACTTCTCCACTCGCTTCCCAAGCACTCACTTGGGTCATTCCTCACTGCTAGATATATGTTTCACCTCTGCGCCTGATGCCTGTCAAGTCTCGCAGCTTTTCCCTCTCGGCAACTCCGACCACGCTGTAGTCTCTCTCAGTATTTCTTTCCAATCTCACTCCCCCCCAGGAGCCCCCTACCTATAGGACCTCCTACCTCTACCAAAAAGCTGACTGGGATGCCTTTCGCAATTTCATCTGCGATGTCCCTCAGGGAAAAGTGTTCGACCTATCAGTTGATGACTGTGCCTCTGAGGTCTCGTCATGGGTGAAAGCTGGCATTGATGCCTTCGTACCCACCAGGAAGTATTGCTTAAAACCTCATTCCTCTCCGTGGTTCTCTCCGGCCTGCTCAGCCGCCATTGCCCACAGGAACCATTACTTCCGTCTATTCTGGAGACGGTCAACTGATCACAATAGGCGCCTGCTCATATCTGCTCACAATGAGTGCAAGAGAACCCAGAGTACACCCACCCGACTTCCCTATTAGAACTGAGGCCAAACTGCATGACGTATATATTACCCCGACAGTAGTATCCAGAGTAATTTCAAAACTCGACCCCCATAAGGTGTGTGGAGACGATGGAATCCCGGTGATAGTTCTTAAGAGGTGTGCTCCTGAACTTTCCCCTGTCCTCTCTAAACTATTTAACTACTGCCTTTCTGCTTCCGGCTTTCCTGCATGCTGGAAGTTCTCGTCAGTCGTTCCTGTATTTAAGAATTGTGGTGAACCCTCGGACCCATCCAACTATCGCCCTATCAGTCTTCTACCGATATTCGGGAAAGTATTCGAGGCTATAATCAATGCTGAAATAGTTCATCATCTCACTGCCCACAAACTGTTCTCCGACAGGCAATATGGATTCCGCTTTGCCAGGTCCACGGCTGACCTGCTAATGTTATATATCGACAAACAACAAACACGCATATATATAAAAATATAAAGTTATATTTTTATTAATGACGATGAACCGTGTAGCATAGGGAACAGAGAATTGAGAGAGCGCGCTTCTAATGGGTTGAGCAGAACACACACACTATCAAATCAAAGAGTCACCTACCTTGGCTGATGTCTATAGTCGTGCGGCTGCTTCTATTTTCGTCTTCTTTTTTCTTTCTATCTGGTAGTTTTAAGTCCGTTGAATTTCAATCGTCGCCGTGGCAACCAGCTCGCATCTAACTGTTTTGTTGTCTCAAAACAGCAAGTCACTAGGCACTAATTATGCGTCTAAATGACTGAGCCGGTTAGAATAGCGAACAGAGAATTGAGAGAGCGCATTTCTAATGGGTTGACGGGAGTGTAGTCTTATCTGTTGTGTCTCTCTCTTCACCGGCCGATCTCTGTTGCTCCTCTACTGGCGAATCCGTGTGCCGAGGTCTTTTTATAATCTTCCAGAACCGGGACTTTTTCTTCCGGTTTTGCCTCGCCCACGCACGCACACGTAATTCTCAGAGACACCTGTTCTGTTTGCCTCTGTAGTTATTTCCGCTGCTGCCGGAAATAAGGTCAAACGACATCCGTTCCTTTCAACGACCGGAAACACCCTCGCTTGCATCAGCCTTCCTCGGGTGGGGCCAGATTGTTATATTACACTAACAACCGTAATGGAGTACATGCTACAGGCCCTTGATGTGTCTGACGAGGCTCGCGCGGTTGCTTTGGACATCTCCAAGGCTTTCGACAGGGTTTGGCACTCTGGCCTCCTATGCAGACTACGCTGTTATGGTATTACCGGTTGCCTGCTTGACCTAATCCAATCTTTCTTAAATAACCGCAAAATGAAGGTCGTTCTAAATGGGCGTGCCTCTTCGTCCTACAGCACGAATGCTGGTGTCCCACAGGGCTCTATCCTGGGCCCGACGCTCTTCCTTATTTTCATCAACGACCTCGTAGATGAGATCAAGTCCCAAGTAGGCATCTATGCAGATGACACTACAATATACTCCCGCACCAGTAAGAAACTTGTCGTGGCGGACAGACATAATCTCGCTGCTGACCTTGAACGGGATCTACACTCTGTGGTGAACTGGGGCAAGAAGTGGCTTGTCAACTTCAATTCATCTAAGACCAAGCTGTTGTCTGTCAACCATTACAGGCAACCTCTCCTGCCTCCCATAAGCACGGACCAAACGATTCTCCCGGAGAGTAATACACTACGCCTCCTCAGACTTACCCTGTCCTCAGACCTCAAATGGAACCACTATATTGAATCCATAGCAAAATCTACTGCTAAGAAGGTTGGGTCACTATGTCGATCCAGGATGTTTTTTTCACCTGAATCCATCCTGCATATATACAAGTCAACCATCCGTCCGTGCATGGAGTACTGCTGCCATTTATGGTCAGGTGCCCCTGCCGTTCTCCTCAGTGTTCTTGACAGGCTCCAAAGGAGAGTCTGTAATGTGATAGGTACTGATCTGGCGGCTCGACTGCAGCCACTTCCCCATCGTCGAAATGTGGCCTCCCTTTGTCTGTTCTATAAATACTTTCATGGCTTCTGCTCAGACGAACTTAAGTCACTGATGCCTTCTTAACAGGTGTTTACTCATGCAACCAGACTGGCAACTGGGTCCCACCCATTCACAGTCAGGTTAGCCAAATGCAGACGATAATTCTACTGCTGCAGCTTCTTCTCTCGCACTTCCCGCCTGTGGAACTCGCTCCCGTATTCTTGCTTTCCAGACGGCTACAACCTCCAGAAATTTAAATGCAAAGTCAAAACTCATCTACTAACCACTGGACTCTAGCTCTCTCCCCACCCCCGTATAACCTTCCTTTTCTCTCCACCTATGTATCTGTCATCGCACCTGCTTTCTCAGCTTTGTCAGCTTTCTATCGTTCCTTTCTAACTAGTTTGTACTCCTCACTCTTTATGTAGCCCCCTGCACACCAGTGGCGTTTCCGCCTTGGTCGGGGTGAAATGATTAAAAAAAAATATATATAGGATTAATGTGGAGAAGTTTGTCATTTAACTGAGCAGAATCATGCTGACTTCAAAATTTCATGAAGGTACCATTATGATGTTCTCTCTTGTCATGGCTTATTTTTCAAAATTGAAAAAACAAACTCTGAGAAGTCAGGATATCATAATGGTACCTTCTCAAAACTTTGAAGTTGGCATGACTCTGCTCAGTTAAGTAATAAATTTCTCCACATTAAGCCTATTAATGTTCTATCTTTACCTACATATTAAACACTTTACAACAAAACCTGCTTGCCAAAATATCTTTTTATCAGTAAAGCACTGAAAAAACAACAATCTTGGTACAAAACATCATCACAACTCAACACTATATATATATATGACATTTACAACATAAGTAGAAACATTTAATTTCTATAATAATTTTAAGAGCATATTTTAATAAATATTTCATCTATTTACTTCTAATTCAAATTTTTAAAATTGTCATATATAAACAAGGTTTCTATCAATAAAGTTATTCTAGGTGAGTTTATATAGAAAAAATTCATTTTATATATGTTTTTTGTTAAAATTGAGTTGTGAATAACTAATCATAAAGTGTTCATAAAAAGCATTGTAGTCATCTAATATTTCATTTTATGACAAATTAGTGAAATGGAACTGAAAAATATTTTATGGAACTATAAGTGAAACAATTTCTGTTTTGTTAGAATTTATAAAACTTTAATAAAGCAAATGAAAAATAGTAAGTTTGATGAATTTATTATTATTATTATTATTATTATTATTATCAAAATTAGAAAAATATTTAAAAGTATCACTCATGGTCAGTTCTATGTAGCTATATTTAGAGTAGGAAATTTAAGTGGATTTAATATAATTATAATGAGAAAAAACAATAGGAAATATGTAATTTACTGAAAATCTTGTTTCTATATAAAAAGAGGTAAAACAACTTCAGTGGTAACTTACATATATTCGTTCGTAGAATAGGTATTTGGATAGTTAAATTAATTTTTTAAGTAGATTCTTTAAGATGATAAAAGAAGACTAAAAATAAATTTAGCTTAATTTACTGCAACAAAATTTTTTTTGTTCAATGAATTTTTAGATAATGCATCTGTCAGTCAGTCAGTTAAGTGCCATATGTGATACACACTTGGGCGATCATGTCTCAAAAAAGACACGACTGACTGGGCAGAAGATTATCCCGCAGTAGGTTGCCATTGCTTTCTGCGGTAGACTGGTTGCCGACCAAGGCTATAGAACCCAATCTGTCCTGTTATTTAACCCATAACTGGAAGGAATAGATGGATTAATACCTTTCCCAAGGGTATTTGCGCATAAGTGAATGCAATGAATTCGGCTGGAATTCGAACTCGGCTCCCCGATTTCTCGTTCCACTGTACTACAACACACATAAAAAGTTGAATTTCTTTGATGATGTCAGATGGGGATGTTTAAAAGAATAATCTATGTACAGTGGATTGATGTTTAATTTTCTGCCTGGTTGATACTTCTCAGGTCATCCAGATTAAAATTAACTACTTGTAAACATAAGAAACCACTCCTAAACAATACTTTCAGCTGGGGTACCATCTCCATAAATGGTATATATATTTTTATTGTTTTCACAGTGTCTTCTCATCTTGGGAAATGAGAGCATCACATGACAAAAACATATATAATTTTTTCTTCCATTTAGTAAAAACATAAAATTCACAATGTACAAACAAACTGTATAGAAAGATGTGTTAAACTGTTACCTTTAAGAATGGAAGAGAGAATACATCATTGTTATAAAAAATAAGAGTCCAACATTGCAAATTGGAAATTCCCAAATAAACAAGTACAACAATTTAAATATTTAGGATGTCTTAATAGAATACAGAAAGTTGTGCTGAAATGTTACCTTTGAAAATGAGAGAGAGAGAGAGAGAGAGAGAGAGAGAGAGAGAGAGAGAGCGCATCATTGTTATAAAAAGAAAGAGCCCAAAAGGCAAATCACAAATTGGAAATTCCAAAATCAAACAAGTACAACCATTTAAATATCTTGGAAGTCTTTTAATAGAATAAAGAATATGTTGAAATGTTACCTTTAAGAATACGAGAGAGAGAGAGAGAGAGAGAGAGAGAGAGAGAGAGAGAGAGAGAGAGAGAGCATTGTTATCAAAAGGAAGAGCCTGACATGCAAATTACATATTGGAAATATCAAAATCAAACATGTACAACTGTTTAAATATCTGGGAAGTCATTTAATAGAATACAGAAAGATGTGTTGAAATGTTACCTTTCAGAATAAAAGATATAATGCATCTATAGGGAGTTCGATCATGTTTATTAACGTGGCCTTGTGCCAAACATAACCGAACTTCCCACAAATTAGGGTTATCATCATCAGAAGATTGGAAAGAATATAAGTGTTTCGTTTATAAAATAAGTGGAATTTTATTATCAAAACAGAATAACATCAATTTGTAAGAAGTGAAATTATTAAATGTGTAAAAGTTCAAAGAAGAAAATGTAGTAAGGAGCTAAATGAATCCAGAGTTTATAGTTGTAGCGAAATGTATGTATGCAGACAAAGATTAACAGGATAGTAATAAGGTCTGTGTTTCTTTCTTTCTTTTAGTGGACAGTGAGAAAATGAAAAGGAAGATAAAGCAAGAAAGGAAAATTGTACTCATCGACGTTAATATTTAGAAGTAATTTGAAGTGTCTTATTTCTGTTGTTATTGTTGTTTCTTTGTTGATGGTGAGAATGGAGAGGACGAAGAAGAAGAGATAAAGGAAAATACCACACAAGGAGAGGGAGAGGAAATGTATGTCTTCGAGACACGTTCGGTTCAGCGACTTGAAATTTCTTTTGTCACATAGTGACAGTGTTGTATCTGATTTCTGCTCCCATCTGATTGATTCCACTTTCTTTCTCTATATATTAGCAAAAGACATTTTTGCACAGGCCTGTTAACTTGTCTCAGTTTTGTAAATCGCTCCCTTTCATTGGTTAAAAAATAATTAACAGTGGATCGTCTTTTTCCATCAGTACGGGGGTCAAATTTTTTTCTTATTGATCAAAATTAGATTTCACACTGGACCACAAAATTTGTATACAATGAAGAGAAAAGAGTTAATTTTAATTCCGTATTCACCACACATCGTTGTTATCAAAGAAGAGCTCAACATGCAAATTGTAAATTGGAAATACCAAAATCAAACAAGTACAACCATTTAAATATCTGGGAAGTCTTTTAATAAAAAGATACGTTGAATTGCTACCTTTAAAAATATAAACGAGAATAAATCATTGTTATCAAAAGACAGGGCTCAACAAACAAATTACAAATTAGAGATAATAAAATGAAACAAGTGTAACCATTGAAATATCTGGGAAGTGTTTTAATAGAACATAGAAAGTGTGACACTGAAATCCAAATACACATTGGGATAGAAAAAAAAATTTCGAAATGCTAAGCTGAGTATTAAGGCTGGTCGTCTTCTGTCTTATGATTAAACTTCGCTAGCCACAATCACTGACCTGAACGTACCACAATATTCTTAAAACCAAAACAACACATTCTTACATAACATTCATACTACATCCCTCATAATACCTTAGAATCTATGAGTTTCTAACTAGTTCCCTTATGTACGCCTGGCTGGGGGTAGAGAATAACAAAGCAATTTTTTTGAAAATTCCAACCTTAATGTGTATTTACAAATTGCAATATAGCTATCATTTACAAGAAACTGAATAAAACCGTGTTAACCGTTCTGCATCCACCAGAGAACTGATATCTCTGGCCACCTAACAGAGAGGGAAATTAAACTGAAGAAAAAGGGGTTAAAAATATGAGCATACATTCCCTAGTTAATATCCTTAATTCTTAACCAGCACCAAAGTGTCACTTTAAATCAGCCTCTCATACTCGACGGATACGTGTAAGACTTACCCATATTTTGCCAAATTCTGATGGCGAGAGCCGCCGCCTTTCTGTCCGAATCTTGACTTTAAGCTTATGTTTACAAGATCAGCTGGGAAGAGGTGAACTTCTTGTCACCATGGAATTTCTTTTGACGTGTCATACATATCAAAACTCACACAAAAGTTAGCAAGCAAAAATAAAGCACATATTATTCAGATTTCGACAAAGACTGTACCACTTTGCTACAGACAGAACTGTCCTCAAGGACGACAATCTTTCCTTACAGCTTACGAACCATGATATCTTCCAACAAGACTACGACCCTGCAGTGAAATAATGCGTGACCCACTGACTTAACACGGCGTATGCAGTTTGGAGTTTTTTCCGAGCCCACCAAACAGAGACTTTTGCCGACTCAAAGGGCTCTTCGAATCACCAGCCAGATAACGGATGCTTCATTAGTGAGGTTTTTCGGGCATCCAAGTCCATATGAAGCGAACCTCCTTCTTCATAAGATTGAGCTCACCGATCAAATCCTCTTGAACAAATCATCTAACATGTGATATAATGCCTTTACGAGACAATGTTTGGATGTCGGAAAGGTCATCCGTCACTTGTAAGAGGTGTTTGAGAGCAATCCAACATTCATAGTAGAAGGAGTACACGCTTGGGGGTAAGCGGTTACCTCCTTACACGAGTGTACACTTCTCAGAGATGGAAAGTTTTTATGGGTGTCTTCTTTCCAGAATTCCCTCTCACTATTTGATTGCTGACGTTCGATCTAGGAACGGAATGCGAGACACATTTTGACGAATCTCAATGTTTGGAATACCTAGATTGCCTTCAGAAGGGTGGAAGTAACAGATCTCCAAACGTACATTGGGGACCTTGCCCTCTCACTAGAAAGAGAACAAAAGCCTTAATGTCATTAGCATAGAGCACGGAAGTTGAAGTACGGAAAGTCGGCAAAGAGGTGCCGGATAGATGTGTGAGGCACATACTTCCCTTTAAAAGAAAGATTCCTCTGGGACCACAGAAGAACTGCTATCACCAGTGGTGATTCTATGGAGAGGTTAGAAGGGGCCATCCCCACTAAATTCTGGCTGACTCCTTGGTTGCCTCCCCACTTTTATAAACTTCAAAAATTTATGAAACTACTAATCAGTCCCTGAATTTGATAACATATCTTCAGCACTTTTCTCTCTGCATTTTCTTTTTCATTTAGCCTTTTTAAGGGCACATACAGTGACTAGTTTGAAAGAAAAACAAACAAAATAAAACAACCAGATAGATAAAAACAGATAGGTTGTTAGGGAGGGAAAGAGAGTTAATAGGCATATTTTCATATCGGAAGGAAGAAGTTAAATAAAAATATGTCCCCCAACTTGATTTGTAGATACATAGGAAGTCAGTGATTTATGGCCGAGTGAAAGTATTGACCAGTAATTTTAGAAAAAAGAAAAAAAAAACATTTGGCAACCCTTTAGTGAATAGGTCAGTGAGAAGGGAGCAATAAAGTGCCAATCCCCAAAATAAAAAAAAACAGTCATCATTCACAAATCAGTTAAAATTCAAATATCAGTGGTCAGGGTAATAAAAAAGGTCCTTTTGCTCTTCCTTTTAAAAGCAAAATCATAACGCTTAAAATATTTGATAACAAAAAGAAAAAAAGAAAGAAAAGTTAAGTTACTAAGTGAAAACGATATTTACTAATCAAAAATTGAAAAGTTTAATATAAATCATCGAGCCATTATATTTTTTAAATAATTTTTAATTTTTTTGTGTATTTGAAGTTTTTTATGGTAATTTCTGTGTGTAAATTAAAAGGCTATGTGTTTCATGGTTTCTTCTTTTACAGGAAAAACATTTGGACAATGTGTTACTTGTGATCACTATGAACACTTAGCATACATCTCATCTGTTCATTGTCACATGTCAACAAATCATAAGAAAGATCAACATTCCATGATAAAGAAATAATTATAGCATGAAATTTAGACTAAAATTAAGTAATACTTGTGTAAATCAGATTAATTAATTTAACATTAAATTTGTTAATTTTTCAAAAATACCATTTCACAGATCTATATTTTATTTTTGCAAGATTTTTGAAACTGAAAATTAACTTTTCTTTACAAATCTATTGATCGCCTAAAATGTCCGAAAAACTTTTTTAAAATTTTATAAATCTCAGAATTTTATATTCCAATCAATATAAATTCTGTTTGAAATACACCAGAGTAGTTTGCGTATTGGAAATAGTATGTAAATTTAATCATTTAGCTTTCAATTAAAACTAAAATAAAACTTTCAAGAAAACGTTTATTTTATTTTTAAAAGTTTAATTTAAAAGTTACTGATAGAAAATGAGTGGCGGTACTTAATCTTAGTAATTTCGTAATAGTGTCAACGGGCATTCACAGTCAGCCTTCTTCTTCTTCTTCTTCTTCTTCTTCTTCTTCTTCTATGTGCCCTGTCCCTTCAGGACGTAGGCGATCATGGCTCTCTACGTCTCCCTATCCCTTGTGGCTCTTAGTATGTTTGCTCCTGTTGCTCCTGGCAACCCCTGTTCCGTCATCCACCTGATCAGGCCCTGCAAATATGTTATCCGCTGCCTTCCTCTGTCTCTCCTTCCTTCTATCTGACCAGTCAGTATCAGGTTCTCCAGGCTCTCCTTCCTCATTGCATGTCCCAGGAACTTCAGTTGTCTCTTCCTGATGCTCAGCATCAATTTTCTTTTTGTTGCCATTCTTTCTAACACCTCGTCGTTGCTTGTATGCTCAGTCCACGATATCCGTAGCATCCTTCTGTAGAACCACATTTCGGCCGCTTCCAGTTTTGTCCTCATTTTCAATGATATTGTCCAGCATTCACTGCCGTATTGAAGAACTGACATCACGTAGCAGTCTAGCACTCTTTTCTTCGTTTCTATTGAGATTTTCCTGTGTGTTAGTATTTTGCTCATCTTCTGGAACGCGTCCTTTGCCATGCCAATTCGCCTTCGGATCTCCGTGTCGCACTTTCCATCTCCTGTTAGAACACTTCCTAGGTACTTAAATTCTTGGACTTGTTTGATTCTGTTATCCCCCACCTGTATTTGGCATTTTGGGTTGTATCTTTTGCTGATGACCATGCACTCAGTTTTCTTAAAGTGAATGAATTACTCGTCTGTGAATTATCCAGCTACTGACAATACTCCGAGCCCAACCATTCTATCAAGCTTACATTTTTGGATTAGTGGAAGCGTAAATTGACTCTGCTCTTTAAGAAGTAAATTTCTATGAATACTGAATACTGATGCAAAATAATTTACATTAACTTTTGTTTAAATCTAGAGAAATAAGTAAAATCAAAGCAATAAACCGACAAAATGCAGCCGTAACTTCTACTCCAACAGTTTCTTTCCTCGCACTTCCCGACTGTGGAATTCTCTTCCAAACGATTGCATCCCCGACAGCTACAATCTCCAGGAGTTTAAATGTAAGGTCAATAGACACCTCCTAACACACTAACCTGCTCCCATTCTATCAAACACTCTTCCCATCTGCCCAACCCTCATCCTCGATATCCTTACTCATCTGTCACCTTCCTCCTGACATTCCCTATGTCTAACCACTCCTTCTCTTTACCTTCCCCTATGTAGCCCCATGCGCAATAGTGGCAGTGGAATGCCTTGCTTGGGGTGAGATGATTAAAAAAAAAACAAAAAAAAAAACAGAAGCCAGATCCAGGTGGGAAAATACGGGCTGAAACCGGAGACGGAAAGGACAGCCTCTAGAAATGGTCAACCCTATCAAATGCCTTGGGCTGATCAAAATTGATCAGCGTGGTTTCATTGTCGACTTGATCAATAATCAATCATACCAAATGATTGTCTGTTCAGTATGGGGTTAGCAAATAGATCTCATAAAAACCTATATAAATACCAAGCATGTTAAGAGCTGTGACCTGCATACTTTTCAGGGAGTCTACAAGACCTGAGTGTGTGAGTGTATTCATACTTCATGTCTTGGTTTGTTTTACTTATTCAATAGCTGCAATGGTATAAATTTTAGAATGTTCATTTTGGTGAGTCAGATTAAGGAAAAGGATTTTCCTTGGTGGCATGTGTAAACTTGTTTCTCTTCATTGAATGGATGATACCTTGAATGTTCAGAGTTGTATCAATGTTTGAAGTTTGGAGAAGATTCTGGAAAGAAAACATAGCAGAATATGTGCTTCAATGAATGACTATATTGATGTTGATTCATCCAGAATTTTCAAAATATACAAAATGTCTCCTTTAAAAGATATATGGAAATGCTGAATCAGATTTGATTCAGAAATAGTTTTTTTTAATGCAAAATATAATGCAAAATATTATTTAGGCTTTGAAAAGATTGAGTAATAACATATTGTTGTGATCTATAACATGTTTTCTAAAACGAATGCTACTGTAACAAGCGAAATGGTTTTCTTACATTTTAACTATACCAATGAGCTTCAGAGAAAATAATTTTTTTAAATGTACTATCCTGACTCTTACACTGACTCTTGCTGATATCCACTGCGCCACAACGCGGATGTGTGTTGTGGCGCAGTGGATATCAGCTCTGAACGAGAAATCGGAGAACCGAGTTCGAATTCCAGTTGAATTCCTTGCATTCACTTATGCACAAATACTCTTGGGAAAGGTATTAATCCATCTCTTCCCTCCAGTTATGGGTTAAATAATAGGACAGATTGGGTTCTATAGCCTTGGTTGGCAACCAGTCTACTGCAGAAAGCAATGGCAACCTACTGCGGGATAATCTTCTGCCCAGTCAGTCATGTCTCTTTCGAGACATGATCACCCAAGTGTGTATCGCGCATGGCACTTAACTGACTGACTGATCCTGACTCTTGTTGCTCCAGCAATACTATTTACTTCAGTCTGATTTTGTTGACTTTTGTTTTAAACTGGATCTCTGCTAAACTGCTTAGTTCTTCTTAAATAGTAGTTCTGCTGAGAATAATGTTTTCTTTATTTAATTTCTGAGAGTAATGGTGTGCACTTTTGATTGCCACAAGGATATTGGTTAGGCTTCAAGTGATACAGATCATTTGAAACATTGTTTATTAGATAAATAGAAAATTACTCAATTGATATAACTTTCATGACAACAACAGTGACCATAATATTACTAACCACAGTGATTATCATAGCAATAATGGTACTGCCTGTATCTTGTGGCTTCTGTACTGTAAGAATTTCCTTACTTTCTTATTCTTCATGCTAAATTGCTTGGAAAAATGTCCCAGAAAGAAAGAAAAAAATGGTGTATGGGTTGAGTAAGCTTGGTTGATCATTAAGTAGAGCTCTTTAGTTTGAAGGTAAATTAAGTCTCTTTTCTTCAGGCTCTTGCAAGAATGATTAACTATTAAGCAGCATAAAATGGGTAGCAAGTTTGTTCGTGCATATAACTGAGGTTGATCAGTAATTTCATCTTCATTACAAGCAATTGAACAGTTATCTTGATATTAATATATATTGATTCATGTTTATGCACACATACACACATGCACAAGAGATGAATAATAATAAACTATTACTGCTTAAAGGATGTGTAGCTAGCATAGCTATAATCAGTATGGTGAGTCAAATCAGAGAGTTAAGTTTGAGCTTCAGCTGAAATTATAGCGTGAAATTTTGTACAAATGCCCTTGAAAAGGTATGGATCCATCTTTTCTCTTAATTTATGTTGTTTAAACAGCATTATGTGGATGTGCAGATGATGCAATGCTTTAAGGTTCAGAATGAGTTTGAATTCTGGTTGAGATTATTACATTAACTTTTGCTCAAATAGCCTTGGGAAAAGTATAAATCCATTTTTCTCCCATGGCTAGATAGCTAATTTATTCTATGATTTACCTCATAACTGAGAGATGGTGAGATCAGAAGCTATCAAGAAAGGGCTTATTGTTGGTATGTGAATCTAATCTTTGTAAAGAAAGGATTGCCAAAATATGTCATTTGGTATAATCTAAATTCTTCAAAGCAGCATTGAAATGCTACATTATAAAGTAATTAAGAATATAAAAAATACAAGTTTTGTGGTTATCTGGGACCTCTGTCTGTCTGTCTGTCTGTCTGTCTGTCTTTTCTCTCTCTCTCACTCAGGTTAATATATTGGAAGTAATTTTTTTTTTTTTAAACCAGGCACTGATGCAACTATGCAAAATAAAAGTAATGTATTTTGTTAAATCAAAATCATTTTTTATTTTCCTTGGTTGTTTTACTGTTTTAGCTTAGTTGACTGCATTGAGGTAAAACTTTCTTAATCTCACAACTTGTCTGTTTGTCTTTGAAATTTATTTTTGTTCAGTCATGGATCTCCTGACTTATACTAAGTTGAAAATTTCATTTTTTTTTTAATAAGAGTAGCGTTGTAACCCTAAAAGTTTACTGCAGGGGTAATCGCCAAAACGAAAGTTGGGAATAATAGTATAATCACTCTATTCTACTCTCCTACAATAGTGTCCACATATATAATAGAATAAGAAGGTCCCATTCAGGTATACAAGTAAGTATACAATACCCACTTTATTTAGATTGGCTCTTTCTCAAGTCAATATTTTTTCTTTTTAGGGTCAGTATCATGTGGTGATATCGAGCAAAGCAAAGGACTGGATGTTTGCACTCTCAGGACCAGAGAGCAAATGACCAAAACTGGTTGGTGCACAGCCAGCTCCATGCAGAGGTTCCGGCAGAAAGCTAAAAATTAATTAAATATCAAATTCCAGTTTGTGAGCCTACGCGAATTTTATTTATCGGCCAATGGGAAGACCAGAATCAAATACGAGTGCAAATTCCCAAATGATCTGCTGGGATCCACAAAGACGATATAAAAAGCAGATACAGAAAGCATCGCCTTGAGACACACGAGACAGACAGAGACACCGACAGAGAGATTCGAGAAAGCTCTAGTGTAATTAGCACTTCCCTTGACCACGTCGAGTGATTTACTATGCTCGCCGCCCTTCCTTCTCCTTTCCTTCTTCACTGTCTCTAAATTACTTACCGACCAAAGGAGTGGATACATCAAAGATATTCCTAATTTACAACGCTCCCACATTCATAAGCACAAATTTTCTTTTCAGCATTTTACTGCCATGAACTTTTAACGTCATTTGGACCCATCCGAAAAGGATTACTTTAATTGTAAAAACCTTAATTAATATGTGTATATATAAAATGTTGTTTCTATTCTCAATCCAACTACCTTTCACTAGAACGGATAACCCACTATAATCAACCCTTTCTGTATCTTTTCTCTTACTCTTACATTTTGGACCTCTATTTCAGGAGTTTTTTGTGGGATGAGCACATCGAACATATCAAAGGGAACATCCCTCAGTTCCACCTTGTCTGGTGTATTGTTCTCTTGCCTCTTTTTTATTTGATTGTAGTGCCTTTTATGCACTAATTCTGGTCCCTTAACTAGATAAATCATTTTCCAATTCTTTGGATATAAGTACCGACTTCCCAATATGTCTTATTTACCCAATACATGCAATAACAAACCTTCTGACCAATATTGTAAAAGTCCTTCCCAGTTTTTTTCTCATATTCTCACATTTTTTACTGTTGGGAATCAGTATCAGTTTATTAAATACTAATCATATCTTATCTCTGCCAGAGTCATGGCTGAAGGCATATATTTATTTGGTGTAACTCTAAACACCTGCAGGAATTGCTGTATTGCTTCATCTGTGAATCCACTCTTGATTTTTTAAAACTCTTTTAAAGGTATCACTGAAATGCTCTGCCTGGCCATTGCTTCTTGGATGATAAGGGACAGTTGCAATGTGATTTAACACAAACATCTTGCAGAAATCCTTGAACTTCCTTGATGTAAATTGTGTACCATTATCAGAAACAATTGAATCAGGAACTCCAAACCTCGCGAACAGTTTGTGTAAAAACTGTGTTACTACTTGCGTAGTTGGACTCTTAAAATCACTGGTCTGTTTGAAAAGCTGTCTGTGACAACAAGATAGTATGATTCATTCATTGGACTAGCAAAATCAATATGAAGACATGACCACAGATGGTCAGTTTCTGGCCATGAATTAAACTTAATTGGTGGTGCCTTAGCTGCCAAAGCTTAGCTTTTACATGACTTTACCAACATTTCAATGTCTCTATCCATGCTATGCCAGTAAACATAGCTTCTCATTATGCTCTTCATACTGGAAATACCAGGGTGTCCTACATGGAATTTTTTCAGGATTTTTTTGTAGTGCTAGAGGTACCTCTACGCTTTCACTGTACATGAGAACATTGACACATATTGAATTTTATTTTTGTCTTTTAATTTATTTTTCATTTCAATAATAAAATTGTCATCCAGTGCTTTCTTTTTTATATCCTACAACATTACCAGTAGTTCCTGTATAGTATTGCACAAAATATTTTTAATCTCTACTTCTGATTGTAGGGCAGCAATTATTGTGTCTTTGAAGGGTTCATTATTTCTTGGAATCAGTTTGGACGATCCGTCTGCATGACTTAGCTTAGTCTTCATTCTAAAACCATAATTTAGAAGAATTGTTCCCCAGCATTGCAATCTGTTAGCCATATGAGACAGTAATCTTTTTTTACCCATTAATAGTGAACAATGGCACTATCATCTTTCTGCAATATAAATTTTCTCCAGCAAATAAATTTATGGAAATTTTTAAGGGCAAAGATAATCCTTAAACTTTCCTTCTCAATTACTGAGTAATTTTTTTCTACTAGAAGAAGTGTCCTGGATGCATGTGTAATCGGTTTAACAGGGCTGTCTTTGAATTTATGCATAATACATGCTCTGATGGATGTGCGTTGTGGTGCAGCAGATATCGACTTGAAATGATAAATCGGGGTTGCTGAGTTCGAATTCCAGTTGCATTCCTTGCATTCACTTACGCACAAATACCCTTGGGAAAAGTATTAATCCATCTCTTCCCTCCAGTTATGGATTAAATAAGAGGACAGATTGGGTTCTATAGCCTTGGCTAGCAATCAGTCTACCACAGAAAACAATTGCAACCTACTACAGAATAGTTTTCTGCCCAGTCAGTCATGTCTCTTTTGAGATATAATCACCCAAAGCATGTACTATGTATGGCACTTAACTGTCTGAAAAGCTCTAATACTATAAACACTTGTGTTAGCTGCTTCAATCAGTTCCTTTTTAGGATCATTGCATACCAAAGATAAATCTGAAATTAATATACTTTTTAAAATGCTTCCTGGCACTCTGATATCCAAACCTATTTTGAGTCTTTCTTTATAAGTCGATCTAGCAGAGCTTTCAAGCAATGCATGTTTTTCACAAAAACATTGTAGTACCTAGCTAGTTTCAGGAAACTCCGTAGAGAGCTGACATTTTCTGGAGCAGGCAAGTTCTTAATAGCACTAGCTCTTGATGAATCTGGTCTTCTGTCATCCTTGTCAATAATTTTTCCCAAGTATTTAATCTTATCCTTATATAATTCACACTTTTTGTCCCTTAGCTTGAATCCATAGTCCTGAAATCCTTTAGAGCTGTCAAAAAATTTTTCTTATGTTCTTCCATGTCTTCACTTCTCAGAAAAATATCATTAATGTATGCCACTGCAAAGTCAAAACCACTTAGCATCATGGCCATGACTTGCTGGAAGATAGCTGGAGTGACTATAATGCTAAATGGAAATTAAATTTATATAATCATCTGTGTATATTCATAGTGAAGAATTTTGAACATTCTTCATCGACTTGAATTTGAAGATATGCATCTCTATTTTGGACAAAAATCTTACCTCTGCTAAGCTGCAAAAAAACCTCTTCCACCCCCAAAAGTGGGTAATAATAATCTTTAAGAGCATTGTTTAAACCTGTTGAAAAATCAGCGCTGATGTGTATTTCTTTCAACTTTTTTTTAATATATACTGTCAGCAAAGTCCAGTTGCTATGCTTGAGTTTGGACAAAACACTGATTTTTTTTTCAAATCTTTCAAGTTTATCATTTGATCAATGCAAATTATACATTTAATTTCTTTTTGAAAACTGGTTGTATGCTTTCTTTTAGCTCGAATTTCACTTTTAACTTGTTACACCTGCTAAGCCCACCAGAAAATACCTCTAGGAATTTATTTTTTAATTCTCTTTTTAGAGGTTCTGTTTCGTTAGCATAACTCACTTTTTGGCAAAATGAATTAATTAGACAGTTCTATAATTTGAATTTTTCTATCCAATCTGTACCAATAAGATTATTTGTGACTTCATTGTGAATATTTTTAATTCTTAGGTCTTTTTTTGTTTAATGTTAGATTCACAATAAATTCGCCTATGAATTTAATTTTCCCACCTGTGACAAACTATTTTTTTTTTAAACCATTAATGTGGGTTTACCTATTTTCCTCCAAGTATAAACATTATACATAAATCAGAACCACTATCTAGTTGTAACTTGACATTTTGGTTCAGGATTTTCACCTGTACAAATTTTCTCATATTCTGATCAGAAGATTCATTATTATTAGTCATTCTAAGAAAATTTTTGACTTGCTTTTTAATTTTGGTCTTGCAGTGAGATTTTTTGTGTCCTTTTTTGTCACAGTGAAAACAGTCCTTGTTTCTAAATAGACAAACATTATAGAAATGTAGTCCTTAACAAGTGTAACTGGGATTTGGTGTAATGTCTTTATTTTTTCTTCACGGTTTTATTTTTATAGTACACCTTTTTTATGTGCAACACAGTGTTTATTTCAATATTTTTAGCATCCTGCCGAACGTTTATACTTCTTTGAAAATCTTCTGTCAGGTTTTGCAGAGTTAAGTTGGGTTTGTTTTAGAGTTTATTTAGAATCCTCTTTCTGATTTCCATGTCTCTAAGTGACACTAAACCTTGCACAAATATTAAACATTTGAACTCAGTTCTGCCAATTTGAATTACTCATATTGGTTATTCACAATACTGGCAAACATAGTGAGATCTTTCTCATCATTTTTCCATAAATTCATACACTTACATCTCTTATGGAATAATGGTGGTTTTAGTTTTAACTGCTTCGAAAGTTATATAACAGTTTCATTGAATGGTACGTCACTTCTTTGGTAGAACATCGTTCATAAACTTTGTATTGACATCACTTAATTTTTATAAAATCAGTCTGATCTTTTTATGCAGTCTGTCTTGTAAATGTCTTTATTTAAGATTTGAAGCAACAGAAATGTGGTTCTACAGAAGGATGCTGAGAATACGATGGACTGAACATGTGAGCATCGACAAAGTTTTAGAGAAAATGGACACTTGCACTTAACATCAGAAAGAAATAGCTGAAATTTCTAGGGCATATATTGAAGAAAGAAGGCTTGGAAAGTTTGATTTTCACAGAACAAATTGAAGGCAAGAGAGATAGAGGAAAACAATAAATTTGCTAAACAAATTTCTGCTAGTAAAAAAAATTGTTATTCCACAGCCAATTCAGATATTGTATTCCCTGTCTAATCAATGTTATGATCAATCCCCCCAAAACTGTTCTGAATCATCTTTTTTTAATCATTTCACTTCAAGCAAGGCCACTAGTGTGCATGGGGTTACAGTGGGAGAAAAGACTGGGTACAGTGGGTGTTGAAAAAAAGATGAAAGATGAATGATATTCAAGAAGATGGCAATTGAATTTCAATTTTAATTTTTTGAGATTGTAGCTATCAGGGAAGTAATAAACAGGTGGCAGTTCCATATATGGGAAGTGTGAGAAAAGAAAATGTGAGAGAAGTGACTGTTACATGTAGCTATTTCAACAGTAAAAGGGTGGGACCTAAATGACAATTTAGTAGCATGCGTAAATTCATGTGGACAGGGCACCAGTGTAAAAAGCTCATCAGAGAAAATATTTGTAGAAAAGACAAAGGGAAGCCACATCATCTTGATGAGAAAGTGAGTGAAGTCAAGATACCAGATACGATTATATTTATCTTTCTTTGGATTTTGTGAAGAACCACAAGATGAATAGGAGTGTCCGACCACATATGGCAACAGTATTCAATGGACACGGATGTGCATTGTGGTGCAGTGGATATCGGCTCAAAATGAGAAATCAGAAAGCCAAGTTCAAATTCCAGTTGAATTCATTGCATTCACTTATGCACATATACCCTTGGGAAAGGTATTAATCTGTCTCTTCCTTCCATTTATGGGTTAAATAACAGTACAGATTGGATTCTGTAGCCTTGGCAGGCAACCAGTCTACCGCAGAAAGCAATGGCAACCTACTGCAGGATAATCTTCTGCCCAGTCAGTCATGTCTCTTTCGAGACATGATTGCCCAAGAGTATTTCACGTATAGCACTTAACTGACTGACTGATTCAATGGTAGATTTATAAATGTACAAGATGGTTCTAACGAGAACAACTTTCTGACCCAACACAGACACCAAACCTTCCTATCAGTAGGTAGCAGCTATAAATCTGATATATTTGTTCCACTTCAGGTTGGTTGAAAAATTGAGGCTAAGAATTATATTAGTTGTGGAATTTACAATTTTAAATGAACCATGTGGCACTGACTACATATGCAGAATAAACCAGTGTCTGGAGTTAAGAATTAATCAACATGTCCCAAAAAAATTTTTAAAAAGAGATTTAGATAATCTACATAAACACGTAGGATGTGTATTGTGGTGCAGTGGATATCATGTCCGAATGCGAAATCGTGAAGCCGAGTTCAAATTCCAGTTGAATTCCTTGCATTCACTTTCGTGCAAATATCCTTGGGAAAGGTATTAATCCATCTCTTCTAGGTTAAATAACAAGACAGATTAGGTTCTATAGCCTTGGTCGGCAGCCAGTCTACCACAGAAAGTAATGGTAACCTATTGCAGGATAATCTTCTGCCCAGTCAGTCATGTTTCTTTCGAGACATGATCGCCTAAGCATGTATCACATATGGCACTTAACTGACTGACATAAGCACATCAATATATCTAGGTTAGTGATAGCTGAGCATTTTTTAAATAATCATCAATGTACTTGGTCCTGTTATGATGGGCTTTGACTCCAATTTTGGAGAGTAAAATATAACATGTATCCATCATAGCAATAAATTGAAGCCCTTATAAATTTCTATATATAAAGTTGTAGCTTCTGTCTGTTTATTTGTTTGTCCACGAACTTCTCCTAGGGTTTTGAAGATAGACCCCCAAAACCATATATATCCGGAAACTAAAAGTACACCAGGTAAGTATATTTTATTTTGATCAAAGGGGGTCACTGAGGATGGAGAAGGGTATCACAAGCCTACCAACTGAAAATTGGAGTGCTACATATGAATATGATACCTTTTTGGAATCAGGGTATTCATGGGAACACAGTGGAAGTTGTCCAAGTCATTTTGATTAAAAGGGATCCTCGTGGGCACAAATCTTCAGTTAGAATTTGGAGGGCTGCCTATATATATGATACCTTTTTAGAATCAATGTAGATCCCAAAACCATATATAGTTTTACAAAAGAATGTGTGAACTGCAGTAAGGTGTGGGTAATTTGGTTAGAATATATATACACTCAGAAGGATTTGTTATTAGGAGATTTAGTTGTACAAGTTTGGTAGTTGGATGAGAGTTCTTACAATGTGTTTGTTCGTAAATGTTTCTGGTTTATGTTTATTTTGCAAAATGAATGAATTATTTTTAAGTGGTGAGCCTATCAGCAAAAAATATTATTAAACATGAGAAAGTGATATTTGTGTAAGACTTATCTGTGATCTTCATTTATGGAGCTGCTCAAAGGTCAGGTCACTGAATCCAACCAATGCTTTTATCAAATGGGCCATGTGTACTTGGATAAAAGCGTTGGTTGGATCAAGAGAGTTTTGAGTTCAATACCTGGCTAGAGCAGTGGTGAACAAAAACATGGACAGTTAAAATGGAAATAACTAAGACATCCGGAAGTGACATAACTCATGGAATGAGAACAATCTACACCAGTGATCAAAATAAAAGTTTTGGTTCAAAATTCCAATCACCTGAAAAAAATCAGTGTAAAATGGCCAAAACATCAAGAATGACATCAAAGATGAGAACAACAGTCCAAATAATGTAAATAATGTAAATGTTATCAGCCTTCTGATGATTATATATTTATACATCCTGATTGTGGTGTTTCATTGTGTAAAGATCTCATGGAATAACCCATTGGATTCAAAATCCAATGGGTTATTCCCTCACAGGTTTGAATCCTGTTTGCAGCACCATGTAAAGATCTTATGGAACAACCAGCCAGTAATCAACTAGAATAGAAGCTGAGTCTAACTGACCAAAAAACCACCGGGGCAAATCGGTAGGTGGTTTAAATAATAACCTTGGAGATTCCATTCTGTTACAGGCAAGTCTATTCTGTAAGCATTGATTGGCTGATAATTTCAGTGTGTATATTGAGCTCCATAAATATTGAGCACAATATCCACACTCTTGAATATTCACCTTCCTACAGGAAGACAAAAGAAGACAGCCATGTTGAAAGGTAAATTATTTGACTTCTACACATAGCAGTTCAGTACTTGTTACTTTGTTTCAATGAAATTTTTGCTGATTCATGATGTTTTATTAAAATGCTGATTTTTCCAAATATGGTTTATTGAAAAGTATAGATATATACAGACGTGTCTTGTTGTGCAGTGGATATCAACTAGGAACAAGAAATTAGGGAGCTGAGTTTGAATTTCATTTGAATTTGTTGCATTCACTTATCTCCAAATAACCTTCAAAAAGTTATTAATCTGCCGCTTCTCCTGCCAATTATGGGTTAAACAGCAAGACAGACTTGGGTCTGTAGCCCTGGTTGGCAACCAGTCTACAACAGAAATT
Organism: Ascarosepion bandense; assembly: GCA_037127315.1. Lineage (NCBI taxonomy): Eukaryota > Metazoa > Mollusca > Cephalopoda > Sepiida > Sepiidae > Ascarosepion > Ascarosepion bandense. The sequence continues at coordinate 12,636 of JBBBDQ010028899.1, read as the reverse complement.
AATGACAATTTACTGTGGGAAAATCTTCTTACCAGTCAGTCATGTCTATTTTGAGACATGATGGCTCAAGTGTGTATTACATATGGCACTTAACTGACTGATATATCAACATTTTATGTTTATTAAGCTTAAACATCTTTCTTTTTTTTTTTAATTTTAAATAATTTTTACTAGCAGTATACATAGAGATACTTGTTCAAGGTGAGTTGAGAAAAGAATAGAAATCAGTTAAGCTTTTTTAATTTACCTCTTTATGGTAAATCGAAATTACTTTTTGTTATTTTCTCTCATTGTTTCATTTTAACATGTCCTCTTTTTATTGCAATTATCAAATATTTAAGTGTAAATTAAAAAGACAAAACAAAAAAGTTATACATATTTCTATTTCACTGCTATTCTCACAGTGAAACTGAGAATTAATCAGGAACACAAACATTTGAGAGCCCCTGTATTTTGCCAAGTAGTAATCTTGATTGAAATCAATACAATGTCATGAATAAAAATGTTTACATTCTATTTTTTTTCAGGTTGAATCAGCCAAAACTGAAATTATTTGATTTTTTTCTAACTTGGATTTTCAAACTTTGAAAAAAGAAATACATTAAAATTGAATTTAAAAAAATGATGCAGATATGTATTTCCAGGTTAAAATTGTTGAAAGATGAAAAATTGAATTTTATATTTTCTTTTTCATTCATCCAAATTGATATGAAATTGAATAAAAATTTGTACAATATATTTTATATATATATAGTCATCTGCAGACAGATCTGTTTTGCTGTATCACAGCTCATCAGTATGGTTAGACAGCCAATTGCCTTTTACCCAGGATTGAAACCCGACCAAATTGGCGTCAGTTGGTGATTCTACTTCTGATCTACGGGTACTCGGTAGAAGGAGGCAGATTTTTTAGCATGTATATTATCATTATACACACCGAATAGCTGAGAGTGTTCTAATTCATTGCTGAATGAACAATGTGTAGATGCCAGAGTAGCTACTCTTTTTCAAAGTCTACCATTCTTCCAGAGTGCTCAAACAGGGTATATATATATATATATATATATATACATATCATTAGTTAAGTGCAATACATGATATGCACTTAGACGATCATGTCTTGACATGACTGACTGGGCAAAAAATTTTTACGCAGTAGGTTACCATTATTTTCTGCAGTAGACTGGTTGCCAACCAAGACTATAAAACCCAATCTATCCTGCTATTTAACCCATAGCTGAAGGAAGAAGCAACAGATTCATACTTTTTCTACTTACTGTCTGTTCTGCCATCCATTTACAAAAGGTAGGTTACAGGCTGTTTTCCTGTATCAAATTTTCCAATCCCTCTTTCCTCGTACATCCAAAAATTTCCAGTCTTTTTCTGACTTCAAGTGTTTTAACTTTACTTAAATCTTCTTTATTACTGATATGACCAATCTATGATTTTTCTCAGCATCCTTCTGTAAAACTACATCCCTGTTGCCTTGTCTCCTCTTCATCTCTGAGAAAGACTGTCGAGCATTCACTGCTACAAAAAAAGATTGTTATTACATAGCAGTTCAGTGCTCTTTACTTTGTTTCTAATGGAATTATCCTGTTTCTTAAATATTTTATTAAAATGCTAATTTTTCTAAATATGATTTATTGAAAAGTATAGACATTTTATGTCTATTAAGTTTAGACATCTTTTTTTCTAAATTGCTGAGTGTTCTTTTGTAAAACTGACTGCTACAGATATACAAAATTTCCTGAATCTATGTAATTGCCATGTATGAGCTTTCAACTTATGTATGTCATAATCAGAGGTGTGTCTACTGAATTTTTGACTGCTATATTAATAATAATTCAAATAATGAACATATTGGTTATATAACCACTATTCTATCATGCTCAATCAATTAATCAATTCAATTGCATATCCCTTACCGACACAGCAAAAAAGCATAACCAGATATCTAATAAATCTTTACCAAAAATACTATAATACATAAACTGTAAAAATACAAAGACTACAAATACTAAAAGCAATAAGCATATAAAACAAACAACTCAACTTCGATAAAAATTTAGACAAAAATTTTAATAAAAGTAAAAAAAAGTGACAACAGTATCTGCCACATGATACTTTAAAAAGTGTGAGAGTTAAACTGTTAATATAGAACTTATGGTCAGATCTAGTTACTTAAACTGTAAAATGATGAGACTTAACTACCAATCTAGTAATGCATTTAAATTCGTAAAGTCAAAGTATCAAAGAAGAAAGCTTATCAGAACAATTACAATGAAAATATTTATAGAAAAGACACAGGAAAGCTATGTTATAGTGGTGGGGAAACTGACTAAATCTGAGATGTCAGGGCAGGACTGATAACAGCAGATTCTTTGAATTTTATCAATGATCACTAAATATAGAGCAGAAGCAGAAGACCAGATATGGCAGTAACCTGTAATATGTGGATGAATGGTCCACTTATGTAGAAGAGAGAATCCAGCTTGAAAATGCTACAGTAGATAGAAAGCTGTGGAGAACCATGATTGTCCTGGTCAATGATGGTTCATGGCACATAGAAGAAGTTATGGTATTCATTAGCTTAGATTGATTAACCAATTTAGAATATCCCACAGGCTCTCAAGTTATTCTCTCCTTGTTGTTTTTCCCCAACCTCCATTGCTGCAGGGCTTTTATAAGAAAATTTATGCCTGTACAGTAAACTTTTTACATAGCATAAGGTTTGTATGCAACTGTGGGTTTACTTGTTACATCCAAGGAGCATGGGATCATGAAAACAAGGACCTGAGTCAAAGGTTGTCTGTTGTTATTTCTAGATGAAATCAGCAAATGAAAATATGCATGCAAATTGCTGAACAAACATTTGTCTTTGGAATCAACTGCAACCAACTGTAAAATCTGCCAAATTTTTACTCATAGCATGGGAATGGTATTGATTAATTTCCATATAATATCTCTGGAGTATGTAGGGAATAACAGTTAAAATATATATATACTGTCATGGGTGAAACGTATTGTCAGGTATTGGGGTGCTCACCAACATGTCTTTTTATGTGAAATGAATCCTATGTTGGAGCTGAAGAGACATCTGCAGTCACTGCATGATAGAGTAGGAGGAGGGTTCAGGAGATAGACTTTTTTTAGGCTCTCTTCATCTTTTCTATTTGTCTTCTGGTGTTTTCAAAAAAGATTGTTTTTAGTGGACTAATTGGTCATTTCTGCAGCTTCCATCTCCCTATTGACTGAATCCATTTCTGTCCTCAGCAATGAGTTTTTGAGCTGATCCTTGAATTGACAACATGAGGCTCTATGTGCACTCTTGCCAAATACAAGCTCCAAAAACATGTTTTGTATGCCTGTCATTAGAGCAAGATTTACAGTCCGTCAAAGTCAGTGATGAGTCATGATGGTTTCTAGGCTATATATATATATATATATATAGGTATAGGTGTCAGTCTGTAAACGGTGAAGATAATCCAACAAGATTACCTTAATATAAAATATTAATTGGTAAATCCATATCCCTCTCTTCATTTTAAGAAAAGACTCATTCCAGCAGAAATTTTGTACCAGATGGAAGGTATATTGTAAGGTCTGATGATATGAGCTAATTAAACTCATTGAAATGAGCTATAGTTTATAACTAATTGAAATGACATATTGAGTTTTCCTTTATAAACTCTCTCTCTCTCTCTCTCTCTCTCTCTCTCTCTCTCTCTACATATATATATATATATATATATATAAATATATTTGAGCAGCAACATTTATTTCAAACATCTTTCATTAAGTACAGCTGACAAGAAAGATTTAATAATTTTATGAAGTTTTTCCACCATCCTTATAACGAATATATTATTATTTATCTTATTATTGACAAATATAGTGGATCAATTTCACTGCCCAGTACAAGACTGTGTCTCTTGTCACAAATTCTGGTCCCAAACACTAGACTTTCTACATAAATTACAATATCAGAAACATCTCGTTATTACAGAGGACTTGTATATCAAACATTTCTTTCCTACCATTACACTTACATAATCTAATAGTGGAAAGAAAGTGTTGAAAGTTTTAAATAATTGTGAAATGCCCATCTAATTTCCAGCTATGGGCAACATGTAAAGACTTGGAATGAACACTACTATTCAAAACAATGCAAAATAAATTACAGTGACATGAGGAAAAAAATTAAACACCAGAGACAAAACAGCCTTGAAAATGGCTATAGAAGTGGTTGAAAGTACTTATAAAAACTTTTTATTCTCCCTTACTCCTACAAAATGAAAAAAAAAAAAATGCTATAAAAACTTAATGAAAAATAATTCTTCCTTGTCAGCCATATTTAATTAAATATATATATATAAAGTTTTGATCCTGGCCAGAAGCAAGTGGATGTGTCTAGCCACACTGATGAGCTGTGATACAGCAAAACAGGCTTGTATGTGGATGACTAATATATTATGCTCTCATTTTGATTGAGCTCTCTAGAGAAGAAAAATTTAAAAAACTGTTTCCACTTCTGCGACATATGCGTGACTCTTCAGAAATGAATTGAGTTCTTTCAATGACTGGCATGTGTATACACTGCATACATACAACACGTTATAAATTTCCCTTCTCTGATTCCATGCGCCTATGGATTAGTGGGTAGCGACTCCGACTGACACCAAATTTCAATCCCGGCCAGAAGCAAGTGGATGTGTCTGGTCACACGGATGAGCTGTGATACAGCAAAACAGGCTTGTATGTGGATGACTAATACACACACACACACACACACACACACACACACACACACACACACACACACATATATATATATAAGTATATTGTAGATGAGATATTTCTTCAGTAAAGGTAATTAGGTCAAGGACACACCAGTTATATGAAGAATAGAGCTCCTTGCTATTAACCAAAAACAATTAGAGAATAACAGATTTTAAAAATATATTAAGCTACGCTCACAGCATAAATTTAGTTGGAGCAAAGTATTAAGAAACAGAAAAAATCGTTAGGAAAAGAGAAAAGAGTACTGTTGTGTAATATCAGTCTTCAAATATACCAGAGAATATTGGACAATCTCTTCAAAAATGAAGAAAAGTCTTGAAGCAACAGAAATATGGTTGTATAGAAGGATGCAGGGAATTCCACATGTGGGTAATGACAAAGTTCAGGTGAGAATAGAAATGAAAAGCACACATATATATAGGACAGGAAGTTGTAAAGAGCCTTTATCACTAACATCCTGAATAGACATGGCACATAGAAGAGGAAGATTTCTGGAACAAGTATGGCAATGAATGTTAAATAATCATGTCACAGATCAAGAAGAGACAGCAACAGGAATGGGGTTATACAGGAGAATGCTGAGAATATCATGGATTGAACATGTGAGCAATGATGAAATTTTAGAGAAAATAGAAACAAAAAGGAAACTTATACCTAACACGTCTTGATGTGCATTGTGGTGCATTGGATATCGGCTCGGAACGAGAAATCGGGAAGCCAAGTTCAAATTCCAGTCGTATTCCTTGCATTTACTTACGCACAAATACCCTTGGGAAAGGTATTAATCCATCTCTTCCCTCCAGTTATGGGTTAAATGATAGTACAGATTGGGTTCTATAGCCTTGGCTGGCAACCAATCTACTGCAGAAAGCAATGGCAATCTACTGTGGGATAATCTTCTGCCCAGTCAGTCATGTCTCTTTCGAGACATGATCGCCCAAGCGTGTATCACATATGGCACTTAACTGACAGTTGAAATTTCTGGGGCATATAATGACGAGACAATTAATATAGGTATTATTTTTACTATTATTTTGCTGCATGTTTTGTATTTTTAATAATAATCTGTTAAATTATGCATTTTTCATATTATTTCAAAACATATTAATATATATAATAATATAAAGAGAGCATAATGAGGAAAGAGCACTTGGAAAATTTGATACTCATAGGATAGAAGGCAATAAGGATGGAGAAAAATAATGCATAAGCTTGAGCTTGAGCTTGAGTAAATGGATAGCAGAACAAGGTTTAGGAGAGATAGCAAAAAGACAAAATTAAGAGCTACAAAGGACAGGAAATAGTGGAGAGCCATAATCTCCAGTATTCTGAAGGAACGTAACATATAGAAGAAAATGTTTGAGACATCCTTAATTGTGAAATCAAGAACCTATCTATTAAATCCTTAAGCAAAACAAATCTCGAGTTATGTCATGAACCCAAGTTGGATATTTCCCCAAAAGAGATCAGTCAGTCACTTAAATGCCATATGTGATACATGATTGGGCAATCATGTCTCTTTCAAGAGATGACTGATTAGGCAGAAAATTTTACCATAGTAGGTTGCTATTTTTTTTTTTGTAGTAGACTGGTTTCTAACTAAGGTTATAGGTGAGCCCATAACTGGAGAGAGAAGAGATGGATTAATACCTTTTCCAAGGTGAAGTGAATGCAACAAGTTCGACTGTAATCAAACTCGGCTAAAGAAATAACAGATCAATTGAATTCAGTGACTAAAAAGGTACAATCTTCTCCTAGTAAAGCCAAAACAGATGTTTCTATTTACTTTTGTCATGTATCTGTAGGCTGACTGGAGTTATTTTCATACTTCATCTTAAGTGGGTTCATTTTTCACATCAACTGTCATATGTATCACGGAGATTCTTTATCTTTAGAAAAAAGAATACAAGTTTCAATGCATTTTTTTTCAGCTTTCAATATGTCTGCTTTGAGTAAATATAAAAAATTTTACCTAGTAGTTCATATCTAAGTCAGTTTGAGTTTTTTTCCCCTGGACTCACATATTTTAGATATAATCTGTTCCAGATTTGTTTTGTCTTTCTTTTTTTACAGCTAAAATTATAAAACATGAAAGAAAATACAAAACATTTGATGCCAAAGCTGCATATAAATTTTATTCATAAATGACCTGCAAAATCTGTTTCAACTTCTTCCAACCTTTTGTTGGCTATACCAGATATAAACAGGCAGCTTTAGTAGTATATATATTTATCCAAACATTTAAAATATAGAACTAAAAACAGATAGGGAGAAATTAAAAGGACATAAATGGAGGTTTTTTTTTTTTAAAAAGAAGAACATGCTAACAAAGTGTAGAAACATGCTACATGCCTTCCCTCTGATCCTGAAAAGGAAAGCAAACAAATGTTGCAAAAGTTTTTGTTTTGTCACAAATTCAGAATGTCATGTTATAAGTATTTGTTTTACCCATGCCTCAGACAGATAGGGAGAAGTTGAAAGGACATAGAGTTTTATTTTTAGAAGAAGAATATTCTAATGAAGTATAGAAATATGCTACATACCTTCTGTCTGATCCTGTAAAGGAAAGCTAGCAAATGTTATAAATATTTTTGTTTTGTCACAAATTCAGCATGTCATGTTATGTGAATTTGTTTAACCCATACATCAGAAAAGTGTTTCTATATGGTGCCCATCCCCAAACTGTTCTCCGCTCTCCACAATTACTGCTCACCCTGTGATCACTGAGTTCAAGTACATTGTCTAGGATATTCACCAAGGATTGAACTGACAATCTATCACTAAATTCCCAAACCAACTTCTTAATTCACTAGACTCCCATGTTACAATTCTGTGTGAAGAACTTGGAGCCTTAAACCTAATCTACCTGCTGATGAGTACTGCTGCTACTTGTCATGTTTCATTGCACTCACTGAAGCATTTCTCTTTTGTTACAGCTGCTGCTGCTATTGAAGACTTGCTGTCATTTGTTTTTCTTTATTAGTGACTCCCACATTGTATCATTTCTATGCTGCGGTATTAGTTGAAAAATACAATGCAACTTTCTGTTTGTTGCTTAAGATTATTAATTTTTAATAGTTTTGTTAATTTATTTTAGAATTTATAATTTTTACTTCATTTATTTTATTTATTTATTTTTCTATGTATTAAAATTGGCTGAAAATTGACTTTTTTTTGTAATGTTGAACATTTGGGACTATATTGTTTTTTACCACATTGGCTTTCATAATTATATCTTACTTTATGCTTTTGTAATTTTTTTTTTTTTTTTTTTTTAATCATATCACCCCAAGCAAGGCGAAAACACCACTGATGTGCAGGGGGCTACGTGAGAGTGAAAAGATTGGAAAAGAGAAAACCGGAAACCACATCCTATACAGGAAACAAGGGATGAGCCTCTTCACCTGTTCAATAGATGAGGGTGGAGTGTGAACCGGGCAATAGTTTAGTCTATCTACTCCAATATTTTCTCCTGTGAAAAGTTTTTAATGGTTTTTAAAAAAAAAAATGTTTTAGGAAGATTTAAATTTTTTTAAAGAGATTTTTAAAGAAAGTGAAATGTCTAAAGAGAATTTTTTGAAAAAGTCTATGTAAAGATTGTTTTTATCATTTAGAATGATTTTTGTGTAAATTGTTATTTGTGACTATAGTATATTTTTGTCTCCCTCTATCCTTTTTTTTATTTTTTCCCTTATCTTAACCAATTTTTTGTCTTTTTCGTTGGTTATATCTGTGGATATATCTATTTCTATTTTGTGTGAGTATATATTCCTTACATCTAAACTTATTTTTAAATGGAACTTTGTGCGTGTGTGTATGTGTCTGTGTGTGTCCGTTACCTATAGACTCCAAAATGACTGAACCGATTTTCTTGAAAATTTACACAGTTGTACTATAAGCATCTACGAGTGTTCTTAGCTAGATTTTGTGTTGAGGTACCCCCAATAAATATTGAAAATTGATACTCGAAAAAATCAGGTTATAGAAGGAGTGGTCCAATTTTAATCAAATTTGATACACTCATAGACAAAGACACAAGAAATGATATTCAGAAGTTTCAAGGTTGCAGTTCTTACAATAGTGCAGAAAATCGATAATATATATGTATATATATATATATATATATATATATAAAAGGCAAGATGTTTGTGTGTGTGTCTGTTTATCTGCCTGTATGTCTGTATTTTTTCAGCCCTTTTATTTTAGTTTTTGCTTTGGGTTTAGCTCTAAGTAGGTATAATTGTAGTTCTTAGTCTCAGCCATGATACCATTTACTTAGAGGACTTATTTAGCCTTCAAAAGTCAGTTTATGATGAAAAAAACTTATTTTATATCGATACCAGGAAATCAAAATTTGACTTACATCCATTCATTTTTCTTTCACACTACAGTTTTGCTTTAACTGTAAACAACTATTGATTTTTAGTCTTTTGTGCCAATATCCAAAGAGTCTGAGCTCCAGGCCATTGATTAGTTTTAAAGCTTTCATTACACCTGAGCAATGCCGGGCTATACTGCTAGTTTTTATATAATTGTGTGATTGAGTATTATATCCTGTCTGTGTCCCCATTTTTTGTGTCTGTCTAATTCAAACGTTTTTGGGTAAGTATATATTTTCTTATAAGATTTGTTTTTATGTATGTGTGAGTAAATATATGTGTTACTTTGTATCATGTGTGATCTGATGTATCTATTCTCTATTTGTTTCCAGTTTCAAGCTTCACTTCCTTTGTTAAAATTTTTAAAAGAATATTCTGAGTGAATTTATTCATTTTTCAATGGTCTGAATGAAACAACGTAAGTAAATTTACACTTTGAAAAAAATTTCAATTTATAACCATTTCAATACACTCCTGATCAAAATTTTAAGACCACTTAAAAATCATTAAAAAGAAATATTTTTTTTATGGATAGCTTTTAAACTCCTCCCACTTAAGGTTACCAATACTACAATCTCAAAGGTTATGGAAACAAAAAGCTATATTCCAAACATTTTATTTAGAAATGTAGATTTTTATAAAATGAGGCGATTTACACATGATCAAAATTATAAGACCAGAGACAAAAATTCTACGAAATTGTACAGAAAGTGTATGAAAAGTGTATGAAAACATTCAACAACCAAATTTAATAATGAGTTCTACCTCCACTGCTTTTGCTGACTTCAGAAATTCTGTCGGGCATGCTAGAAATAAGCATTTCCATTAAGGTGTGGGGGATGTTGCTCCAGCTTCTGAAGATGGCTTCACGAAGTTCATTTTTTGTTGAATATTGTTTGCCATTTCGATAAACATCTCTTGTCATCTATCCTCAAACATTTTCAATTGGGTTCAAGTCTGATGAGCATGCAGGATGTCCCAAGAGATGGACTCCATTTTCTTGTAGAAAGGTCAAGGTCCATCTTGCAGCGTGGACTGCAGCATTATTCTGTTGGAATAACCATCCATCCACACACAAACGATGGCCCTCCATCATCAATGATGCTTTTTGTAGCATGCTAACATAATCAGCCACTGTTTAACAACCCTGCACCACCTGGAGTTCCATCGTCCCTCTGTAAGAAAAGGCACCCCATACCATTAGGGACCCTCCACCACTATGATGTATGGAGAAAATTTCAGGAGGCATGTTTTTTTTGCGATGCCAATATTGTTGGAAGCCATCAGGACCATCTAGATTGAATTTTTTCTCATCAGAAAACAGGACTTTCTTCTACTTCTCAACGTCCCATGTTTGGTATTCACAACCAAACTTTAAGCGGTCCACCTTGTGACATGGAAGCAGCTGAGAAATTTGTTTACGCTTTTTATTTACCATGCCTTTATGTCATAAGTGTCATCTGATGGTTACGGGACTGCAATCAGCATCTGTGACTGCCTTAATTTGACTAGAAGAAAGTCTCCCCTCGTTCATAACAACCCGTCTTATTCTCTTACTCAATGCAGGAGAAATTTTGGGGGGCCTACCAGAGGATTTTGCTTTTCCATAATTCTCACTGTTCTTTAGAAAGTTGCAAATCACAGTTTTACTGCAATTTACCTTAGCTGCGATCACCCGCTGTGATAAACCTTGCTTATGGAATTCTAGAATTCAAGAACGCTCACCTTTGGTAAGTTTGCTTGCTTTAGGCATAGTAACACCTTTACGCAGTGATTGCTAATCTCTAACTGAACTAAAAACATTGGAATTACCATAGATCTAACAATTTATACCCCTGGTCTTATAATTTTGCTCATGCGTAAATCGCCTCATTTTATAAAAATGTAAATTTCTAAATAAAATGTTTGGAATGTAGCTTTTTGTTTCCATAACCATTTAGATTGTAGTATTGGTAACCTTAAGTGGTAGGAGTTTAAAATCTATCTGTAAAAAAAAAATTCTTTTTAAAGATTTTTAAGTGGTCTTAAATTTTTGATCAGGAGTGTATGCATTGAGTTTTCTGCTCAATATTATATATATATTTTAGTAATTAAGCAGCACCCATTCTTGTACACTAAATGGAAATTAACACAATAAAAAGCAATAAAATAAAACACACAAAAAAGAAGTCACCACACCAAAAGCAATCAAAAGTAATTAACTATCTGTAGAACCACTCACTTACCAAAAATATCAACTTACACCAAGCTCCATACAAATAAGGATAAAACTGGCACACAACAACAGATTGAAAAATAAGCCCTGATGGGTGTTGATATCATAATGGTGCCTTCACGAAACTTTGAAGTCAGCATGGCTCTGCTCAGTTAAGTAACAAACTTCTCTACATTAATCCTATTAATTTTCTATCTCTATCTTGATATCAAACACTTTAAAACAAAAACCTGCTTGCCAAAATATCTTTTTATCAGTAAACCACTGAAAAACAAAAATGTCGGCATTAAAGATCATCTCAACTCAACACTATATATATACACTACCGGCCATAATTATTAGGCAACCCCAGATTTTTAAAAGAAATGATGTATTTGATACTATTTTTAGTATTTATTGCCAAGTGGATAATTCTAAATGAAAATAGAATGGTTCTTTTGTTATTATTAATTTGCAAAATTTTACAAGGCAAAGAAGCAAAGATGAACTCGTCCGAAACACCCTAAATTTTCTTCATTCTTTCATTGCAATATAGGTAATTATTAAATATTTATAAATTCATTTGATGCACTTGTTATTGTGAAGTATTAACAAAAGAATCATTCTATTTTCATTTACAATTATTCACTTGCCCATAAATACTAAAAAATAGGATGAAATACATCATTTTTTTTAACACACTGGGGTGGCCTAATAATTATAATAATAATAATAATTATGGTCAGTAGTACACACACACACACACACACACACACACACACACACACACACACACACACATATATATATATATTGTACTAGTTGTTACAATGGTTTATAAAAATTTTTAATTTTTTTTTCAACTTTTCACTCGATGAGAAGCGCACATAGCAGCTTTGAAATGCAAAAATTTTTGTGTAGTGATACTATGAATTTATAAACCATTGTAACAACTAGTACAATTTAATGCTCTACGTTGTATCGAGCCCTCCTTATAAAAGTAAATGCATGAAAAGCAGGTAAAAAAACCTACAAGTTCCACAACTTTGTTACAATATATATATATATATATATATATATAAGTAAATTAACCTAGTGAGCCAACACACCTACTAAGGTTTCAGATGGTATTACATTTGTGACTCTTAGAGAAAAAATTGAAAATGCATGTGCAGTAATTCCACAAGACACAAGAATGTTGCCCAAGCAGTAGTTTGCCATACTAATAAATATGTAGAAGTTATAGGCCACCATTTTGTG
>JBBBDQ010028898.1:150000-289868 GCA_037127315.1 Ascarosepion bandense | reverse complement strand
GACTGGGAAGAAGTCTTTCTTGGAGGAGGTTGCCGATTCTGCGGTAGACTGTTTGCCAACCAAGGTTATAGAGGCCAATCTGTTCTGCTATGAAACCCGTAGCTGGTCGGAGAAGACACTTTTCCCAAGGATATTAACGCGTAAGTGAATGCAACGAATTCAACTGAAATTCGAACTCGGCTCTCCGATTTCTCGTTCCGAGCCGATACCCACTGTATCACAACACATAACGTTCCAACATATATTTCTATTCAAAATTGTGTTCTTTCGTGGGGGTTCGACTCTATTACTTAACACTTTTTATGGTGCAATATTATCGAAAGTGTGACATTTGCCTTTGTCCAGCATTGGATACCATAAATCCTTTCTACCTCAGAAAAATCTGAATGAATCCTCATCTACAGGACATCGTGTGTTATTATTTCATTATTTGCTATCGACCAAATTACGCGTCCGCATACTATTTATTTTAATTGGAGGCCAACCTTAAGAGTATATTCGTGAATATTTCGCAAATGCATATCATTATTGCGGTTGCAGATCGTCCTCGATGATGAGGTGAAATCAATTCTTAGGCTAAGTGAGGAAAGAAAATTACAGTGCATAATTAGTACGCGAAAAGATTACACAATAAGCATGGAAAGTTGGTAAAATAATATTGAAGTGAATAATTACAATCGTATTAATTCTTATAATAGATAAACATGGATATATAGGTCCTTTTTCTTGGCGTTGATGTAATGTATCCCTTCAAAACGAGGGCAATCATAACTCTACAGAACTTCTTATCATTTTGTCAGTCCAAGCAAAGTTTGTCTCTTTACTATCTCACCTACCATCAGCTCAGTTATTTGCAGCTTTCCCCCTGCCTCTCTTGTCTTAAATGAGTGTCACTTTCTCCAAGTCCTATTTTCTAGTTACTTTTCTCATAAAAAAATTTCATTGTACGTGCCATTTATTTGTTGTCAACCCTCTGACTTTCGACTCCGAGTCGTTATCCATTACACCATCCTCACATCCAAGCTTACAGAAGTTGTCACCATCTATGTAGAGTATAGTCTCGACAATTCTTCGCTGATCGTACGAGAATCTGTATTTTCTTAGTATAATGAATCCGATGATAATTAGAAAATACTGAAATTTATCATAATTGGAAATACCGTAATTATTTGCGTATAATACGCTCGCATAACCTTGAACTTCGGAGTTCTGAGGAAAATCCGTAGCACTAACATTATCAAATTTCTAGCAAGTAACTAAATTAACTTTTGTTCAAATTGTTATCTGGTTGACATCGAATAAGTATAAGGATTTTGCGGCTTAAATTTCTTTGAAAAATAAAATTAACACGACATTTAGAGGAAACGCACTAAGAAATGTAAAAATTTTGTAAAGAAGGAAGGTCATACTGAGAGAAAGAATATAAATTTCCAGTGACTATCTGTATTGTCGTAAACCAGTAATCGACATCACATGTCATCCATTTGTACATGCTATCCATTTGTTGACAGACTCACGTAGATATCTACAATGTTAACAACATACACTGCCGACCATAATAATTAGGCCACCCCAGTGTTTAAAAAAATGATGGGTTTCAAACTATATTTTAATATTTATTGCTAAGTGAATAATTGTAAATGAAAATAGAATGGTTCTTTTGTTAATACTGCACAATAACATCTGCAACAAATGAATTTATAAATCTTTAATAATTACCTATATTGCAGTTTCATCAATGAAAGAATGGAGAAAATTTAGGGTGATTCAGACGAGCTCATCTTTGTTTTCTTGCTTTGTAAAATTTTGCAAAGTAATAATAATAAAAGAGCCATTCTATTTTCATTTAGAATTATCCACTCGGCAATAATTACCAAAAATAGTATAAAATATCTCATTTCTTTTAAAAAACTGGGGTGGTCTAATAATTATGGCCGGTAGTGTAGATGAAACTCTCATAAAGTCTTTGTGACATTGTCAGCATGCCTTAGGTTGCATGGTCTCTTTATATTACGTGATATTATTTGCTATGTGGTCGGAGCTATGGTTGTAGACACGTGGTTCTTCAACTATCTTTGTACATGAGGTGATCGTTTTAGGAGCATGAAAATATATTTGGCTACTTTTGTCATTGTCCTGAAGTGGAGTAAGTCGATTGCGTCTCAAATTTCGTTCCCACTACTTTCTTGGTACCAATGTGTTGAAGTTGACACGTCTCTACCTCGTACTGAAAATCAAACTGGATATCTCCTTCTCGGAAAAAAATGTTTCTTCTCGTGATGTTAAGCAACACAACATATATAGTCTGAATTGACAGTTTTTGTTACTCTTATTACCATACATGAGAGATAGATAAATAGCTAGCGAAAAGAGAGAGAGAGAGAGAGAGAGAGAGAGAGAGAGAGAGAGAGAGAGAGAGAGAGAGAGAGTCAGTGATGGCCAAAAAGTGAGTTAGTAAGAATCAGAGATAAAAATTAGTGGAAATGAGAGAGAAAGAGAGAGGGAGAGCGTCAGTGAGAGTCACAGAGAGAGAGAGAGAGTCAGAGAGTCAGTGTGAGTCAGAGAGAGAGAGAGAGAAAAAGAGAGTCAGTGAGAGTAAAAGAGAAAGAGAGAGTTAGTGAGAATCAGAGAGAGAGAGAGAGACAGAGAGAGAGAGAGAGAGAGAGAGAGAGAGAGAGAGTCAGTGAGTGAGTTTTCCAATATTTTGTTCTCTCATTCCAAGCAATCTCAGTCGCGTGTATTCACTAAGAGGTCAAAATTATTACTGAAACATTTAAGGGAGAAAATGGTTTCTCCCTAATTGATTTTGATGACTACAACAAGAACAATAGCAATACCAATAATAGTAACAATAACTATTTTAATCAAATAATCAGTTATGTTTTATGACTTCGCAAATAGTTTCAAGTCATCCATAAACAAGAAGTGATTTATGAATCCTCACCTTCCTTCGTACTAACGTGATGGGAATAAGTGCAATGACAATTAAGATGAGCATAAAACGAGTTACTCTGAAAGATATGTCTGTTGATATTGACACTTTCAAGTGTTTGAGAACAACCTCGTTTTCCACTCAGCAATACTATTCATTAAAATGTTGATGATGTTTACAGAAACACCAAATATCTGCAAGGTCTCAATGAGCCAAGAATGATGCATCGTGTCATATATCCTCTTGAAAGCAATCCAAACACTTCACATGTTAGTATGTTAACTTCTACAATGCCTGTCTTATCATTCACTAAATAATCCTTGGTGCCGTGGAAAGCTTAACTCTACATCTTTTGGGTTGAACTGGTAACTGAGAAAATTATAAAATAGTTCGATTTGAAAACTGAGATATTAGGTTGTCCCAAAGGTTTTTTGCAAAAAATTGAAATTTTACTCGCCAAGTAATCTAAGGTTACCAGAAAACACTTGCAAAAAATTGAAAGTTTACTCGCAAAAACAACAAAAAATATTGCTCAAAATAAAGACCATCATTTTCCAAGACTTTTTGCCATCGGTCTTCAAGCTTTCGGATCTGGTCAAAGTATCATTCAGCCGGCTTCGAATCAAAGAATTATTGGCACGTTTCCTCGACTTCATCAAACGAGTCGAATCGGCGGCCCTTCAGAAAGTGTTGCATTGAGCGAAAAAGGCCGTAATCTGATGGAGCACAGTCAGGAATGTAGGCTGGATGTAGCAGAACCTCAACGCCGTCCAGCTCTTTAAACTTGTCTTTGATCTTCCTGGCGGTGTGTGGCTTGGCATTGATCTGCTGCATCAAAGCGCGCTTCGGTTCATCATAGCCGGGTACTTTTGCTTCAAATTTTCGTAGACCCGCTCAAGTTGCTGACAGTAAAGTTCGGCACTGATGGCACAACCATTCGGAACCAACTCAAAATGCACGATTCCTTCAAAGTTCCACCAAACGCACAACATAAATTTCTTGCCGAATCGATCTTGTTTTGGAACCGACGGTGTCTCTTGCCCTTTCTGAACCCATCGCTTGTCTTTTTTAAGACTTAAAAGCAACCTTCTTCTTCACTTTTACAAAAAATCACAATGACGTGTGAAATCCTGGTTTTGCCGAATAGAAAAATGATTGACCATGTGCTTAAAGAAAAAGTCGAAACCGGATTTTGCGAGTAGATGTTAAATTGATTTTCCGATCAATGGCCGCGATTTGCAAAACTTTGCGATCCAGTGCAAAAAAATCTAAATGACTATAAAGGCTTCGATCAGCGTCAGACAGTCAGATGGGAGCAGAGAGAGAGAGAGAGAGAGAGAGAGAGAGAGAGAGAGAGAGAGAGAGAGAGAGAGAGAACTAAAATGTAACGGGAGAAATTTCAAGTCTACCCAGACATAAGGTTACGTTTGTTCCCTTTCTCCTTCTTTCTCGTGTGCTGATTCCTTTTACTTCTTCTTTTCCACTCAAAGACATTCCTACCAAATAAACGCTCATAAATACTTACATACGTACGCATAAACTCTTTCAAACAAATTACTGCTACGAACATTTCTACAACCCTTGATACCTTTAACTCATTACTTGTTTCTCATTGAACATTAACTTCTACGAGTTCTTGTTATTCTTTCTTTTTAATAAATTTCTATTTTAACATGAAAAATGTATATTGTTATTCTTCTACATCTACACATTCCAATCTACAATCATTCTGATGATTATTACGAATAATAGTAAATAATAATTAAGAATAATAGTAAATTGTAGGGAGTTCAGTTATGAATCACAAAAGGACGGATTAATAAACATTAACAATCACCCTATAGCTACAAATATACTTGATGTATAACATACAGTGTGTATAACATTTTCATTGCTTTTAACGTTTTGTAGATTGTAGTCATCAGGGAACCAAGAAAACGGAAGGGAGTTCTACTGAAAGGAAGTGTGAGAAAAGAAACTGTTGGCGTAGAAGAGTTGTTTACATCTATTTCAACTGTAAAAGGGTTACACCATGATGCCAATCTGATGGCAGACAGGAAAGTTTCTCTAATAGTTGTTAAAAGAGTGCAGATTTGTTTTGGAGTCATTCAAATTTACAAGTCATTGATTGGATGTTCTTTTCAAGAGCAGCAACCAGGTTTACTTTGTTAGCTATAACGGATGTGCCACTGAGATAGAGATAAATGGTAATGTCATCTGCATAAATGCCTATTTGGAAAACCGATGCCACGTGGAACATGATTAATGAAAATCAGAAACAGCATAGAACATATAATAGCATCTTGAGGGTTACTCGCGTTCGTATGAAAGCGAGATCGTTCAAAACGATATTCATTTTACTGTTTGATAAGAACGATTGGATTAAATCAAACAACCGTCCTGTAATACCGTAGCCCTGGAGATTGCGTAGAAGATCAGCATGCCAAATCCCGTAAGACGCCTTCGAGATATCTAGAGCCACAGGTCAAGCTTCGCCGTTATTATCAAGAGTTTGGTATATATATTCAGTGATGGTCGTTAGCACATTAGTGGTAGACCTAGTGAATTGGAAACCATATTATTTGTTAGGGAGTATGTCGTGAAAAGTGAGACTTTTAATTTAAAAGCAATGATTAGAGCCTCGAACACTTTGCCAAAAATCAGTAAGAGACTAACTGGACGATAGAGGGGTCAAAAGGTTCTTCAGCGTTCTTAAAACAAGAACTACAGAGGAAGACTGATAATATTAATAATAATTCAACTGACCACAACGTGAAAACGAAAGAAAGCAAGACAATACGAAATATGAAAGTTATGGTTTTACCTGTAATACTAGCCACACTTAAAAATGTATAACCCTAAAAAAAGAAAAAGACAAAATAAAGCAAAGAAAAAAAAACAAGGTAAAAGAATAAAATCAAGTTAGCATAACAAGCGAGATGAGATAAAAACTATTAGAATAGGTGAGATAGTCAAGATCCTAGCGTTAAATATATTTATATTTTGATAGTTTTTCAAATTCCTTGGTTGCTATGTTAAAAAACGGTGGATAAACCATATTCATTAGTAGGCAAGTTTGTTCGTTTTGGTTTTTGACAATAATGTCCGGCATATTTGCTTCAATTTTCCTGTCTGTGTAGATGGTGTAATTCGATAGAATGGTGATATGTTCTATTTCTTTAACCGGTTCTTGGTGATGTTCATACCAGTGTTTGTTTACATCAAGAGTGTTTGCACTTTGTCCAGTGAAAAAGTTGACTTATTCTATTGTGACGATTTTTATATTTATTTAAGGCTAGTGCAGAATGTCCTGAGATTAGATGGTCTATTATTTCCTGGTATTTGTCACAGAAAAATGCATTTGGATCCAAATTAATATGCCTGATATTTGCCTGAAAGTTCCTAGTGAAGAGACTTTGGTCTTGCCCTGCAAGAATAAAGCCTTAGATTTAAGACTTTAATCCAGATGCTCGTAACCATCGATGAGTATTAACTTTATCAACATCAAGTTTATTAGCGGATTTTGGTTATTGGTGATGCATAGATTTGTCTTGCCAGCGTTTTATCTTTCCAAGAGATTTATCCTTGGCTTTCTTTTTCATATTTTTTGCTGCAACAGTTGGTTCTTGGGTTTTGTTATGGTTTTCTACAGAATCTGTTAAATGTAAATTATGTTTATATTTACTGTTTTCTTTCATTATTGAATATTTATTCTTTCTGTTTTCATGTTGTTTGACTAATTGTATCATCCAGTCCTTTGGTGTTGTCATGTACATTAGTAAGTTTTGTTTCCATGTATGTTATTATTATTATTTGAATATTTTTCGAAAATAATTGTTAGAAAACAGTTATTCGAAAAACATTCGAATTGTAAATTGTCTGAATGAAAATTAATCGAAAGAACAATTATATTAAATGATAATTATTTGAAATGAAAATTTTTTATTGCAATAAAAATATAAAAATTAAAGAAGGAAATACACAAATGATAATTATTCTAGATACAAATATCGTTAATAAAACAATTTAGTAAGAAAAATCCTTATAACCTTAAGTTATATGAAACTGTACGCAAATCGTTAACTACTGAAGAATACTCGTTAAAGGATGCGACTGATTTTAAAAGTTTTCCGTTTACATTGCGGTATTTCTTGGCTGTCTTGAGATTTTGGTTACCTGCTTTTACTTTTTTTAAATAAATTTTCTCGTAAGTCCTGTTCTCTTTTAAGAGCGTCTAAGAACTTTCGGATTGTGAGATGACACTTGTTGAAGAAAAACAAAAAAGACCTATGCCAACATTCAAAGGTGTTATTAGGTCTAGGTAAATCAGCATTGACTTCCTCAAAGCAAGACCACGTACGTATTTCAAACATAATTCAAATAATTATCATTTGGTGTAATTGTCTTTTGGATTAATTTTCATTGAAACAATTGAAAATTCGAATAAATGTTTCTGGAATAACTGTTTCCCAACAATTATTTTCGAACAATTCTCTCGATACGATTATTATTATGTCATTTTTCATCATATTTCGATTTCTGCTTTGGTCTCACTACCAACCAAGTCTGCGGGGAGACCTAAGGCAGGTAGTGGCGTGTTGTTATGGCTCCATTTCATGTTTTTCTATCTTCCCTATCATCCTCAGCATTACATAGATAAAGTTTTCCTTAGTGTGTGGGCTGTACTTAATAAGACAATTTTTTGTATGTCTCTTAAGCTGGGGTTTCCAGGGATTCTTTCAATGTGTTGTTTTGTTCCATTTTTTATCATTCCAAGTGCACCTACTATCACTGGCACAACTCTTGTTTTCAATTTCCACATTTTTTCTATTTCAATTTCCAGGTCTTTATATTTTGACAGTTTTTCAAATTCCTTGATTGCTATGTTACAATCCGCTGGACAAGCCATATCAATTAATAGACAAGTTTTCTCCTTCTGGTTTTTAACAATAATGTCTGGCCTGTTTGCTTCAATTTTTCTGTCTGTGTAGATGGTGTAATCCCATAGAATGGTTACATCTTCTATTTCTGTAACCGGTGCTGGATGATGTTCATACCAGTGTTTGTTTACAGCTTTTCCATAATGTTTGCACATTGCCCAATGTAAATATTGCCCAACTCTATCGTGGCGATTTTTATATTCGTTTGGGGCAAGCACAGAACAGCCTGAGATTAGGTGGTCTATTGTTTCTTGGTGTTTATCACAAAACCTGCATTTTGGATCCATATTATTATGCATAATATTTGCCTGAAAGTTTCTCGTGAAAAGACTTTGGTCTTGTGCTGCAAGTATAAATCCTTCAGTTTCAGACTTTAATCCAGATGCACGTAACCATCGATGAGTATTAACTTTGTCAACATTGGATTTATTGGCACGTACTGGATATTGGCCATGCAGAGGTTTGTCTTGCCAGCGCTGTTTCATCTTTTCAAGAGCTTTATCTTTTGCTTTCATTTTCATATTTTTTGCCGCAATAGTTGGTTCTTGGCTTCTGTTTTGCTTTTCTACAGAATCTACTAACTGTAATTCTTGTTTGTATTTACTGCCTTCTTTTATTATTGAATATTTTTTCTTTCTTTCTTCATGTTGCCTTACTAATTGTATCATCCAATCCTTTGTTGTTTCTATGTATGTTAGTAAGCCAATAGTTGTTGTCTTGTATGACAATTCCAGCTGAATAAGACCCCTTCCACCTTCTTTACGGGGTATGTATAGACGGTCTACATCAGCCTTTGGGTGATGCATCCTATGCTTAGAAAGAAGCTTTCTTGTTTTAGCATCCATTCGCCTGATGTCGTTTAGAGTCCAGTTTAAGATGTTGAAGCTATATTGGACAACTGGGATTGCAAGGCTATTAATGGCCATAACTCTATTCTGTGAATTTAATTCAGTTTTTAATATCATTCGTAGCCTTCTATAGTACTCTTTACGCACTATTTCTTTCATTTTTTTATGGTGAATGTTTTCGCTCTCATTTACACCTAGGTATTTATAAGCTTCTTCTGGTTTCAATTCTTTTATTGTTACAGCAGGGTCTAGGCTAATTGAGGATGTTTCTTGTATTGATCCACGTAAAACTGTAGCTTTAGCACATTTATTCAAATTAAATTTCATTCCAATGTCTTCGCTGAAGCATTTTACAGTTTGCAGAAGACCTTCCAGCTCATTATCATTCTTAGCATATAACTTTAAGTCATCCATGTAAAATAGATGGCTTATTTTCTTTTGGCCTATTTTATAACCACATTCTGTCTTATTAAGTTGACTGGTTAGTGGTATTAATGATATGCAGAATAGTAAGGGAGATAAAGAATCACCTTGAAATATACCACTTTTGATGTTTATTTCATCAGACTTATAGGTTCCATTTATATGATTGAGGTAAAGGGTTGTTTTCCATATAGACATGCACTGTTTGATGAAATTGATGATGACGGGCGATATCTTGTATATATTTAAAGTCTTTAAAATCCATTCATGTGGCACACTATCGAATGCCTTTCGGTAGTCTATCCAGGCAGTACTAAGATTTTTCTTTGTCTTGTAGCAGTTTTCCAGGATCATTTTGTTAATTAGCAATTGGTCTTTACAGCCATAACAGCCACGTTTGCACCCTTTTTGTTCAAGCGGTATCATGTCATTTCTTTCTAAGAATAAATATGTTTGTTTTGTTAAAATAGATGTTAGTAGTTTATATGTTGTCGGAAGACATGTAATTGGTCTGTAGTTTTTCGGGTTGTTTGTGTCACCATTCTTGGGTAGAAGAAATGTAATTCCTTTTGTCATCCATGCAGGAATTTTAGTGGGATCGTCAACCATTTCTTGGAGTTCTTTGGCTATTTTTTTATGTGCTGCATTTAAATAATATAGCCAAAAGTTAGGAATTTTATCTATACCTGGAGTTTTCCAATTGTGTGCTTTTTTTAGTGCAAATTTAATATCATCTTCTGTAATTCCAGACCATGTCTGTTCGGGTTTATTCTTCATTCGTTCTATCTCCTGCGTAATCCAATGTACTTCCTTGCTAGGTTCTTTAGGGCAAGCCCATATCTTTTCCCAGAACTGTGTGACTTCTTCCATTCTGGGGGGTACTGTCACTTCAATTCTTTTTTTACCTATTTCCCTGTAAAATCTCTTTGTATCAGTCTGAAAGATCTTGTTTTGTCTGTAAAATTTTGCTCTTTTTTCATAGCGTCTTATTCTTTGAGCCTTCAGTTGGATTTTTTGCTTTATTTTTTCTTTATTTGATAAGACGTCATTTTCATTCCTGATGTTATATTTTTTTTCGGCTCTTCTTCTTTTCCTAGTTCTTACATTTATTCCTCTACTCAGTTCATCCAGTACTGACAGTTCACTTCTTAGTTGTTCGATTTCTTTTTCGATTTTTCTTTTCCAAGGTGGATCTTCACGTCTGCGTGACTGCCTTGTTTTTATTTTGATGTTTAATTTTTTTGTTGCTGCTGTTGCTGATGCATATATTACTTCGTTAAGATTTGTATTCGGGTCTTCATCCAGTATTGATTTCAGTGCTGCATTGTACAATTTAATAGTTCGGAGGTTTTGTTTTGTTGGTTGGAATTTTGGGAGCTGTTCACGTTCCTCCATTGTAATACTTTGTATTTGACTTAGCTGGTTTTTTATTTCTATCTTGGCTTCCTGTATATTGTTATTTTCCGTCAAATAATTATCTTCGATGTGTTCTGAACTAATTTTATTTTTGTCTTTTAACTGACTCAGACTCAGATCGCACCTTTCCAGCACTTTTAGACTTACATCATTATCTTCGCGGTGATTTGCGTGTTTCACGGTTTCTACATTATGACCTGTGATTTGTTTGATGTTATTACTTTTTATTTCTGGTTCCGGTTCCTTTTCATATTTTGTTGATTCGACTCTTCTTGTTACAATTCTTTTAATTTCGTGAATCTCAGCCTCTGACAGTCGGTTATTACGAATAATGTACCTACGTACATTGGCCAATTTATTTTCGTCAATATACTTTCTATTTGTTTGACCAACTTTTTCACGCCAAATGTCATATGTTTGGCGAGTCATGTTTTTTTGAGGTTTGAGTAACGCTTCATGAAATGCAGTCATAACGACTTTGTACTCCTCACGAGACCATTTTATTTTTTCTTTCTTTAAATATACGGTTGTAGATCTAGCTGGTGAATTTTCAGGACCATCATTAGGATTATCCTGGTTGTGGGGACCTGAAGATACATTCTTTGTGTAGGAGTTTGTTCCTATGGCAGATTTTTCGACCTCAGGTAGGTTCCCTCCTGAAGGACGGGCTCCCTGTTTATCCACTGGAAGAGCCATACTGGACTTTTTATTTCTATTTGTGTTTTTCATGTTTTTCCCACGAGTGACGCACGGGTCCAAAAGTCCACCCAAAGTTGCCCGGCACGTTGGGTAACGGTCTTTTACAAACAGGGTCCCGAAGCCTGTAGGGAATCGTTTGTGACCTCATAACGCAGTAGCCATTCACTCCTCGGCACGATTAACACCTTGAGTTGCGGGTTGTTGTTCGGAGTTTTCCTTCTCCTAAATGGGCTGCCAAGCAACATCTGACATAGACGCGATTGGAATTCAAGGAGAAAGACGGCTCAACGAAACAAAACATCAATATTACTAGAGTAGTTTGTTTAAAAAAAAAAAAAAAAAAAATTATAATATCTTAAGAAAAAAAAAAATCCTGTTTATATTAAAACAAAGGTCCTTACGTATTATCGGGAGGACCTTTGATTTTTACTTTTTCTTTTTTTCCCCGCTTATAACACCAAGGAACTGGAAAAATCAGGCTTTCATCACCTCAACGTCAACCACAAGTACAACTTTGTGGATTCGAACACCGGGGCTCATACGCAGACAGTGGAACGCCTATGGGGATCGACAAAGTGGCGAAACAAAAAGCACTGTGGCACTGCACGTCACCATTTGGAGTCGTATTTGGCCGAATTCATGTGGCGGAAGCATGTTGCCTGTACTGATGTCTTTGAGTCACTTTTGGAAGCAATTGCGACGTTCTGGCCTCCGGAATTACAAATGTAATGTTATTTTATTGTTTTAACCGTTTCAATAAATAATTTACTTTAATTTTTGAGTCGTTTTTTTAAAGGTCCTCCCGATAATACGTAAGTACCAAAACAAAATTTCATATTGAGAAAATGAAAAATTCAAATAGAGAGACGTTTGTTGAAAAAAAAAAAAAAAAATGTAATAATTTGTTCGTCCACTTTATCTTTCATTTTTTCAACAAAGTCGTTGGTCAATATTGGATTATCACAATAAGATAAATTAAATAAGTAAATTAAAACAATAAATAAATAAAAATAAATTTATCAAAAAAAATACGTAGACTTTCTATAAAATAATACCATATAAATTGTTTTTCATCGGATTTAATTTATTTTCTTGTTTTGTTTTGTTTTTAAGAAAATTATAATAGTTAAAAAAAAAAAAAAAAAAAAATAATTTACACGAAATATCGACAGCTAAAGGAAATATAATACGGATGATTTTATTTAGGTTAATTTAAAGAACAAACAGATAAATTAAAATAAAGCAGAATTTCGTTAAAAAAAAAAAAAAAAAAAAAAAAAAAATATTATTCCCTAATATCTAAAGAAAAAATCCTGTTTATATTAAAACAGAATTTCATATTGAGAAAAAGAAAAATTCAAAGAGAGAGACGCTGGTTGAAAAAACAAACAAACAAACTTGGATGTAACGGCCGTTCATCGGAGAAAAAAAAAAAAACATCACTGCACTTAGAGAGTATTGTTAAAAAAAAAAAAAAAAAAAAAACATTTATTGCTACTATTAACCTTTGTCCTTGCAAAAAAAAGTGGACATACCTTTGAGTTTGAGTTTACTACCGTAACATTTAAAAATAATAATTTGTTCGCCCACTGTATTCTGTGTTATTCTTTCATTAAATCCAGCGAGAATAAAATTATCGAAAAATAAATAAATATATAAAATGAACGAACAAATTAAATATAATAAATTATTACATATTCTCTCTAAGAAAGAATATCCTAGATCGAACATTTTTTTAGTGTTTTTCGTCATATTTTTTTTTTTTCGTTGTCTTGCTTTAGAAGACTAGTTAATAAATCTATTTAAAGGATCATTAAAAGAAGAAACATACAATTTGAATTATATACGAAGAAAAAATTAATGTTTATGTTTAAAATAGTGAAATTCAAAATTAATGTTTACGTTAAAAAAAAAAAAAAATCTCAAAAAATTTTTTTAATAGGAAAGAAAAAGTGGACATACCTTTGAGTTTACTACCGTAAAATTTAAAAATAATTTGTTGGCCTACTGTATTCTGTGTTATTCTTTCATTAAATCCAACGAGAATAAGATTATCGAAAAATAAACAAATATATAAAATGAACGAACAAATATAAATAAATTATTACATATTCTTTCTAAGAAAGAATTTTTTCTAAGAAAAATTATTACATATTTTTTCTAAGAATGAATATCGTCGATCGAACAGACTTTAGCTCTTTTCGTGATATTTTTATCGTTGTCTTGCTTTAGAAAACTAGTTAATAAATCTATTTAAGGATCATTAAAAGAAGAAACATACAACTAAAATTATATACGAAGGGAAAAATTAATGTTTATGTTTAATATAGTTTAATATAGTGAAATGAGAAATTAATGTTTACATAAAAAAAAAAAGAAAAAACGTTACGTTTTCAGGAGCCTCAGAAAAGCACGTCATTCTCGTTATTATTATTATTATTATTATTATTATTATTATTATTATTTCCATTGATTTTTGTTGCTTACACATTCCCTTCTGGAAACCAACCAGAGAGTTTAGATATAGTTTTATGACATCTTCCACAGAGCATTTTTGTAACCCCCACCCTACAAAATACCTAAGATCGCATATATTTTACATATATAAAGTTCTTCGTAATGTGTGAACTGTTCTTATAATTACAATGTTTTGTATTTCTTTAAGGCATGGGCTATTATTATTATTATTATTGTTATTTACTTTTTCTTCTCTTTCGTAATAAACTGCATTAATTGTTTTCTCCTTTTCTTTTTAATTATGTCTGCTATAATTAAATTTTGTACTTCCAACGAGATCTTTGTTACCGAAGCGTTGGGGAAAAATTCTAGAGAAGAGGCAGGAGAAACATGAGATTTACTAGAAAAATCCGTTAGAATACTGAGGAGAATCCTTGAGTTTTAAGGAGACTTGTCACTTTGAACCAAGCGAAAAACCGTCAATCGTTGGATGAAAACACGAGTGGAAAATTAATAAAAAGCTACTATGATAATGACGATGATAATTTTTCAAAAAATGCTTGATTGTTCTTTGCTATTGTATATTGTTCTCTTGCTAAGAAAAAAAGACGTGTTTGTAAAGCATGGAAACTTGGTGATTTCATGTTTGTGCGAGTGAAATCGATTGGCACGTCAAGATTTCAGTTGTAATCGCCTTTTGTTTCTCCTGTCTGAGTCTGATGTTTGTTAAGACGTGTCATGTGATTTCTTCGGTTCACCGAGCCACACACACACACACACACACACACACACACACACACACACATGCAAGCGTGCGCGTGGGCGCTGTCGCAGACTAAATCTCACATGCACATACATGGACATATGCAGAGACACAGCCATAAATATTCCAGTACATAAAACGTACACAGATGCAAAAATATGAAAATGAATACGTTTATGCAGTTCATAGCAAATAAGTAAAGAGATATTCTAGCGTACAGTGAATTTTGAACGACGCACACAAACAGAGAGTAGTACGGACTTTTGCTTTCCAACAAGATATATATGAAAAAAAAAAAAGAAAAAAAAGATGAACTTGCGGTCAACGTAACGGTTATCGGTGCAGAATTGAAACCGGTTAGCCGAAATCTAATACGATCTAATCTGATGCTTTCACTTTCGTACGAGAGGAAAGGCATGAGTTAAACAAAAAAACTAACATTATAAATATTTCCTAGGTATTTAAATTTCTGTATCGGATTTTAGTATCCCCCACCTGTAGTTGGTATTTTGGACTCTTCTTTTACTGATGACCATACATTGAGTTTTTGTGGTTTATTTGTAGTCCTTAGATTCAACTATCTAACTTTGAACGGCGACCACTCAAGAGAAGGCCAGCTATAAATTTCAAGCAGTAGAAATTGATAGATAATAAAAATGGACTCCTGGAGGGACGTTGATAAACATATGAAAAATATTTGAGTTCTCCGTATACTGAAGTCCTTTTAGTATATGAAGAACTCAGATTTTCTTTACTTGGAAAGGAAAGGTGCAAACTTCTATGTGCCGTGTCTCTTCAGGACGTAAGCCATCATAGCCCTTCCCCATTTCCCTATCCTTTGTAGCTCTTTACACCCTTTCTCTTGATACCCCTACTAAATCTGGCCATCTATTTGCTCAAGCGCTGTTTTCTCCTGTCTTTTCCCCTCTATTTGTCCTGTGAATATCAGATTTTCCAAGCCCTTATTCCTTATTGCATGTCACAGGTACTTCAGCTGTCTTTTCCTGATGTTAAGTATTCCTTTTCCTTTTTGTTTCCATCCTCTTCAAAACCTCGTCGTTGCTTGCATGTTTTATTCATAGTATCCTCTGCATCTTTCTGTAGAAAAACATTTTGGCTGCCTCTCTTTCATCTTTGAAGAGATTGTCCAGCATTCACTATCATATTAACGAAAAGACATCACATAGCAATCTAGTACCCTCTTCTTTGTTCCTAGCGAAATTTTTCAGTATTTTACTTAGCTTCTGGAATGCATCCTTGTTCATACCAATTCGCTTTCGGATCTCAATGTCGTACTTTCCATCTTCTGTAAGAAAACTTCTGTTATGTAGGAAGAAAATATCGATTCCGACACATGTGGTCGAACAAGGATTACCAGGAAACAAACCTAACCGTTAAATGAATTGTGCTACTGGGATCACGTGACCATAAATATTTAGTATATAAATCACCCAGACAGAAGTCTGAGTACATTTTGCCTTGTGCAGAATTTTCATTGTCGGATTCTCTGCTTTCGGGCGGAGAGGAACTCAGACCAGACTCTGCCTAGTTTGTGTTTCTCAGACGAAGTAAGAGTCCTGTCTGGGGAAAATAGACAATAAATTTTTGGCCCAGCTTAAGGGCTCGGATTTTCTACTTTAAATGATTTTGTGTTGTATCCACCTCGGGCATCTGCTCTAGTGGGGAGGTAGTAGATATCATTCAGCCTTGCGCAGACACGGAGAGGAACCCAGACGAAGCTCCACCGAAGGGTAGAGTTCCGTCGAGGGAAAAATAGACAATAAATCTTTATCCGAGTTTAAGGGCTCGGATTTCTCACTCTAAATGGCCTTGCAGCACATCTGTCTCGGACATACGCTTTAGTGGAGAAGGAGTAGATATTATTGTGCTGTTCATCATTCCGGTGTTGTGCGCCGTTGAAGAGATTGTTTCTGAGCGAATTTCTCGAGATAATTATTCCGAGACCATTATTGTGTACTATTCGAAGGATTTGTTTATTACCTTGATTTTATGCGAAGATACCAGATTATTATAAGTCGCTAAAAGCGTGTTACCAAAATTTCCTTTCAGAATAACGTTACGAAAAACTAACATTATAAATATTTCCTAGGTATTTAAATTACTGTATCGGATTTTAGTATCCCCCACCTGTAGTTGGTATTTTGGACTCTTCTTTTACTGATGACCATACATTGAGTTTTTGTGGTTTATTTGTAGTCCTTTCTTTTCCCTTTCTTCGGCTACCTTCTGTAGGAGGTATAGTGTTTTTCATTCTGTGTCTGTTATCAGCCTGTATTATCTGCGTATCTTTAGGTGTCCATTATGTCACAGTCAAATAAAAAAAATTAATGACCGTGTGTTTCTTTTGTCACACACACAAACAATCATTTTGTCATTAATTTCCCTATTTTTTTAAAAATCATATCACCCCGAGCAAGGCGGTAACGCCACTGATGCGCAGGGGGCTACGTAAGAGTGAAAAGATTGGAAAAGAGAAAGCCGGAAACCACATCCTAATCAGGGAACAAGGGATGAGCCTCTTCATTTGTTCAATAGATGTGCATTGAGTGTGAACCGGACGATAGTTTAGTCTATCTACTCCAATTGAAAAAAAAAAAAAAAAGAAAAAAGAAAAGAGTGAAAAGATTGGAAAAGAGAAAGCCAGAAACCACATCCTAAACAGGGAACAAGGGATGAGCATCTTCACCTGTTCAATAGACGTGGGTGGACTGTGAACCGGGCGATAGTTTAGTCTATCTACTCCAATTGAGAAAAAAAAAAAAAGAAAAAAAAAAGAGTAAAAAGATTGGAAAAGAGAAAGCCAGAAATCACATCCTAAACAGGGAACAAGGGATGGGCCTCTTCACCTGTTCAATAGAATATTATTTATTTGGAATGATGTCGTTAATGACGAAACGTTTCACACAGAATTTATTTTCCATTTTGTCATTAATTTTCTTAACATTGTTCTGAGACATGAAAAAAAAAATCATCTTCCATAGTCAAATACTAATGTTTGTAGAATAACTTGTACCTTGGTAATTAAGTACATAAGTAACTTATCCAGTCGGTTTATTTTAAAATATAAGTAATCTCTTGTTAAACTAAAAATTATAATATACTTATAAGTAACTAGCAGTATAGCCCGGCGTTGTTCGGGTGTAATGAAAGCTTTAAAACTAATCCATAGTCCTGGAGTTCAGACTCTTTGGACGTTGGCACGAAAGACTAAAAAGCAATAGTTGTTTCCAGTTAAAGCGAAACCGTAGACCGAAAGAAAAATGAATGGATATAAGTCAAATTTTGATTTCCAGGTATCGATATCAAATTTTCTGCACTGTTATAAGAACTGCAACCTTGGAACTTCTGAATATAGTTTCTTATGTCTTTGTCTACGAGTGTATCACATTTGATTAAAATCGGACCACTCCCTCTATAACTCGATTTTTTCGATTATCGATTTTCGATATTTATCGAGGGGACCTCGACACAAAACTAAGAACTCTCTCAGACGCTTATAGTACAACTGTGTAAAATTTCAAGAAAATCGGTTAAGCCGTTTCGGAGTCTATAGGTAACGGACACACACAGACACACACACACAGACACACACACACAGACACACACACAGACAATGTTTAATTTATAAATAAGTTTAGATCAATTGTGTAAATTAATAGGAGTAGCGAATTTAGTTAATATTTCAATGGTTGTTCACATAAATCATGACACATAAGACTTGAGGATTTACATGAAAGAAAGACAAACACGGCAACACATTCTTTCTAGTTACTCAAGTTGTCGTGAGAGTTTGTGAAAAGGAGATTATTGAAAAGTCTGAAGAGCATTGAGATAGGTTAAGCTGCCAGGTTAAGTAAATAAGAAATATTTACATGCATCCTCTCTGAGGATTATACATTTGTCCTGTATTGCATCATCGTTGAGAAGATGATATTCTAGAGCGAAGAGATCACGTGACAGGAGTTTAGCAAACTTTGGACAGGGAAATAGAATGTGATTCCAACAAAATTCTCTTTTGCCAAATATTGAGTCAAACTGGAAGCATTGAATCGCTTTTGAGAATTCATTTTTCTTTTAGAATCGTTTCACTCTAAGCAAAGCAGTACTGCCACTGGTGCGAAAGGGACTACATAAGAGGAGAGCAAAGAGAAAGAAGAACAGGTTACAGGGGTTGTCAGGGAATGGATACGAGAAGGATGGGAGTACTGGTGGGAAAGGAGTTTCGTGGAAGTAGAGCGAAAAGAGAGAGGAAAAATATACAGGGCGTGTTGGGGAAAGAACAGGAGTCAAGGAGATAAAAGGTAGCAATAGACGTTTCATTTAAACTCTTAGAGATCAGGGAAGCAAGTATACGGAAGGGATTTTCACAGGCGAGAAATGCGCTAAAAGAAGCAGTTAGAGTAGAAGTGAGAGACTATATTTGATTGTTTTGACTGTAAAAAGGTTAGACTTAGATGCAAATCTAGTAGCTTGGGTAAGTGCGTGTAGAGAGGACACCGCAGAGCTAAGCTCGTTGGAGCAGAAGCCGTGAACATATTGTAGAAGTGACAGAGAGAAGAAATTGTCGGTGAGACAGTAACTGGGGTCAAGCTGCCAGGTCCGGGTCGATTACATTGCAGATCTTCCTTTGGATTTTGTCGATAACCCCGAGATGGATAGCAAGGACGCGCGGCTAAATAGTGCAATAGCATTCAATGCATGGGTGGATGGTAGATTTGTATATGTGCAAGATGGATTCAGACGAGAAAAACTTCCTGGCCCGAAGGTGACTGGCGATAAAACGTAAATGATGTTTAAGTTGTTACTTTTTATACAATACAGATATAAAAGTAGATTTTACAAATCTTGCTTGGGGAGCTACATATAAAAAAACGCTTCGAAAACCACAAAAATACTAGCACTATAGTCATTTTAAGACCATCACGATACATATAAAAACCTCTGAAAAGCCTGTGAAGGAAGTTGCTGACTGGAGAGGAATATTTTACGTTTTGAGATTAGCCTCTGTTTTCTGTCATGAGGCGGATGGTTAACTGCTTGGAATGAGAGATCGGAGAACTGAGTTTGAATTCCAGTCGTGTTCGTTATATTACGCACAAACATTTTTATATAATCTATAGATGTGCGTCTGTGGTGCAGTGAATATCAGCTCGAAACGAGAGATCGGAGTTCGAATTCCAGTTCAATTCGTTACATTCACTTACGGTTCTATAGCCTTGGCTGGCAACCAGTAATCGCAGAAAGTAATGGCAACCTACTGTGAGAAAATCTTCTTCACGGCCAGTCATGTTTTGAAAGAGACATGTTCTCCCAAGCGTTTATCACGTCTGGCACTTAACTGACTGACTGAACATATAGATCTGTCTCTTCTTACCTAACTATGAGTAAAATATCAGATAAGACAGGGTTCTATAGCCGTGGTTGGTAACCAGTCTAGTGATGGCAACTCGATAAAAATACTTATAGTCAAGGCCACTCGTTAGTTATGCATTTTGCCGCAGGCAGAGAAAGCGTTTCACGATATATATTTCTGACAACAAATTAGGAAAGATTTCTGCATGTGACAAGAATTAAATTTCATTCTCTTAGCTGCTTGGGAGACAACTCTATTTGGCTCGATCACGTTGTGATTCTTCCCAACATTCTATGTGGCATTTATCAATTTTTTCAAATTAGGACTAAAAAATTAAGTCATGTTTTAAATTGTCATTTCAAGATTCACGAAAAGAAGCAACGTAATACAATTACATTATCACGATAAAAATGACTTAAAACAGAAAAAAACAAAAACAAACACAAAACTTCACCGTAGCAAAAATCTTCTTTGCCAAGACTTTTTAGCGTATTTACTTGTTGATGGCAGGTCTCTTTTCGAGCCCCACCAGTATTCAGCCATCATTTGATAATACCGGTTTCTTCATAATCTTGTTGAAATCTCTCACCTTGTTTATCAGCTCAGTCAGTTAACTGCCATACACGCTTGGGCAATCATGTCTCTTTCGAGCCAAGACTGACTAGGCAGAAGATTTTCTTGCAGTAGATTGCCATTTCATTTTGCAGTAGATTGGTCGCTAACCAAGACTATAGAACCCAATCTGTTCTGCTATTTAACCTATAGCTGGAAGGAGAAGTGATGGATTCATACTTTTCCCCAGGGTATTTTGGTTTAAGTAAATACAAAGTATTCAACTGGAATTGGAACTAGACTTGTTCATCATTTCAGTCAGTTAAGTGCCATACGTGCAACACGCTTGGGCGATCATGTCTCGAAAGAGACATGACTGACTGGGCAGAAGATTATCCCGCAGTAGATTGCCATTGCTTTCTGCGGTAGACTGGTTGCCAGCCAAGGCTATAGAACCCAATCTGTACTGTTATTTAACCCATGACTGGAAGGAAGAGATGTATTAATACCTTTCCCAAGGGTATTTGCGCGTAAGTGAATGCAATGAATTCAACTGGAATTTGAACTCGGCTCCCCGATTATATTGTTCCGAGCCGATATCCACTGCACCACAACGCACATTTCATCATTTACATCACCTAAATTACTTGAAAGTTGATCAAGATGCCAAAAATGTACCTTGTTCTCAAATTGCAATCTAACTCTTTGTAGTATCTTAAAATATTTTTTTATGATTTCTTTTCTCTCAAGTCCATGAAGGAAAACCAGGCCTTTTTCTGCGTTTATTCATAAAATTAGGAAAATTTCTGTCTGTAATTAATGTTCTTATATTGTGGACTATGTAGTTTTTTCATTTTTTTCTATAAAATAAAAAGTATGTGTTCGAAGCAAGTAAGTTTGTCTCTCTACGTCTTGAAGCTAAAATTTCCGCAGCCTTGTTTTAGCAAATTTCGTTCCTTTACAGTTTGTTCCCTTAGATTATCCAACTCTGCCTGGTTAAATTTTGCTGATCGATTTGACTTTTAGATACGTTGGGCTCAAAATCGGGGTCTGACTCCTCAGTGTACATAATAATACTTTTAAGAACATCTTCAACCAATTCTTGAGTTGGCAGAACTTAAAATTTAGAATGGGGATCTAATTTGAGTTTCTAAATTTTGGTATTTGAAACAATGTTTTATCAAAGCAAAAGTAGCAATCGATCTCCTGTTTAGTAGGCTATCGTCACGCCTGATATGAAAAAAAAACAAAAAACTTTTAACGTATTACCAAAAGTGACGAGAAACTTGTTTTTATGAACTTTATTAGAAATTATCACCCAAAAGTTTAGCACTTCTATGTGTTTCAACCTTATGCAATATTTGGAATCCTTCTAAATAGTTTTTGTAATATTTTTTATATATCTAAATTACAATTACATTTAGGTAAGTTACAATATAATACAGTATAAGTTACAGTATAATAGTGATAATAAAAAAAATCATGAACTTACCATGGGAACTCTAAGAAGTATTTTTAAATACGAACTCTACGTCTAATGCTACAGTCTTTCAATACATGTAGTGCAGGTATTGCGCGGAGCCCACAATTTATATTGGTCCCTCAGTTTTATACCAAAATAAGCGAATTAGGTTATTTTACGCTCTATCTATCAACAGCTATTCATATCTATCTATCTATCTATCTATCTATCTATCTATCTATCTATCTATCAACAGCTATTCATATCTATCTATCTATCTATCTATCTATCTATCTATCTATCTATCTATCTATCTATCTATTAAAATGCCAAAATATTTCAGTATAGGTGGAGGACGGTTTGGCAAAATAGTAAATCTACAACCATTTTGTTTTACTTTTCCATATTTTGCCTATGATTTGGTGTCTTCAGAAAAATAATATTATTTCACAAAACCAAAACCTATTTCCTTTAGTCTCGTTAACGTAGATTTTCTTGTAAAATAAAATAATTTTCTAATGATGCTAGATAAGCGGTAAAATTAAAGTAAAAAACAAAATTGCTTCGTTTCCTAGTTTCATCCTACTCAATATGTATAAAATTTAAAAGATCAGCTTAGACTCAAACTGGAATATGCTATCATATATATCATATATGGGCTGGAGTTGATCAGTTCTCAATTTCTCTCAGAGATTTCGGAATCTTTAAAATCCAAAATTCGGTAGCTTGTCTTTAGCCACGTTCACATTGACGGAATGTGGTTTCCCTATCTCTTTTCTACAAGTATTTTCACGGCTTCTGCTCTGACGAGATTCATTTCTTGGTACCCTGCTCTCATGAGTTTATTTGTGCAACTAGATTGGCAACTAGGTCCCACCATTTTATTCTCAAAATAGGCAAATGTAACCATCATTTCTTTTCTACAGTTTCTTTTCTCGAACTTCCCGTCTGAGGAACTGTCTTCATGATTTCTTCCCTGACAGCTACAATCTCGAAAAGCTTAAATGCAACATCAATTGCCATCTTCTTTCTCCTTGACTCCTACTTTTTTCTTGCCCTGTAGTGTTGTTTTTTCTTCTTTTCTCTCTTTCCGCTTCTCTCACCGTAAACCCCTGCGCATAAATGGCAGTACTGCTTTGCTTGGGGTGAAACGATTATAAAAATTATCAGGTGGACAATGACATTTTCTTTCTTTTCTCACAGAATGAACGTTGCAAGTTTGTCAGTTTTCTACGCTGTTTCCACGGCAAATGTTAATGTTTTTTCCACCAGATCGAACATTTAAAGCTAGGACACGCCATTTCACTTCAAACAAGTGAAATCATCCTCATTTGTTCCACCTTTAAAATATAGAAAGAAAACTCTTTAATCATATGAAAAGCATCCTGCGGGAGTACTTCCTTGAGAACTTTAATCTTGACTTTTTTAGTCATCTTTTCTCCTTTTTCCATAATTGTTTACCAAATTCAGCATTACCTTATTGTTTACTGCGTTTCCTTAACTTAAGAGACACTCGACATTTGTATTAATTATATTAATTGAAATTTATATATATATGAAAGTCATTCACATACACACCTGTTTTGTTGTATCACAGCTCATCTGTGTGGCTAGACATCCGATTACTTCCAGCCGGGATCGAAACTCGACCTATTTAGCGTTAGCAAGGGTGCCTAAACCTGTTTATGAAGACAAACAAGCCTTTTGTATTTTATTAGCGAATTATATTTTTTATAAATAAATTATTTATTTAATCGGGTTTTCAACTGTGCCCCTCTTTTCCAGTTTGTCTTCATAACTTAAGATCTTATTCTTGTGTCAATTTCTTTTGATGACGGCAGCCAATGATAAAGTGTTTGCCGAAAGGATCCTCAAGGTTTTTGTTAAAATAGTTTCCCCTTTTCAATACACACACACACACACACACACACACACACACACACACACACACACACACACACACACACACACACACATATATATATATATCTTCACTTTCTCTCCGCCCATGTATCTGTCATTGCACCTGCTTTCTCAGCTTTCTATTGTTCCTTTCTAACTAGCTTGTACTCCTCACTCTTTTCTAATTAATCTTTCTACATTTATGTAACCCCCTGCACATCAGTGGCGTTTCTGCCTTGCTCGGGGTGAAATGATTAAAAAAAAAAAAAAAATATATATATATATATATATGTGTGTGTGTGTGTGTGTGTGTGTATTATAAAACCACCGCTCCACCGCACTAGGTGTTGCTTTTGTGGTTTTTGTTGTAATGGAGTTATTTTTTATTTTTTATTTAAAGGGTACGTTTCTAGCCTTACAAAGTTATTCTTCTCCTAAAGAAGTTGCTCAAGATGGTTACAGAGTGTTTATTCTGCTCCGCTACTAACGTCTAGCTGGTGGACAGGGCAGTTGGTTTTCAATGGTATGTGTGTAAACGCATCGGCATCGGCTAAAGTTTGAACTCAGTACGTTACCACTTCTCGCACCAGTAACCGCTCTGCGAGGTGTAAATCAATAACGTCCTATAACACCACTTAAATAAATCTAGAAATAAAAAAATCTTGTATTAAGGATAGAAATTGATTGATACTGCTCGTTTCTTATCGTTAACTGAATCAGCAAGAGAAGGCGTTAAGTAATTCATTCGGCTTTTTTTAGATTCCAAATCGCGGGATTCTTTCTTATTAAACAATTTTGAATGAGAAGAACGTCAAATAAATGCAAACGGAAAAGTTCATTCCACAGAAAAGGGCTTTAAACTGATGTTAACAATTCCTTTGACGTTGTCCACAGCCCTGGAAACGTCGATGCTGATATAGGGAAAATATTGCCTGCAAATCATTTCATCTTGAATCCAGCAATAATCAGTAATTGTTCTGTTCATCCTCATCCGATCATCGCTTAATTATTCATTCATTTATTCGACCATTCAAACTATTCCCACTTTTTTTCATGTCATTCACTCTCTTCCTGATTTCCCTTTAAAATTGAATTTCAGTAATTTTCTTTATTTTTTTTCTCTGTCTTGAAGAAACCAGCTTCTACGTTTCTTTTCCTTTTGAGAGGAAATGTGATTGGCCGCCATGTTTTCATTTGGCCTGAATCAGAAACTTCATTTTCTATTTCCAGTTATAGATAAAGTGTCTGAACACTTTCAAGGGGATGAAATTATATCGATTTTCACACTAGCGCTTCCAGCATAATTCTTTTCTGCTTTCTATCGCTGTTCACACACACACACACACACACACACACACACACACACACACACACACACACACACATATATATATGAGAAGCAACTTTTCTTTCAAACATCTTTTATTAAATACAACTGAAAAGGAAGATTTAACTCATTTTTTATTAAGATTTTCCAGCATCCTAACAGTTTCCCGTTTTGCAGGAGTTAAAGAATATAAAAGTTCTTAATTTTTATTGTTCCAAGCACTTCAGTCACTTCTATACCAATTCTTAAGGGTGTTTTGTATCTGATGATATAAACCTCTTCGAACGTCTAGTTTTAATCACCTATGCCTAAATATGGATACTATTATTTGTCTATACTTCTGAGACGATGTAATATTGACATTAATTACATTGTTCGGACTTAATCTTTATTACCATGTTTACGACGTTTCGGCCGTTGTACGCTTTGGTCTTCTTCAGAGTTCAGTTAAAGGGAGATAACTACATGGCATCCGAAAGTTTTATTGCACAGAGAACTAGAACAATCTACTCCAGTGATCAAAATAAAAGGTTCGGTTCAAACTTTTATATCTGAAGAAAGCCAGAGTGTACAACGATTGAAGCGTTGTAAACATGATAATAAGGATGAGGACAACAGTCTTAACAATGTAAATAATGTGGATACTCTCTCTCTCTCTCTCTCTCTCTCTATATATATATATATATATATATATATATATATATAAATAATCAATATATTTAATTTTTTAATTAAAAATATAATCCATTAAATTTCAGATACGGAACTGAGCAGATAAGAGTTTTGAAGAAATACGAACGAGTGAAATGTGCTTTTTAAAGGCAAATAGAGACTTGCTTGATTGTGGGGTACTTCAGTTTCTTCTGCAAATGGGAAAGAAAGTGTTTTAGTAAGTTTTCTCGAATATACAGGCTGGTAGACAAAATAAAATACCGTTTAAAATAAAACGCAACTTCTACTCAAATACGGCCATCCACTAAAAATAACGTTAAAAGTAATAAAATAAAATGAAATCTATATGCAGTTGCCATTAGTTTATGTAAATCTATGGATAATCTATTTAAGCAGATTTTTTTCTTAATTTACTATCTCCTTTGCAGTGGAATGATTATATTGAATCAACTGCCAATCTGTTGCTAGGAAAGTTGGTTCATTGTATCGTGGTACGCAATCTTTCTCGCTAGAATTATATCTTGCTGCATTAAAAGCCTGCTATTCGTCCGTGCATTGAATTTTGCTTCCACATCTGGTTTTGGGCTTCTGCTATATATCTAAAGATTTTTGTCAGAACCCGAAGAAGAATCTTTAATATTATCGGTTATGACTAAACATCTCGGCTTCAACGCTTTCTCGCCACCGTAACATGACGTCCCTGTTCCTTAATTATGTTTTCATCTAATTGTTCCGATGAGCTTTCCACTTTTCTATTGCGGCTTCCCGAATCGAAGCACAGTACTGGATTGTCTACTAGATCTAATAATGTTATTAGTGATAGCTAAATGTAATGATAAATTGTATGCCACGTTTCTTCTTTGGCACTTATGAGTTAAGGAACTCTCTTTCTGATTTTTGCTTTCTTGTCGACTACGATTTTCAAAAATGAAACCCAGTTCTGACACTCTTTCTCTTTAATAACGCTTTCGCAGTTTCTTTCACTCTGAGTTATCCCTTGCATCTTAGTGGCTTTATTTCTTGGCTTTGGGTAAAGTGATTAAAAAATAGCAATTTTTATAATTCAAGATACTTGCATTTTAAATGTGTTCCATCATTACTGGCCAGCGTGCATATCACCAATAATAAATTGTATATATCTACATAGCTAGACTAAATGCTCAGTTATATATATATATATATATATATATATATATATATATAGTAATTACAATACTAATAGTAACAGAACTAATAGTGACCGAACTAAATCTGCCCAAAACTAGGGAAGCTATAATTTAAATCGTCTTGAACAACCCACCGAGGACGAACTCAGAGGGAAAAGAAGTGGGAGTAAAAAAAGAAACAAACGAAGTAGATGAACAAAAAGTCAAGCACTCGTAAGAAAGAAAAAAATACAAGACGAAAACCCTAACACTAAAGCGCTCAATACGAAAGTAGAGCAACAAGGACAGAAAATCTAAGCAAGAGCCAGAAAACCTACCTAGATTTCACTCTACAGTTCTTCAGGGTTACCCTGAAGAACCGTAGGGTGAAACCTAGGTAGGTTTATTGGCTCGTGGTTAGATTTCATATATATATATATATATATATATATATATATAGCCCGGCGTTGCGCGGGTGTAATGAAAGCTTTAAAACTAATCCATGGTCCTGGAGCTCAGACTCCTTGGACGTTGGCACGAAAGACTAAAAAGCAATAGTTCTTTCCAGTTAAAGCGAAACCGTAGATTGAAAGAAAAATAAATGGATGTAAGTCAAATTTTGATTTTCTAGTATCGATATCAAATAAGTATTTTTCGTCGTAAACTGAATTTTGAAAGCTAAATAAGTCCTCTGAGTAAATGGTATCATGGCTGAGACTAAGAACTACAATTATACCTACTTAGAGCCAAACTCGAAGCAAAAACTAAAATAAAAGGGCTGAAAAAAATAATGACATACAGGCAGATAAACAGACACACACACACAAACATCTTGCCTTTTATATATATATATATATATTAGCGATTTCCTGCACTATTGTAAGAACTGCAACCTTTAAATTTCTGAATATCGTTTCTTATGTCTTTGTCTATGAGTGTATCAAATTTGATTAAAATCGGACCACTCCTTCTATAGCCGGATCTTTTCGATTATCGATTTTCGATATTTATCGGGGGTACCTCGACACAAAGCATAGCCAAGAACACTCGCAGACGCTTATAGTACAACTGTGTAAATTTTCAAGAAAATCGGTTCAGCCGTTTCGGAGTCTATAGGTAACGGATACACACAGACACAGACACACACAAAGTTCCATTTATAAATAAGTTTATATATATATATATATATATATATATATATATATATATATATATATATATATATATATCTATGCGGAGGCATTTACTTACGCAAGTAGACATATAATACGTTTGAGTGTTTGTTTAGAGCGAATCTTTTCTGATAACCGATTTTATTTATCACAATTTTTATTTACTTTCTGCAGTTGTTCGACTTTATTCTTTCACGTTTCCTTCGATTTTACAACAGAATATCTCTATTCTTTGTATTGTGTTTTAATTACGCTTTTCACAAAAGAGTTCTTTTCTTTACTCTTTTTTATTCTCTATTATTTAATTTAAATGTTCTTCCTTGTTACCGTCCTTCTCTAACCCAATTTACACACACATATTCCTTTAGAGATTGCATTTCTTCTTTTTTCTTGTTTTTAACGTGTTGTGTCCCTTCAGGACGCCGGAGCTCACGGCTTTACACAATTTCCTATCTTTTGTAGTTCATCATAAATTCTGAATTTTTGTTATCTCGCCCAGGTCTTCTACGATTTATTAACCCAAGCTCACCAGATAGGTTATATCTGGTTGTCTTCCTCTGTCCCTCTTGTCTTCCTCTGTTGTCTTCCTCTGTCCCTCTTGTCGTCAATCAGTCTTGTATCAAATTTGCCAAGACCACTTTCAATATTGTGCATAGAAATTTCAACTGTCTCTTCTTGATGTTAGATACCAGTACACTTTTCGTTTTCATTTTGCCTAAAACGTTGTTGTTGCTCACATTGTATCCTCAGCATCCTACTGTAGAACCATATTTATGTATGTTTTTTTTTTTTTTAATGATATCACCCCGAGCAAGGCGGTAACGCCACTGATGTGCAGGGGGGTACGTGAGAGTGAAAAGATTTGGAAAAGAGAAAGCCGGAAACCACATCCTAAACAGGGAACAAGGGATGAGCCTCTACACCTGTACAAAAGACGTCGGTGGAGTATGAACCGGGCGATAGTTTAGTCTATCTACTCCAATTGAAAAAAAAAAAAAAGAAAGAAAAGAAAAGTGAAAAGATTGGAAAAGAGAAAGCCGGAAACCACATCCTGAACAGGGAACAAGGGATGAGCCTCTATACCTGTACAATAGACGTGGGTGGAGTGTGAACCGGGCGATAGTTTAGTCTATCTACTCCAATTGAAAAAAAAAAGAAAGAAAAGAAAAGTGAAAAGATTGGAAAAGAGAAAGCCGGAAACCACATCCTGAACAGGGAACAAGGGATGAGCCTCTACACCTGTACAATAGACGTAGGTGGAGTGTGAACCGGGCGATAGTTTAGTCTATCTACTCCAATTGAAAAAAAAAAATGAAAAAGAAAAAAAAAAGAAAAGTGAAAAGATTGGAAAAAAGAAAGCCGGAAACCACATCTTAAAAATAATAATAAAAATAAAAAGTAGGGGCGTTGAGTTAACTAAGTTTTAACTTAGTTAAAGTCCAGTAAAAAAAAAATGTTGATTCAAGCCTGTTTTTCTTCTGTGGGGAAACAGACATTTTTGGGTGTATTATGATTATATAATTATAATGATTTTAGTCATACGCATTTATTACTACACACACACACACACACACACACATACACACACACACACATACATACATACATACATACATACATACATACATACATACATATATACATTTTTAAATACGTATAGCAGTGGGCATTATCATTTTTAGCAGACATGCGCACATAAATGCATAAGTGCTGGATAATTTATTCAACTTTTTTCACGAAATGTTTTTTACTAATTTCTATACGAGACTGGAACCCACCACGAAAAATAGATTTATTAGCTACTAGCCGGATTAATCATGGCATCCTGTGAGTGTCAATTTTTCCAAGTCCTCTTTCTCATTATTATTTTATACTTTTCTAGATTTTCTTTCCTATGTAAATCTTTCTTTCTTTCTTTCTTTCTTTCTTTCTTTCTTGCAAGTAGATTCTTTATTCAAATCTTCAAATATTTCTGTGTTTTTTCCATCATTCTAAATCTTTTTCTTTGGTTCTTTTCAATTCAGTTTTTTTTATATTCATATGTACCAAATTCTTTTAGTGTGTAAGCGATCATGGCTAACCCCTTTTAACATCTTACGATCCAGCTGTTTTGTGTTCTACCATCCATTAACACAACTGAGTGTCTTCTTCTGGTTGTCTTGTCTTCACTATGCCCTGTTAGCATTAAATTCTGTTTGGTCCTATTTTCTCATTATATGTCCCTAAAATTCTGCTCTTTTTTTGGTTTGTAAGTAAAATTTTCTTTGTTGTTCTTATTTTCCTTAAGAGGACCTTTTTATTCATAGTTTGTGTCCATGGCATTGAGAGCATTCCTTTGTAGAATTACATTTGTCTGGCCCTAAGTTAATTCTCCTTCTAACTGGAGATTGCCCTGCAATCATACAAGATTAATATGACTTTATATCGAAAGCTATGAAATATTCTGATTTTTGAAAAATATCTTTCTTTAAATTTTAATTATTGCTTTCTTATCTGCTATTTTCACGGTTGAAATCTTTCTTCATTTCGTATTTCCCTCGTGTTTCAAGTTTTTAATCCGTTTCTGTTTATCAACAAAACTTTGCCTTCACAGGCCCAGTTTTTGGACACCTCAGCGTGATGTAATGATTAGTAAGCTTATCTCGCTGGAATCATGATAGTTGAGTAGTGAGTTCAATCCTCACTGGGTGCTCCATACTTTTTGCCTTGTGCCACATCTAAGCTAGAAAATCACCATAGACGCAGTTTATTTTTGGCTGCACACAGGATTACATTGAATTGTTATTTCTTTCACGTTTGCCCGCCTCTTCCTTAAAATATTTTCCCAGTCTCTCTCTCGCTCGCTCTCTCTCTTTCTCTCTCTCTCTCTCACACACACACACACACACACACACACACACACACACACATATATTTATATATATATATATATAAATATATGTTTCATTTAATATATATAAATATATATATTATCTCTTTTATTCTTATTTATTTCTAGTTCTCTAACCAGTTTATTAATGTTAACATGAAATTTACCAAAGAAGGCGCAGTAGTTTATTCCTACCCATGTACTTTCGATCTCCTTTGAGATCATCCTCAGGGGTAAAATACAAAGACAAACTTATTTTAACTGTGATCGCTATGATGGTGATTTTTGAAAACACGTGTGAACGCGATCTGTTATAGTTATTTTAAAATCATAAATTTATCCGTTGTAGATATGTAATGTTTTGCAAAACAAACGTTCTAGTATTAGGTTGCTTTTCAGTTTTGGTTGCTTTTGGTATAGAGGGCCTCGAGAATTGGAAGTTTTTGTTTATTATTTTCGTGGTATAGTATATTGGTGTTGTCAACAAGTATTTTCTTGTAGTATGAAGGGGAAGAGGGATGTATTTTTAAATGTTGTGCAAAGAATTTGTATCTGAAAAATGAAGGCTAAAACGACTTGATAGCGTAGTCGTCAAACCAATATATACACTATTGTCCTCATCTTAGTTGCTCTGACCTTCATCAGGTGCAAGGAATTTCGAACCGAACACTTTATTACGAACATTATCATTCCTTGTGCGAAGTCTCTTTTGGTAGTCATGAGCTATCC
The DNA here is from genome assembly GCA_037127315.1 of Ascarosepion bandense. Classification (NCBI taxonomy): domain Eukaryota; kingdom Metazoa; phylum Mollusca; class Cephalopoda; order Sepiida; family Sepiidae; genus Ascarosepion; species Ascarosepion bandense. The sequence goes on along the minus strand of JBBBDQ010028898.1, from coordinate 258,186 downwards.
CTAACCAGACTCTGTAAGTTACTTGTTCACCGCTGCTCTAGCTTGAACTCACAGATCTTTGGGTCAAGTCACTGGAACTAACCAACGTTTATATACACTGAGCCATGTCTCCTTAAGGACAAGAACAATTGAATTTCTGGGACTCATACATCTAATGTTTAGTAACCATATCTTACCAGAGTTCATATTGCAATTTTTTTTTATATTAAGGGTCTTCTCTAGTTTTTTTTTTTTTTACCAGTGTTCATATTGCATTTTTTTACACTAATGATTTTCTCTGGCACTCCGTATTACTGGTTCCCATATTGTATTCATTTGTATGCTTGGTCGGCTTTGGAGATTTTTGTAGTCCAGCAATATGTGCTGATTCCTTAAGTTTACGTAGTTTCCAGTGGCGTTGTCTATCGGTTATTTCAACTTCATTCCATGAGGGCGGTGATCCCCTTTCTTCCCTATATGGTGTCATCTACGCCTGATTTTTCCAACTCCCCTCGTGTTACAGCCTTGCGATGCTCTTGTAGCCTTACCTTAAGGGGGAGGCCTGTTTGTTCCGTTAATTTCTTTCCACAGCTACATGAAATGGTGTACACACAGTTTTTCATAATGTTCTCCTCTGTTGGGGTCTTACTCAGGAGAGGTACCTGCGAAGTGTAGAACCACTTCTGAAGATCATCCTGATATTATATGGACCACAGATTCTTTACATAGGGTAGACAGACCGAAGCTGTTTTCTGATAGTTGATATCCTCATGCACCCTCTCTTCCATGTTCGTTGGAGTTCTTGTCATGTACCTTGGATAATTGTTACATTGTAGGGTACTGCTTATACTGACCATTTTCTGTTCGTATGTCTCTGGGTCGCCGCTTATGAGTTTTGCTCGATGTTGCAGGCAGATCACTAGCTGTGTATCTATTTCCCACAGCGTGCGAGTCTTGTACTGGTTGATATACTATTATTCCCAACCTCCGTTTTGATGATTACTCACGCAGTAACATTTTAGAGTTAAAACATTGGCGATGAAGATGATGCCGTTGACCAAAATACACTATTTTGGCATTTAAGGTTATGGCTTTGGTCAAGTATGACATTTTGGTAACAAAAATTGTGGTGTTCAATAATATAACATTTTGGTGACAAGGTTTTGGTCACGAAAATTTTGGCCAACATTAAGAAAAAAATCACCAAAAGATTTTTTCGGAACTGTTCAACCCGAAAACATCATTATTCCATAAGAGTATGAATTTACTGAAGAATAACGGGGAAGACGTCACTATTTTCCCAAGTATTGTGAATAATCAGTGTGAGTAATCCGAATTGGCAGAACTAAGCCCTGACAATTTAAAATGCTTAATATTTACGCAAGGTTGAGTGTCAGCTAAAATACGTAAATCAGGAGCAGTGTTCTGAATAAACTCGAAAACGAACTTAACTCTGCAAAACCTGGCAGAAGATTGTCAAAGATGTATAAACGTTTGGCAGGACGCTAAAAATTTGGAAATAAGCGGAATGTCGCTTATAAAAAGTGCGCCATAAAAATCCTACCCTTGTTATTTAACCCATAACTGGAGGGAAGGGACGGATTAATACCTTTCCTAGGGGTACCAGTGATTGTTCTCGTATTATCTAACATTTAACAACCCATTGCATCTTAGTGACTTTATTGCTTTGCTTGGGGTGAAATGAACAGAAAAATGATGAATCTACTAAAAATGTAAAGAAGTTTATCGATCACCGAAGTTAAGCAACGTTGAGCCTGGTCAGTACTTAGATGGGTGACCGCTTTGGAATACCATGTGCTGTAAGCGTTTAGTGACGGATGTGCGTTGTGGTGAAGTGGATATCGGCTCGGAAAGAGAAATCGGTGAGCCGAGTTCGAATTCCAGTTGAATACCCTGCATTCACTTAAGCATTGGTACCCTTGGGAAAGGTATTAATCCGTCCTCCAGTTATGGGTTAAATAACAGGGTAGGACATTGGGGCCTTGCCCTTAAAACAAAATCCCAACGAATCTTGATACTCGAAAAGAAAAATGTATTACTAGATACAAAACTTATATAAAAACAGCAATAAATTGTTGAAAGAAAAAAGGTATTACCGGCAATAAATAAATAAATAAAATTTAGTTGGCAATAAATGACCCGCCGAGGTGTTGATATGCCATAAAAACAAAAGAACCAACCAACATTCTAGGGCTGCGCTTAAATTCGTAAAATTTATTTACCAAAGTTGCATTAAAATTCTTTCTTTCTTTCTTTCTTTCTTTCTTCAAACAACAACTTCAACTCGTATTTCGTAAAGTAATTTTCATCAGATATTCCTCGTTTTCTTTTTATATTTTCTCTAATTTTCTCCTAAGTAAATCCTGAACGTTTCTATTTTCTTGAAAACATATCGCCTTTGTGCAATATTTATATTGTTTCTTTTCATTTCATCTTCATTCCCTTTTTTAGTCCTTACACTCTTTCGTTTAGTCTCTATTGGTTTTTGCATCTTCTTTTCGCTTCTTCCTTTTCCCTTTTAACTACAGCTGAAATAATTAGATTTCATTGGCATTGTTTTCGTAGAATCTTAGTTTGATTATTTTGAAAGAGAATTCAATTTGACTAAATTAGAAAATAGTAAATATTATAGCGACGTGCCACGAACTCATAAATATTCCAAGAATCTTAGAAATAAATGTGCAGAAAATATTTATTTGAGATGTGCAAATAATTTTGCTTGTCATGTAATATTTTAGCCTAACAACATTTAATTTCGGTTTACTTTTAAAATTTTATAAAGAAATCTGGGAACTTTTCTGTTATCGATAGCCTTTTGTTTTCACTAAAGAATTTGGGACAGAATATTTCATTTTACACACACTAATAAATTGTAGCTGAGATTCAGGAGACCAGAATGTTTTCAGTGTTCGCAAGAGTGACTAGAATAATAATTTTAATCATTAAGTAAAAAACAAAAAAGCAAAAAAAAAAAAAGCAAAAAAACAAAACAAAGAACAAAACAAAAAACAAAACAAAAGAAAACAAAAAATGCCAAAAACAAAAAACAAAAAAAAAACCCAACTCGCCTAAGAAAGTACTAAAATTTATAGACAGAATAAAAATATAGTTTTTAAGTAAATGGTTCCACTCACTGAATATGTCTTTATGTCAAACCTACTCTCTCTTATTGTATTCAATATCTATCTATCTATCTATCTATCTATCTATCTATCTATCTATCTATCTATCTATCTATCTATCTATCTATCTATCTATCTATCTATCTCGTTTTGTCAATACCTATCTCATTCTCTTTATGTGTATGTATGTATGTATGTATGTATGTATGTATGTATATATGTATCTATCTATCATTTTTGTTCATAGATCACATATTATATTTCGTTTGTCTTTTCAATTATATCTATCTATCTATCTATCTATCTATCTATCTATCTATCTATCTATCTATCTAGTCTTCTCAATACCTATCTTATTCTCTTTATATCTATGTATGTATGTATGTATGTATGTATGTATATATATGTATGTGTGTGTGTGTGTGTGTGTCTATCTATCTTATTTTCTTAATATCTATTTCATTCTCTTCATATGTATGTATGTTATATCTATCGATCTATCTATCTTTCATTTTTTTTTCATAGATCACAGATTATGTTTTGTTTGTCTTTTCAATTCTATCTATCTATCTATCTATCTATCTATCTATCTATCTATCTATCAGTCAGTCAGTCAATGTCTACTTTGAAGTAATGATTTCATATATTTGCTTCGCAATCGATTATATCTGATTTCCATATCATTGCGAAATTAATCTTGTCTTGTTGGGCGTTAATCTGCACATTACCCCTTTGATACTAAACCATATACAACATCCTGAAAGTACTATGTTCCCATAAGGCTTATGAAGTAGAACGAATGCGGAGATAATTCTTATTCCCAGACATCACATTCGCCGTCTGATATAGAAATGACAATATATTATACGCCGTCTGATACAGAAATGACAATATATCTTAAGAAAAGATTGTCGTTTGTAGTGCATTTCTATATTGAACGAATACAGGCACCGATTGGTTATAAAACAATTGTTTATAAAAAGATAATTTGTGTGTTAAAATAGATTTTATAAGTTATGAAGAAATTATTTTAAGTTCCTGCTTATATTTATCTTATATGCAGTCGATTTTCAGAACCTGAGCGATTATATATCTCCACAACATTCTGTCCTTTGTTGCTCTGAGCAATGTTTTTATTCTGTCATTTATGCACAGAAGCGTGATGATAGAATCCCTCTTTCACTGTGAGTGTCAAATTATCTGTTGGGACGCCCGCGCCTATTCGGCTATAATGGACTATTCCATTACTATGTAAAGTAATGGTGGCATCTACGACGAGAGTGTGCCGAGCAGCCGATTAACAAGTCAGTCGTAGACTTCCGGTGAGGACCCGGAAGTACCCATTGCTCATACTACGTCTTACGACGGTTGAGACGATTAACCCTTATTCTTGTATTGGATACTAATAACCTTTGTAAATACTATTTTCACGGAATACAACACTTAACTTATTCCTGTTGTTGAGTTATTTATTCTTACTCACGACATAACATTATCCAAAATATCTTTGCTCATTATAAGATGCAGAAATTTAAACGGATTCATTCTAACAGGAAGTATAAATATTCCTTTCCTTTTTAATTTATTTACAAAAATTTTCACATGCCCTGCACATTGTATTCCCAGAATTCCTCTATAGAACATTATTTCTATTGCCACATTTTCCATCTACATCAATGTGGAAATAGTCCTGTAATCACTGCCATGTTCATCTGTGATGGAATCATCTCATACTTACTACCATATTAATTAGTGAGCGAATCTTCCGGTAGTCACTGCCATATTCATCTGTAAAGAAATCGTTCAGTACTCACTACCATGTTCATCTGTGAGGAAATCATCCAGCACTCAGTAACATCTTTATTTGTGCGTAAATCGTCTAGTTTTCTTTGCCATATTCATCCGAGAAGAAATCGTCTAGTACTCACTGTCATTTTTATCTGTGAGGAAATCTTTCAGTACTCACTGTCGTCTTTATTATTGAGGTAATAAGTCAGTACTCACTTCCATCTTTATCTGCGAAGAAATTTTTTAGTAGTACTTGCCATCTACTTTATTACTCCCTACCATTTTTATCCGTGAGCGCATCATCCTGTACTCACTGTCATGTTAATCTGTGATGAAATTGTCCATTACTCGATGCCATCTTCATCTCTTATGAAATCGTCTCGTACTCACTGCCATATTAGAGGATTTATATTACATACCAAGTTTGCACTATTTTCTTCTCCATCTCAGCATCATACTCCTTGTTTCTTAAGAAAATTTCTTGTTTCTTAATATTTTGCTTAGCTTTGAAGAAGCACCTCTCGCTATTCCGCTGCGTGTTTAGATGTCTGTGTCTCATTCTCTGTCGTTTGTTCAATCGCTACTAAGCACTTTGGCCTGCGTCTTTTGCTGCCTAATCCTCTTGCTAACGACCATACAGTCTAGTTTTTTTTCTTTCCGTTTACTTCCTTCTTTAGTGGCATTTCCACCTTGTTTGGGGTGAAATGATTAAAAAGGTAGCTTGAAATTAATATTAGCTCAAGCCCCATTTACCTTTTGGTAATTTTTGTTTAATCATTTCACCCCAAACAAGGTGGAAATGCCACTAATGTCTAGTTTCTTTATTTCCGTTTTTTTTTTTCGTTTACTTCCTTCTCTAAGTCTTCCTGCGTTTTTGTTGTCCATCATCAACTTTGTGTCGTCTGGATATTTCCTATTGTTAAGAGTGTGTCTGGATATTTCCTGTTGTTAAGAGTGTGTTTGGATATTTCCTGTTGTTAAGAGTGTGTCTGGATATTTCCGGTTGTTAAGAGTGTGTCTGGATATTTCCTGTTGTTAAGAGTGTGTCTGGATATTTCCGGTTGTTAAGAGTGTGTCTGGATATTTCCTGTTGTTACGAGTGTGTCTGGATATTTCCTGTTGTTACGAGTGTGTCTGGATATTTCCTGTTGTTAAGAGTGTGTCTGGATATTTCCTGTTGTTAAGAGTGTGTCTGACAATTATAAATAGGAATCAGAGTGTGCTTAGGGTTGACTCTCTACAAAATGTTATAAAAATATCCGGTTAGAATATAAATCCTTTTTCCATTTTTCTGTACTTAATTCTTTTTCTCATCATATGAAAGCGATTTGTTCTTTATATATATTCTGAATTATTCTATATCTTTCTTAAATAAATCATGCTTTTTTTGCAATTTAAATAGTGCCTTGTGTCGAAACAAATGCTTTTGCACTGTCCATGAAACAGAATTATATATCCATCTGCATATGTATTTGCTCTTTCTGATATTATTCTATATTTTATATTCTACCTAACAAGCTTGTGTAAATGGTTGCAAAAAGAGGGATCAGGTAATATAGCGAAAAGACAAACTCTAGTGAGAACTTGTGGTGATACATACCGAGCAAAAGCGAGGAAGCGGATGTTTACTCTATACCGACTAAAAAGCAAATGAACAAAAGTCGCCGTTGCGCATCCGAGTTCGCGCAGATGTTCCGGTTTAAAAATAAAAATTAATCAAATATCAAATTTCCATTTCGCGAGTCTACCCGAATTTTATTTACCAGCTAATGGGAAGCCCAGAATCAAATACAAGTGTGAAATCCCAAAACGAGCTGCTTTTGATCCAAAGAGCAGATATAAAAAGCGGATACAGACAAGACCCCTGCAGACAGGCACAGACCAGAGGAGAAGTGTGTAACCCATCCCCTTGACCTAAGTCGAGCGGCTACTACTCTTGCCTCTTTCCTTCTCCCCTGTCTCAAAACTACTTACTGACCTAAGGAGCGACTACTTCAAAGACATTCCTCACAGATCTCCGGTCCCAACATTCCTAAGACTTACATCTTTTTCAGCATATTATTTTCCATTAACATTTTAACCTCCGTTGGACTTATATTCAAGTATTATTTTAATTGTAAAAACATTAATTGATATGCGTATATATAAATGTTATTTTCATCTCAATTTGCTTTTCTTGATTTTATAATCATTTTATGACTTATAGTGGGCTATCTACCACAAGGCCAAATTCCGTTAACCTGCAACAATATACAACTACCCTTCTCTTGAACGGACTCTCACTACAAACGGGAAAATAATATATAAGCAACCCACTATAAACTACAAAGGACAGGAAGATATGGAGAGACATGATTCTAAAGTGACACGGCACATATAAAAAAAGTGAGTGAATATTTAATAAATACGAACTATGAATTGTTAATATTAAAATAAAGCAAGTACAGAACTTCAACTCTTAGCTATTTTCATACGACAGATAATATAGCCCTGAAATCCGAAGGTGCATTTGAATAGCTGAAAATTATATTAATCTGAAGAAGTTTTTTCGAGGGTCAAAACACGTTCATATTCTTATTCGATTACCCGTTATTTATTTTGTATATACAATCATCGATATACGTAAGAGGCGTATGGCTGTATTATATTGTAACACCGGTTTTCGTACGATCATTGAAATTAAGCAACATCGAGCCTAATTAGTGCCTAGGTGGGTGACTGCGGGGAAATACCAGGTGCTGTAAGCTTGGATGTGTGGATGGTGTAATGGATAACGACTCGGAACTGGAATTCGGCTCACCGATTTTCAATTCCAGTCGGCTTCGTCACATACACTTACGCGCAAATACCCTTGAGAAAGGTATGAATCCACCTCTTCTCATCCAGCTATGTGTTAATTAGTAAAACTTGTATTCTCAAAAATCATTATTATCTTCAAAACCATTTTAAAATCTAAAATATTTTCTGGCTTTAAAATAATCTGCAAAATGTTGACAAAACAAATCACCGAATCAGTCATAGTGGAACTTTCTTAATTCAAATTTCCAGTGTGAAACTGTGTGGGATGTACGAATTGTTTCTTAAATCTGTATTTTTTTCCTTTTTTTCTCAATTTTTGGCGTTCATGCTTCATTTGGAAAAAAAATTGGGGTTTTTATTTATTTATTTATTTATTTATTTATTCATTCTGTTATGCGAAGCTATCCTGGCCAAGGTATCAGCAGCCACTTGTTACCTTCCTCTCTATGGTCTGTTCTTCAAATTCACATTTACCAAGCAGCTTAACTCGATGTTAATTTTTGGGAAAAGCAAGAGTTGAAGATAGTGGAACTTTCTTAATTCAAATTTCCTGTGTGAAACTGTGTGGTATGTACGAATTGTTTCTTAAATCTGTAATTTTTTCCTTTTTTTCTCACTTTTTGGCGTTCATGCTTCATTCTAAGTTAAAACTTAGTTAACTCTCCACCCCTGGAAATTTTTTTTTTTAAATAGGAGTAGATAGGTCACATTATCGCCCGGTCCATAGTCCTCCCACGTCTATTGAACTTCAGAACTTGGTATTGGTGCTTCCGTGAGTTTCCTGCGATCTGGCTGGTTGGTGGCAACGGCTCATCACTGTGAGGGTACCGGGTTGGCAGTTTCCTGGTTGCTGCTTTCGACTGGTAGTTAGGAGCCCTAACTCTTGCGTAGCGCCAAGAGCGGCTGCTCTGATCAACAGTTGTATAATATCGGGGTTCTTGTAGTGCCCTGTCGCGCATGGATAGGTGTCCCTGCAAGCGCTTTCGGTGGGCAACCCCGAGGCCACACCTTGTTGCAGTCCTAGCCAGTTTCCCTCCCAGCACAGATCGTATATAATGACCGCCTGTATCCTCTACCCTAGGTCCCTTTCTATAAACAAAAACATGACGAAACAAATCAGAAACGACCCTAAACCAGTTAAATTCAAACCACCTAAACCCATTAACCTTTCTTTCACTAATATCCGGGGCATTCGTACTAACTTTCCGAGTGTAGAAGCGTTCCTGCATGAAAAGTCCCCTGACATCCTTGCGCTCTGCGAAACTAACCTCAACTCAGCTATTCCCTCCTCTGACCTCTCCATCCCTGGTTATCTTCCCCTCTTAAGGAAAGATTCCACTGTCCACATGCATGGGCTGGGTGTCTACGTCAGCGAACACCTCCCCATAGTTAGGGTGACTTCAATCGAATCTACTGACCACCAATACATATGTCTCCGCTTGTCTCTCCTCAGTTCGGTTAGTTACCTATTTTTCTTTACAGTTCTCCCTCCTCTCCTGACTGCTCCCTACTAGATAGCATTGCTGACGACATAGATAAGGCTATGTCCTATCACCCATTCGCCCACATATTTGTATTTGGAGACCTCAATTCCCGTCCCTCTGAGTGGCTTGAAAACGCCGTTACTGATCCAGCGGGCATTCACGCCATGAACTTTGCTATTTCCCAATCCCTTACGCAAGTGGTGGACTTTCCCACTCGCTTCCTAAGCACTCCCTTGGGTCATTCCTCACTACTAGATATATGTTTCACCTCTGCGCCTGACGCCTGTCAAGTCTCGCAGCTTTGCCCTCTCGGCAACTCCGACCACGCTGTAGTCTCTCTCAGTATTTCTTTCCAATCTCCCCCCACCCCCAGGAGCCCCCTACCTATAGAACCTCCTACCTCTACCAAAAAGCTGACTGGGATGCCTTTCGCGATTTCCTCTGCGACGTCCCTTGGGGAAAAGTGTTCGACCTCTCAGTTGATGACTGTGCCTCTGAGGTCTCGTCATGGGTGAAAGCTGGCATTGATGCCTGTTCATATCTACTCGCAATGAGTACAAGAGAACCCTAAATGACGCCAAACGGTTGTTTGCTGAGAGAATGCGAAAGCGCATAGCTGACCCCAAGTTCGGCTCCAAGGACTATTGGAGGATTTGCAAACGAGTGTTCAACAATAGGAAATCCTCAATACCTCCTTTAATCCATGAATTTGAGGTTCTCACGTCATCTGCAGACAAAGCTGAGTGCTTTGCCCGCAGATTCTCATCCAACTCCACATTTGACTCGTCCGGAGTACACCCACCCGACTTCCCTATTAGAACTGAGGCCAAACTGCGCGGCGTATATATTACCCTGACAGTAGTATCCCGAGTAATTTCAAAACTCGACTCCCATAAGGCGTGTGGAGACGATGAAATCCCGGTGATAGTCCTTAAGAGATGTGCTCCTGAACTTTCCCCTGTCCTCTCTAAACTATTTAACTACTGCCTTTCTGCTTCCTGCTTTCCTGCATGCTGGAAGTTCTCTTCAGTCGTTCCTGTATTTAAGAATTGTGGTGAACCCTCAGACCCATCCAACTATCGCCCTATCAGTCTTCTACCGATATTCGGGAAAGTATTCGAGGCCATAATCAATGCTGAAATAGTTCATCATCTCACTGCCCACAAACACTTCTCTGACAGGCAATATGGCTTCCGCTTTGCCAGGTCCACGGCCGATCTGCTAACAACCGTAACGGAGTACATGCTACAGGCCATTGATGAGTCTGACGAGGCTCGCGCGGTTGCTCTGGACATCTCCAAGGCTTTCGACAGGGTTTGGCACTCTGGCCACCTATGCAAACTACGGTGTACGGTATTACCGGTCGCCTACTTGACCTAATCCAATCTTTCTTAAATAACCGCAAAATGAAGGTCGTTTTGAATGGGCGTGCCTCTTCGTCCTACAGCACGAATGCTGGTGTCCCACAGGGCTCTATCCTGGGCCCGACGCTCTTCCTTATTTTCATCAACGACCTTCCAGATGAGATCAAGTCCCAAATAGGCATCTACGCAGATGACACTACAATATAATCCCGCACCAGTAAGAAACCTGTCGTGGCGGACAGACATAATCTCGCTGCTGACCTTGAACGGGATCTACACTCTGTGGTGAACTGGGGCAAGAAGTGGCTTGTCAACTTCAATTCGTCTAGGACCAAGCTGTTGTCTGTCAAACATTACAGGCAACCTCTCCTGCCTCCCATAAGCATGGACCAAGCGATTCTCCCGGAGAGCAACACACTACGCCTCCTCGGACTTACCCTGTCCTCAGACCTCAAATGGAACCACTATATTGAATCCATAGCAAAATCTACTGCTAAGAAGGTTGGGTCGCTATGTCGATCCAGGATGTTTTTTCCGCCTGAATCCATCCTGCATATATACAAGTCAACCATCCGTCCGTGCATGGAGTACTGCTGCCATGTATGGTCAGGCACCCCTGCCGTTCTCCTCAGTGTTCTTGACAGGCTCCAAAGGAGTGTCTGTAATATGATAGGTACTGATCTGGCGGCTCGACTGCAGCCACTTCCCCACCGTCGAAATGTGGCCTCCCTTAGTCTGTTCTATAAATCCTTTCATGGCTTCTGTTCGGATGAACTTAAGTCACTGGTACCTCCTCAACAGGTGTTTACTCGTGCAACCAGACTGGCAACTGGGTCCCACCCATTCACAGTCAGTTTAGCCAAATGCAGACGACAATTCTACTCTTGCAGCTTCTTCTCTTCCCGCCTGTGGAACTCGCTCCCGTATTCTTGCTTTCCTGACGGCTACAACCTCCAGAAATTTAAATGCAAAGTCAATACTCATCTACTAACCACTGGACTCCAGCTCTCTCCCCACCCCCGTATAATCTTCCCTTTCTCTCCACCTATGTATCTGTTATCGCACCTGCTTTCTCAGCTTTCTATTGCTCCTTTCTAACTAGTTTGTACTCCTCACTCTTTTCTAATTAATCTTTTTACAGTTATGTAGCCCCCTGCACATCAGTGGCATTTCCGCCTTGCTCGGGGTGAAATGATTAAAAAAAATATATAAGTAGATATATATCCGTCGGTTAAGCCGGAAAAAATGTGACACAAAGTAGAGGTTTAATCTGAGAAGCCATTCAAAGATTTCTCAGGCACTCTTGGCACTATTTTTTTTTTTGCGGGGGTACACATCAGGCGTCGGATAATAACACCAGTCTACTCCTGAAGGTAAGGTACACTCTGAGAGAAAGGCCACTTGGGGCTTGAGCTGATACTAATTTCACACACACACACACACACACACACACACACACACACACACACACACACATATATATAACATTCCTCTGCCAGTGTTTATTTAAGACAAATTTTATTGCATTGATTAGCATAATTTAATTTGATATGTTATATCTCGATTATATATTGACGTTATTGTGAGTATGTCTTTTTGTATTTATAATTTTTTGTGACATTATGGATGTGTGTGTTGGCAGAGAGAGAGAGAGAGAGAGAGAGAGAGAGAGAGAGAGAGAGAGAAAGAGAAAGAGAAAGTGAGTGAGAGAGTGGGTATAGAAGATAATGTGAAAATGATAAAAGATGGACGGGATCAAGAAGATAGAAGATGACGATTGACATTGCATTTGAATTTTTGAAGATTGTAATTACTAGGGGAGCAAGTAAAAAGAATGACGGGCGGTGCAAGATAAGAAACTATTAGAGTAGAAGTGGTGCTTGCATTTAGCTATTACAATAGTAAATAGGTGGAACCTAGATGCAATCTAGTAGCATACTTAAAAGCATGTAGTCTTGGCACCACTTGAAAAAAAAAGCTCGTCAGAGCAGTTGCCATGAAAATATTTGTAGAAAAGACAAAGGGAAGTCCCGTCACGTCGGCAAGAAAGTAACTGACGTCGAGATTCCAATTCAAGATCAGTTCAATTGCAGATCCTTCTTTGGACTTTGTCAAGAACCTCGAGATGAATAGCGGGAGCACCCGACCAGATATGGCAACAGTATTCAATGCACGGACAAATGGAAGATTTATAAATTGCAAGACAAGCTCGAATAAAAATAAAAGTTTTAGCACAATAGAGTGGCCCAACTTTCCTAGCAGCAGATGCAGCTATACATTCGATGTAGTCGTTCCATTTCAAGTCGGTTGAAAATGTGAGGTCAAGGAGGTACAGTGTGTTGCTTTCCAGAAGACTAGCATCAGACATGTTGATGGTAAGTAGGACAGTTTGTCTATGGTGGTTAAAAAGCAGATTTCTGGGGCATTCAAATTTACAAGCCATTTTCTGCCCCAGGTAACCAGCGATTGGCCGTCCTTTTCAAGAGCAGCAGCTAGGTTTACATTGTCAGCTCTGTCAGATTTTTATTTTATTGCGACGGGAGTAAATGGTAGTGTAATTTGCATAAATGCGTACTTGAAACTGATGACATCAGAAAGATCATTGATGAAGATGAGAGACAGAGTAGAACATTTTTAACCCAACTTCCTAATTTTTTTGTTCGCCACTGCTGTGGCCAGGTATTGAACTCACAAGTCTTTAGGCCAATCACTGGATCGAACCAACGCTTTTATCGACTGGGCCATAGCTCATTCAGAACGAAAAAACATAGGGAGTTGAGTTAAATAGAGATAACTGAAACATCCGGAAATGCATGACTTATGGAACGAGAACAATCTACCGCAGGGATCGAACTAAAATATCCGTTTGAAAAATTCCAATTACCTGAAGAAGGTCGTAGCGTACAACGGCCGAAACATCGTTAATATGACAATAAAGATGAGGGCAACGGTCTGAATAATGTAAATAATCTCAGAAACATATACAAATACACTAAATTATCATCTTTCATGTATTTCTTCCCCCAATTTACATTTTCTTTTTAATCAAATTTCCCCAAAGAAAGCGATAATTTCACTAAAACGTTTCAAGAACACTCTACAGGGAATCATATCGTATGTAATAATAATGGCTTTTGATTCAATCATAGACTACATATAGTTTTTTTCGTGTAAATTTTATAAATCAGTGAATTCATATTTAAATTAATGTTAGCGTGATATCTACTAACCTTTTAACAAATTTACCCAAGTTCAGGAAACCTAGTCCATGGTAGTGAATGCTGGACAATTTTATCAAAGATGAAGGAAAAACTGGAAGCAACTGAAATGTGGTTCTACAGAAGGATGCTGCGAATATCATGGATCGAGCATGTGAGCAATAATGAGGTCCTAGAAATGATGAAAACAAAAAGGAAATTAATACTGAGCATCAGGAAGAGACAGCTGAAGTTCCTGGGACACGCAATGAAGAAAAGAGGGATTGGAGAACCTGATACTAACAGGCCACATAGAGGGAAAAAGAGACAGGGGAAAGCAACGGATAACATATTTGAAGGACCTAATCAGGTGGATGATGGAACGAGGGTTGCATGGTGTAAGAGGAGGTGTGCTAAGAGCCACCAGGGATAGGGAGACGCGGAAAGCCATGATCGCCTACGTCCGGAGAGGACAGAGCACATAGAAGAAGAAGTCTAAACAGAACTTTAATGCAGTCTCTGTTTTTTTAAAGCAGTCCCTGTTTTTATCATTCCTAGTACCTTTTCACAAATGAAAATATCTTCTACTCAATAAAAAATATTTTATATAGAAGATAACTGCGTCTCTAAATACTCAATGAAAAGACCGAGAAAGCATTTTTAAGTAAAAAAATAATGCCAATCGTTATCTTCTGTCTTGCTGATTACTTTTTTATTGCTTCTATTATTAATGTAACTAGTTTGTTTTTTGAGTTTTTGAACGTAGTCAGCCAGTTTTTTCCTCTCAGGGAAGTTAGTGCTAGATTGGAAGAGAGGTTAGCTGCCAATCCATGATTGTCAAAAGTTTTAGAATTGCTCCCATATGTAATCATATCATCAGTATAGATATTTAAAAAAATGATTCTTAGGCAGAACAGTTATATAAACAAGAAATAGGGTTGGTCGGAGAAGTGACTCTTGGGTTGACACTTTAATTATTGATCTGTTTTGAAGGATCTTATAATTGAGAAAACCTATCCAGTGATTTTATGATTAGAGAGCTTGTGTAGCAAGCTTCTGTGCCACACTTTGTTGAAGGCTTTTGAGATATCTGCTGCTATGGTTATCGAGGTATGTGTGTCGTCCTTAGACTAAGTCTGTATATAATAGTATAGTAGTTAAGACGTCAGCAGTGACTCGGGCTGATCAAAACCCATACCGATCGTCGTATAGGAGGTTGTCCCTATTTCGACAAATTTCTTGTCTCAAAAATCTGATGGTACCGAGAAGACTGAGGAGTATAAACTGGAAAGGTGAGGATCAATCACCCGCGTTCTTGACGACCGAGAAAACGATTGACTTCTTTCACATACTTAGGAAGATTTCTTCTTCAAGTAGCGGTTGAATAACTTTTCTAAAATAATTCTAGATTTATATTTTAAGGACAATTTTTGACTGGGCCATTGGCTTTCTTAGGGTCGAGGCTTAATATAAATCTAGAGACTTTTTGTGTTGAAATGAATATATTACTGACATTGTGCTCAGTGAGACATGCGAAGATGGAGAGAGCATAGCTTATTTTCATTTAACGTTGAATTTGAGGCAAAACTCGAGGCGAAGAGCTTCGCATTATCTGTTGAGAAAGGTATGACTCCGGGGCCATTTGTAATATTGGAGACAGCTGCTTTGCCTCTGTTCCTAATGTGGTTGGTGATATTCCAGAATTGAAAATATACAAATTGTTTCTTTTCAACCTTAGTCTGAACAGCTTATGCGTAGCTGCAATCTGCGTTTTTCTGAATTCTCTTATAGTGATTGCGGGCAGTTCCGAAAAAAGTAAGGGCCAGACAATATTGCTTCTTGAGATAGATAATGAAGTACTGGTTTCGGTGAGCTATAGCTGCAGTATTATGAGGGGTGAACTAGCGATGGCCTATTTATTCTTTGATGGAATTTGTGGTGAAGTATGAATCACTTTATTTCTTAAAAGATCTGTTCGGAGATGAGGGTATCAGTTTTAGGGGGATGCATACTTGAAAAGTTTGAGAGATGAGCTTCCGTCATATAGGACCAAAAGTTATCCCAGTCTCCATTCGCATAGCGAAAAACCGTTCAATGAAAAGGAAATTTGTTTGGAATCAATCCAGACACTTACTAGGCAATGACGTGCCTATGGGAGTATAATGTTTGCTTAGTATTTGTCATGGAAGCATATTAAAAAAAGTTTGAAGAAGTTTGCCTGCTGTCTCTTCGCATCCGGGACTCGGAAGATTCTTTTTTTTTTTTTTAATCATTTCACCCCGAGCAAGGCAGAAACGCCACTGATGTGTAGGGGGTTACATAAATGTAAAAAGATTAATTAGAAAAGAGTGAGGAGTACAAGCTAGTTAGAAGGGAACAATAGATTCTCTGATGATCTGCGGAAGTATCTGCAATATCTGCCTTCCTCATTGGTTTTGAGTGGACTAATTACTCTTTGTGGTGAATATTGAAATCACCGCAGATATGAAAACTAGCTGAGATCAATCCTCTCTTGTATTTGATCGAAAATTACCAAACCTTTTTCCCGAGGGCAATACAGGGCAAAGACAAATGTGGTTCTATGGATAAGTGACCTCTGAATTAGAGATGCTGAAATCAATCAATTTAAATACCTGGGAAGGTTTTTTTAACAAACAACGGAAAATGTAATGCCGAAATCCGAAAGTGTATAGAAATAGCGAAAATTTTAAGAAACAGGACAATTTAGATAGAAACAAAAAAAAAAAAAAAGAAAGAAAAAAAAGAATACTAAACTGTTATGTACTATCAGTCCTTTTCTATGGCAATAAATGTTAGATAACCTCCTGATAGGTAAAAAAAAAAAATGAGACAACAGATATGTGGTTTTATAGAACGGTACTGAGAATATCATGGTCTGAAAATGCGATTAATGAGAAAATTTTAAAGAAAATTAAAACAAAAATTGTGGTTATATTTAGAATCTGAAAGAATTGAAAATTCTAGGAATATCATTGGGAAAGAATGTTTGGAGAATTCGACACACACAGGACTTTACGGAAGACGAGAAGATAGGAGGGAACCTTGTGTAAGTGTCAGAATAGGGTGGTGAGGATGGTGAAACGACAAAACTTAAAACAAGGGATAGAAAGTCATGGAGAGTATACATCAACCACGAACTAAAGAGACACAGCATATAAGTGAAGGAAAATAAGGAGAAGAAGAAGAAGAATGATAGCTTTTGTTGGTGACTGATGCGTGTCATGGAGTCATCAGTCCACACGCTGTTTAATCCTCTTTCTCACCATTGAAGCTAAACTTTCAAAAAGTTCATTGTGATTGGAGAAAACTACCCCAGAACACTTTATTCCATTCCTGCAGCAAACAAGTGCAAACGAAGCAGTTTACAAATCGGGGAAAAGAAGAGATGAACATTTTATTGACGAGGCTCCGGGGATATAATCAAGTTCAATGAAATCCCTTTACCGGAAAATACTCCACCCTTCGCTTCTTCTCACAGCCTGTCTGCTGACCATTTCCTCCATCTCTCTACCTTCTACATTTTCACCACTAAATTTATACTTAATTGATTTCAATTATTATATTTCTGTAATTAGCTGAATCGTTGGCACAAATATCTGGGGAATAAAGTTCTATCGGTACGTTGAACTCAGTTTCATTAATAACTCATTTATTTACTGCGTATTGGAAAGCAATGGAGGCTAGGTATTAAGCTTAGAAGGTAGTGCCGATTTTAAAATATGCAGCATTCGTTACCAGAAGAGCGGATTAATTTGAGGAATTATATAATGATTTCATTTTTTAATCCGACATTATTTCTTATGATTATATACGTTATTTTAGTCAGTACTCGTGTTTGAGTTGACATACTTGCTTTTTTTTAAATTATTTTCTAAAACATTTTCTTAAACATTGAAATTAATATTAACTGTCCTCGACCGAGAAGTTCTCCTAAAAAAAAAAGTATTTCCCTTTTCCGATGAAAGAAGCCGCCTCATATAGCCGAAATGCGCATTTACTCATTTGGCTACGGGAGATCGTCATGACTCGTTTATCTCCTTAAAGAATACATTCCTTTCAGTCTATATCAGCTAGCGTCATTTTCCAAACTAAAACGTAAACAGTAATGGATTTTTAAAACCTAACATTAATTTCAACACCATTTTTAATGCCAACGAAAAATGTTCACGTTCGTGGTTTCGTCCACTCGTAGTCTTTTGTGTTTGAATTCATTTTGTAAACAGTGAAATTAATATCAACCAGCCTAAGCTGAAAAGTTTCTAAAGTCAGAAGGCACATGTCCTTTGTTAGGGTTTCTCGATCAAGGCAAGTTGATAATAATTTTACTGTTTAATACATATGAAAGACATGTATATCAAGTAAAAATAGCTTATAATAATGATATTTGTCGTCCACATACAAGTCAGTGTGGCTAGACATCCACTTGCCTCCGGCTGGGATCGAAACTCGACCGATTAGATGTCAGTCGGAGTCGCTAACACTAAGCCATAGGCACATGGGATCAGCGAAAGGAAATTTTAGCGTGTTGTATATAAGCGGCGTATACACACGTTAGTCACCGAAAGAATTCAATTCATTGCTATGGAGCTATGCATGTATCGCCGAAGTTGCAACGGTTTTTTTTTCAAATTTTCCTCTCTAGAGTGCTCAATCGTAATGAGTGCATAATTAAAATTTGGTTTATAAACCGACGAAATGGTTCTAAAAGTTATTTTTTGTTTGTTGCGGACAGTCGCCGGGTAACGGTCCGGTGACACTTGTCGCTCATGTCTTTCCATTCCTAATGTGCAAGTCTATAAATATACGCAGGAGGAACAGTTGAGTGGTTTCCCGCTGCCGCCTCCACGGCGTTTTGTCGAGACGCCAACTCTAGTTAGCTGGGCGTCGACACTTCAAGAGTTCATCCTCACTGTCCGTCCTACAGGTTTGCAAACCTTCCATGACGTGACAGAAAAAAAAAAAAGAAATACAAACGTGAGTATATATGTATTTTTTCGTGTTCTTCACGGTTAAGGACCGGAAAAGATTAACTTAAATATTAAGTATTATACTTTGTATATGTCCGAATAGCCAAATTTGTGACGGAAGATATCGGATTTCTCAAAAATAGTTAATAAAGAAGGCATGGGCGAGAATCATAATACTCGATGGATACGGACAGGTCTACAGACAAGGCAAATACACTTCAAATTTTGCCATTAAACGTAAATTTTTAATAATTTTAATTAATACTAAAAATAAATTGAATAATAACATTATTCAAATGAAAAAAAATATTAAAATTACCTTTTTTAATATAAGCAACATAGGCGACCTAAAATATAGAAGTACAGAGAAAATCTTGCCTATCGCACGAGAGGAATTGGTCTGCCCACAAAAGAGCGAGAGAGAGAGAGAGAGAGAGAGAGAGAGAGAGAGAGAGAGAGAGAGAGAGAGAGAGAGAGATATGGTAATCAAGAATCTGTATTGGTAGTTTGCAGAGTAACGGTTTGCTTGTGTACGGATAGGAAGTGAACTCAGCAAGTATGCAAAAAGAAAAAGGGGCGTAAGACAAGGATGCGTTTTCTCACCGGAACTTTTTAACCTGTACAGCGAAACAGTTATGAAAGAAATAAGAGACTTGTCAGGATTCGTCATTAGCGGCCATAATATCAACAATATCAGATACAGAAAGGCAGAAGAAAAGGACTGAGCATAAAGATGATAAAAGAAAGTGAGAAGAAAGGATTGAGCATAAACTTAAAGAAAACTGAATGTATGGTTATCAGCAAAAAGAGGAGCCCAATATACAAACTACAAGTCAGATAACTAAAATAAAACAAATAAAAAAATTCAAATACCTGGAAAGTATTTTGACAGAGGATGGAAAGTGCGACATGAAGATCTAAAGACACATTAAAAGATGTATTTCAGAAGCTAACCAGAGTACTGAAAGACAAGAAAATCTCAGTAGAAACAAAGAGAAAAGTGCTTAATTGCTATGTGATATATGTCCTTCTGTATGAAAGTGAATGCTCGATGATCTCATCAAGGATGAAGGAGAGGCTTGAGGTGGCAGAAGTGTGGTTTTACAGAAAGATGTTGAGGATACCACAGACGGGGTTCATGTGCAACGATGAGGTGTAGAAAAGGATGCAAATGAGAAGAAAACATGCTAAATATCAGGGAGAGACAAATGAGGTTCATGGGACAGGTAATGAGGAAGGAGGACCTAGAGAACTTAATATTCACAGGTCGGATAAAGGAAAAAAGAGACCGGGGAAAGCAGCGCGAGACGTACTTGTTAGGTCTGAGCAAATGGATGGCAGGGCGAGGCTTAGAGATACCAAGAGAAAACTTTTGAGAGCGACAAGAGACAGAGCCAAGTGGGAGTCCATGATCGCCTACGTCTTGAAAGAGCACGGCACATGAAGAAAACGAACTAGATTGGCAACAAGGTCTCATCGTTTTACAGCTGAAGTAGCTAGATGCACACGTAAGTTTGTTAATTCCGGAATCTTGCTTTTTAGTCGAATTTGATCTACTAAAATTTAAACAATGTCAGAATGAGTCGAGCTGGCTCAACGGTCCGTAAAATGGTTTTGGCAAATTATAGTTGAAACATATTTATGTTTATGTTTGGCAAATTATAGTTGAAACATATTTATGTTTAATTTAGATTAACACTCTTGAGAAAGAGCTTGAACATGTCTAAAAAGGTTAGTTCAAGGTTTATTCTTTGCTGCTGGTTCAATCGAAGCCATACGTGAATTGTTGATTTACTGTTAACAGCAAGTTTATTATTTTTTTTATATCATTTCAGCTTTCTATAGTAATTCAGAGTAAACTCTGTTAAAACAATTATTTTTTATGGCTCTATATTCTTGGCTCAAATGCAGCATGTTATTGCAGATTAAATTAGTACCATCATACAAACACCGTGTCTGAGAAATATGAAAAGACACAGCATTGTAACCAGACGATCTGGCAAGTAATTGGTTAATTAGTTTTAATTCAATATGTTATTAATTGAATAAAGGAGTTCGAAGAAAAACAATAAATGATTACACGCTGAGATTTAGACATTAACACATATGACCTGTGTTTACTGGTTAGATCCAAAATTGTGTTATTTTCATTTTGTAATATAGTAAAGATAAATCATATTTAACTAATTACAACATACATGAAGCCTCACGGGGGAATAAAATAGACAAACTAAATTCAAACTCCGGCTAAGGCCGTTTGTGTTTACTTCCACTAGTCCCATTGGGAAAATGACTTGAACCTATATATTTCCTAAGCTATGGTTAAATAGTAAGTTTTAAATAGTCAAGTGGTCATTCTTTGTCGCTGGTACAACTTGACACATGCTATGGAAAGTCAATAGTTACTACTTAATAATCTTCTTGTCATTGCTACAATGCATCCTTGTAATTTAATAGTCAATGAGAAGCTCCCATGCTTCTATAATGTATACAGTTGGACACAAGGTGTATCTGTGAATGTCTGATTTGCAGCTTCGTTTCTTTACATTATGAGATATGTCACCGATGTATACCTGGGGGCATTGTTATATTCTATTTGATGGACTGATGTAACGTATATTTGTTTGATTTTAACAAAAGAAACAACTGTTTCAGATATTTTTATATTGTAATTAACTAAATTTCTCTTAAATTTACTAAGTTACTAGATTACAAGCCATATTCCATGCGGACTTTTAAGCTAGCTTCTACGGAGGGATAACTGGACCACCGATCAAAAACTAAAGAAACCTTTGGTTCAGCTTAGAAAACATCAATGATAATTTTGAAGAAATAAATTTGAATTCCTTAATTCACTCCAAGAAAATTCAAAACCACTTTAAATCTGATTTTACTCAAAGTTCAATTCAAACCAAAAGACCGATTTGATCTGAAAGACCGATTTTGGCTGAAATTTCATTCTGGCCAAAAATTGAGTTCTTCATATCATAAACTCATGAATCTTCAACTAAGACGAGTTTTTCAAATTTCAAACTCTGCGGAACTTCAAAACCTCACGTCACATATTTTCTCACTTTAACTGTTATTATTTGGCGTTTTGAAGAAATAAAAATGATTTCCTCAATTCATAAAGTTTTCCAAATATATTAAACTAGATTTAAAAGAAAAATATTATAATTCACAAAGTTTTGTGTTAATTTAAACTCAGTATAAATTAAAAACTTCTAAAATCACTCATCTTATCCATTATTTTAAAATTTGAATTTTTAGCAGTTCTCTCCTCATCCGGGCACGAATCCTAATGCTAGATGGTTAAGCACCAAAATTTGGGCAGATGTTTAATTTCGGGATAAACCTGATTCCAAAGTGGTATAATATGCCTATGTAGAGCTAGTGTGTCAAGAGTTAGAGGGGCTTCAGACCCACGGACAGAAAAAAAGAATTTGCCGTTTATTTATTTACATGTAGTTTGTAGGCAATATATATATATCTATATATTTTTACCTCTGCATTAAGGCGGAGTTATTGCATTCAGTCGCGTTTGATTTTCTGTCCGTGGTCAAGATATCTCAAGACCCGCTGGATGGATTCGAACGAAACTTTCAGAGACAATTGGCCTCATAACTGACACGAACTGATTAGATTTGGGGTTCGATTCTGTATGGGATAATGTTTCTGGGTTATTTTTACGGTTTTATTAATAGAATTTAATTTTTACCTTTCAAATGCCAAATACTGAATTACTTCCCCAAGATCATTTTACATACGCCATTGTTTTGTTTTAAGTAAGCATTTAATTTCGTGAGAGGACAAGTTCATTTTGTATTTTCACTCTTGACTGGTCAAGTTCATTGCAATTCTCATTTTAATAAATATCTATTGCTAATCGCCGGTATTGCCTCGGTGCAGCTTTTTGGTCTTTGACTGTTCGTTTTAGTTTGAAATATAGTTTTGTTCTGTTGATTTTGTATGATTTTCGTTTGGCATTTTATATGAAATAACTATAGTGAAGGATTTAAAAATATATTCAATGTATTTCTCTTCGTCACATAATTCTTTCCGTCTGAATATATCCTGCACTTATATAAATCTACCATCCGTCCGTGTTTTGAATACTGCTGCCACATCTGGTCGGGTGCTCCTTCTATTCTCCTCGGGGTTCTTGACAAAATACAGCGAAGAATCTGTAATGTGATTGATACTGACTTGGCAGCTCAGGTGCAGTCACTCTCTCACCGGCGTGACGTGGCTTCCCTGTTCCTCTTCTATAAATACTTTCATGGCTTCTGCTCTGATGAACTTAAATCACTGGTGCCCCCTAGGTGTGAATTTGCACGAGATACTAGATTGGCAACTAGGTTCCACCCTTTTACAGTGAAACCGATGAAATGTAACCGCAATTTCTACTCCAACAGCTTCTTTTCTCGCACTTTCCGCCTGTGGAATTCCCTACCGCATGCTTGCTTCCTCGACGGCTATTAACTCCAGGAGTTTAAATGTAGGGTCAATAGACACCTCCAAACACACTAACTCACACCCATTCTCTTCATCTCTCTCCCTATGTACATCCTAACTCGTCTATCACCCTCCTTCTGACATTTCCTATACCCAATCACTCTATGTAACCCCCTGCGCTATAGTGTCAGAGGGATGACTTTCTTGGGGTGACATGATGAAAAAAATTATTCAGGATTTCAAATTCTAAGACGACTTAAAAACGGATTCTCTTATCAGTTCATCTTCCTGCGTGTCTAGAGTCTTTATCTCCACATACGCACACTCGCACACAAACATATACACAAATATGTATATATTTGGGTAAAGTGCTCAATATAAGTGGTATATATATATATATATATATATATATATATATATATATATATATATAACCTGGACATTGAGGTCAATACCGAGTGGCAATAGTCTGCTTCAAGCTTGAACACAATCTACCGGTCACTTGATGACCGGAAGATTGCGTTCTCGCCTCTCGGTCTTGACCTGAGTGTCAAATCATATATACATACGCTTTATGACAGATATTGAGCACTTTACCCATAAATATAACTTACTTTAAAATTATATATATATATATATATATATATATATATATATATATATGAATGCTTGTATGTATACGTGATAGATGCTCAGTCGATCATGCCTCTTTTAATTCATGACTGATTAGGCAGAAGATTTGTTTTGCATTAAGTTGACATTTCTTTCTGCGGTAGAGTGGTTACTAACTAAGGCTATAAAACCCAATCCGTTCTGCTATTCAACCCGTAGCTGGAGGAAGAAAGATAGCGCCATACCTTTTCCAAGGGTATTTGAGCGTAAGTGAATGCAACAAATTTAACTGGAATTTGAACTCGGCTTTTCGATTTCCCATTCCAAGGCGATATCTATTGCATCACAACGCACATCCATGTTTGTATTTACTCCTGCCAAAAAAAAAAAAAAAAAAATGCCGATATGAAATGATGTTCCTGACTCGAATAATAAACACATTAACGCAGGGTCTCCCAACTTTATCTCACATTTCAGCTGGATTTTATCGATTTTCCACCAATATGTGAAGAAATCCCTGCAGATGCAGCCTTTGCTCGATTTTAGAGAAGCATAATGTATTTCCTCTTTTCTGCTGGAAGCAATTCATGTTGAAAGAGATATGTTGAGGTCATCGGTATTCAATTTCCATAGGAAATATATTGGTCGTCAACAACTATATATAAAATCTTTATTGTACTCTAAAATATCCTTAGTAAAACCCATTGTTTTGTTTCTAGTTGCTGTTGTGTTCCTAGATACGAGAATGACATGACTTCTTTGTTTTTATTTCGAAAGAAGAAAATTATTAGAAAATGTATCCCTTTTGTTTGATATCTTCTCGTGTGTCTGAATAGTTTACTCATGCAGTGATGGGACTTACTGTTCGATTTATTTCCGATAATCTATCTCCAATTATTTTGCGTATTTATCTATCGATCGATATGAAATCAATTATTTCCACTGTCTTTTATGCAGTGGTTAAACAATCATACTTTTAGGAAGGAGACGTTTATTTATTTAGAAATGATTCCAGTCTGTAAAGACGTAGAACTTTATTCCATCCTTGGAAAAAGAAGAAATTTTGATGCTTTATTTAATATGTGACAAGAATGAATTCTTCTCGCAAACTTTTAAATCTTAATTGGCAAGACTCTTAGAATTTCAAGACATTTCATTGAAACTTAGAAATAAAATACAAAATAAAAATATGTCGTCCAGGAAGCTATTAATCATCTTTTATGCATCCTCTCTCAAAGGCGAACGGGATTTAGACCTTCATAACTTCCTAAACTTTGTAGCTCTAAGTAATGTCTGTTCTTTTACTTCTCCTCAGTTGCGTTCCATCAACCGTTGATACAAATTGCTTAGGTGGATTTGTCCCACCTTCCTTCAATATGTCCTATATGTCGAATTCTCTAAGCCCTCATTCATGATTAAGTGACCTAGATATTTCAACTCTTTGTTTCTGATTCTAAGTAAAAGTATTTTTAAGAAGCTCCTATAGTCGTTAAAACTTCCTATTTGCGTACACTTTCCGTCTATGGTTTGACATCGTTTTTTTATTTTTTTTAATAAGAATCACGTTCCTGATGTCTCAGGTTTCATTTTCATTTATGAGAAAATTTTCCAGTATTGATTTCTATATCAGAGAAGTGATGCTGTATTGCCGTTTAGTAGGTCTTTCTTTCTAACAAAATATTCCTATTTCTGAATACTTAGTTTAGGTTATGGAAGGTATCATTCGCTATTCCAATGTTCGTTTGTATTTCTATTATATCTATCTATCTATCTATCTATCTATCTATCTATCTATCTATCTATCTATCTGAACTTCGTGTATCTCTGCAGTAATTGCTTCATCTATCTATCTATCTATCTATCTATCTATCTATCTATCTATCTATCTATCTATCTATCTGAACCTATTTATCTATAAAGTAGTCTTCATCTATCTATCTATCTATCTATCTATCTATCTATCTATCTATCTATCTATCTATCTATTGAACCTAATGTATCTCTATAGTGAGTGCTTCATCTATCTATCTATCTATCTATCTATCTATCTTATCTATCTATCTATCTATCTATCTATCTATCTATCTATCTATCTATCTATCTATCTATCTATCTATCTATCTATCTATCTATCTATCTGAACCTATTGTCTGTCTCTGACAGACACTGTGTGTATCTATCTATCTATCTATCTATCTATCTATCTATCTATCTATCTATCTAGACCTAATGTATCTCTGCAGTGAGTACTTCAATCTATCTATCTATCTATCTATCTATCTATCTATCTATCTATCTATCTATCTATCTATCTATCATTCATTCATATCTATCTATCTATCTATCTATCTATCTATCTATCTATCTGAACCTATTTTCTGTCTGTGTGTGTGTATCTATCTATCTATCTATCTATCTATCTATCTATCTATCTATCACTTATTTATTCTATCTATCTATCTATCTATCTATCTATCTATCTATCTATCTATCTATCTATCTATCTATCTATCTATCTAGACCTAATGTATGTCTGCAGTAGTGCTTCATCTATCTATCTATCTATCTATCTATCTATCTATCTATCTATCTATCTATCTATCAACAGCTATTCATATCTATCTATCTATCTATCTATCTATCTATCTATCTAGACCTATTCATCTCTGCAGTAGTGCTTCATCTATCTATCTATCTATCTATCTATCTATCTATCTATCTATCTATCCATCTATCAACAGCTATTCATATCTATCTATCTATCTATCTATCTATCTATCTATCTATCTATCTATCTATCTGAACCTAATGTATCTCTGCGAGTGAGTGCCTTCCTTCTATCTATCTATCTATCTATCTATCTATCTATCTATCTGTCTGTCTGTCTGTCTGTCAGCATTTATTTATTATCTATCTATCTATCTATCTATCTATCTATCTGTCTGTCTACCTACCTATCTATCTGTCTGTCTGTCTGTCTGTTCAGCCAT
Source organism: Ascarosepion bandense (assembly GCA_037127315.1). Classification (NCBI taxonomy): domain Eukaryota; kingdom Metazoa; phylum Mollusca; class Cephalopoda; order Sepiida; family Sepiidae; genus Ascarosepion; species Ascarosepion bandense. The sequence goes on along the minus strand of JBBBDQ010028898.1, from coordinate 231,387 downwards.
CTCTGCAGTAGTGCTTCATCTATCTATCTATCTATCTATCTATCTATCTATCTATCTATCTATCTATCTATCAACAGCTAACTATCTATCTATCTATCTATCTATCTATCTATCTATCTATCTATCTATCTATCTATCTATCTATCTATCTAATGTATCTCTGCGGTAGTGCTTCATCTATCTATCTATCTATCTATCTATCTATCTATCTATCAACAGCTAGCTACGTATCTATCTATCTATCTATCTATCTATCTATCTGTCTGCAGCTATTCATATCTATCTATCTATCTATCTATCTATCTATCTATCTATCTATCTATCTAGACCTAATGTATCTCTGCAGTAGTGCTTCATCTATCTATCTATCTATCTATCTATCTATCTATCTATCTATCTATCTATCTATCTATCTATCTGAACTAAAGTGTCTCTGCAGTAGTACTTCATCTATCTATCTATCTATCTATCTATCTATCTATCTATATATCTATCTGAACCTAATGTATCTGTGCAGTAGTGCTTCAGAAATGTACTCCTGAACTGGCCCTTCTTCTCGCTAAGTTTACAATAAGTATCTGGATATTTCCTGCTTTCCTGTTTGTTCATCCTCTGTTATCCCCTCCTGTAGTTCCGGTTTTTAAGAACTGCTGTCAACAGTCTGCTCCATTTTACTTTCATCATATTATAGTTCTACCTCTTTTTGGCAAATTACTAATAGCTCTAATGAACTCTGACCTGACTAATCACCTCACATCACAGGGTTTTCTTTCAGAAAAGCAATATCGCTCTCGCTTTTTTCGATCAACTGCTGATGTATTACCGATTATGGTTAAAAGAGTCTATCAAGCTTTAGATAAGAATGGTGAATATTAAGTTGATGCTTTTGATATCGCGAAGATATTTGACAGGTTTTGGTATACTTCTCTTCATCAAATTTAAAGGTTATGAAATTTCTAGATTAATTTTTGGTTTGAATCAAAATGAAAGTTGCCCTAAACGGCCACACTTCATGATTTTGCACTAATGCAGACGTTCCCAAGGACTCTAATTTACATCAATGATCTCCATGATAGCTCAACTAGTCATCTATGCTGACGTCATAGATGTTTCTTCCTGTAGTAATAGTAAATATAGCAAGTCTGATCTGTTCGATGAGGTCAAATTAGTAGTTGATCTTAGAAGTGACACTAGATTTACTGTAAACTGGGGAAAAGATAAGCTTGTTAATTTTAACGTTTCATTAACAAAACTACACTCTATTACTTGTTGTGGATTCTTCTTGAGAAACCATACAAAATAATAAATAACAAAAGCAGATATGAAGACAGAAAATGTAAGTTATATTGAATAAAAGTATACAAACTGGAACAGTGGTTAGTCAATTCAGGAATACTAGGAATGCTGTTAGTAGGAATCAATATATACAATGTTGTAGTGAAGAAGAATGTTCGGTTAATGAGTCTATATCCTTACTGACCAACTAGCGGCGGTACAACTACACAACTCAACTCAACTCAACTTTGACAATCACTATATTTAGCTGTCCCATGGTCAGTTATGAGTAGCATTTCCGGGCTATATGTCCCGGCCAAAAAATACCTGTCTATTTTTCCCCAGTCGTGCACCTACCCTTCGGGGGAACCACGAGAGGGTTATTGCTCTCTGGTCGGAAGCAGAGAGCGCCCTCTGCCCGAAGACAGAGAGCTGACAGTGAGAGATGTAGTCGCAGCGAGAAAACTCTCTGCGACAATCACTATATTTAGCTGTCCCTCCATTAAGGGCAATATGTGACACATGCTCAGTTACGAGTGGGAATCTCCGTGGTATATGGTCCGGCCAAAAAATAGCTGTCTATTTTTCCCCAAACGTGCTTCTACCCTTCGGTGGAACGACGAATGGGTTATTGCTCTCTGCTCGGAAGCAGAGAGCGTCCTCTGCCTGAAGGCAGAGAGCTGACAGTGAGACATGTAGTCGCAGCGTGAAAACCCTCTGCGAGAGACACTATATTTAGCTGTCCCTCACACTAAGGGAAACATGTGACACATGGTCAGTTTATGAGTGGGAATTTCCGGGCTATAAGGCCCGGCCAAAAAAATATCTGTCTATTTTTCTCTAGTCGTGCATCTACATTTCGCTGGAACCACGACTGGGTTATTGCTTTCTGCAGGGAAGCAGAGAGCGCCCTCTGCCCGAAGGCAGAGACCTGACAGTGAGAGATATAGTCGCAGCGAGAAAACCCTCTGCGACAATCACTATATTTAACTGCTTCTCCCACTAAGGGCAACATGTGACACAGGGTCAGTTTTGAGTGGGATGTCCGGGCTATATGTCCCGGCCAAAAAATGGCTGTCTATTTTTACCCAGTCGTGCACCTACCCTTCGGCGGAACCACGACTGGGGTATTGCTCTCTGCTTCCGAGCAGAGAGCGCCCTATGCCCGAAGGCAGAGATCTGACAGTGAGAGATGCAGTCGCAGTGAGAAAATTCTCTGTGACAGACACTATATTTAGCTGTCCCTACCACTAAGTGCAACATGTGACACATGGTCAGTTTATAAGTGGGAATTTCCGGGCTATATGGCCCGGCCAAAAAAATATCTGTCTATTTTTCTCTAGTCGTGCATCTACATTTCGCTGGAACCACGACTGGGTTATTGCTTTCTGCAGGGAAGCAGAGAGCGCCCTCTGCCCGAAGGCAGAGACCTGACAGTGAGAGATATAGTCGCAGCGAGAAAACTCTCTGCGACAATCACTATATTTAACTGCTCCTCCCACTAAGGGCAACATGTGACACAGGGTCAGTTTTGAGTGGGATGTCCGGGCTATATGTCCCGGCCAAAAAATGGCTGTCTATTTTTACCCAGTTGTGCACCTACCCTTCGGCGGAACCACGACTGGGGTATTGCTCTCTGCTTCCGAGCAGAGAGCGCCCTATGCCCGAAGGCAGAGATCTGACAGTGAGAGATGCAGTCGCAGTGAGAAAATTCTCTGTGACAGACACTATATTTAGCTGTCCCTACCACTAAGTGCAACGTGTGACACATGGTCAGTTTATGAGTGAGAATTTCCGGGCTATATGGCCCGACCAAAAAATACCTGTCTATTTTTCCACAGTCGTGCTTCTACCCTTCGGCGGAACCACGACTGGGTTATTGCTCTCTGCTCGGAAGCAGAGAGCTGACAGTGAGAGATGCAGTCGCAGCGAGAAAACGCTCTGTGACAGACACTATATTTAGCTGTCCCTGTCAGTAAGGGCAACATGTGACACATGGTCAGTTTATGAATGGGAAATTCCGGGCCCGGCCAAGAAATAGCTGTCTATTTTCCCCCAGTCAAGCTTCTACCCTTCGGCGGAACCACAACTGGGTTATTGCTCTCTGCACGGAAGCAGAGAGCGCCCTCTAGCCGAATGCAGAGAGCGCACTCTGCCCGAAGGCAGAGAGCTGACAGTGAGAGATGTTGTTGCAGCGAGAAAACGCTGCGACAATCATTATATTTAGTTGTCCCTCCCACTAAGGGCAACATGTGACACATGGTCAGTCATGAGTGGGATTTCCGGGCTATATGGCCCGGACAAAAATTACCTGTCTATTTTTCCCCAGTCGTGCTTCTACCCTTCGGCGGAAGCTCGACTGGGTTATTGCTCTCTGTCCGAAGGCAGATAGCTGAAAGTGAGAGATGTAGTTGCAGCGAGAAAACTCTCTGTGACAGCCACTATATTTAGCTGTCCCTCCACTAAGGGTAACATGTCACACATGGTCAGTTATGAGTGGGATTTCCGGGCTATATGGCCCGGCCAAAAAATACCTGTTTATTTTTCCCCAGTCGTGCTTCCACCCTTCGGCGGAACTACATCTGTGTTAGTACTCTCTGTTCGGAAGCAGAGAGCGCCCCCTTCCCGAAGGCAGAGTGCCGACAGTGAAAGATGTAGTCGGAGCGAGAAAACTCTCTGTGACAGACACTGCCGTTCTCTGTATACGCAGAATTATATGTACACATCAGGCGAGTCAATTCTTATGTGCAAAAAGAGGTGCTCCCTAACATTACTAATCTGCGAAGTCCCATTATAATTTTTATCAGCATAGCCAAAGCCAATCTCTAGGAGAGTGACTCGGGTTAACGTTTCTGTTAACATGAAAAGGAAAGATTATATTTAATCCAGTTTTAGGTCCCATGCTAGAAAAATTGGTTCAGTATTTCGTGCTAGACATTTTTTTTCACAAGAAAATATTTATAAATCTACTACTTGTCCATGTTTTGAATATTGCAGCTATATATGGTCTGGTGATCCTGCAATAAATTTAGAGATTCTTGAAAAAATCCCAAGAAAAGTCTGCAATGTTATTGATCCTGATCGAGTATCTCGGTTTCAGTCACTTTCTCATAACCATGACATAGTTTCCTTGAGTAATTTCTAAGAAATATTTAATGGTAACTGTTCTGATACATTTTCCCCCGTGACAGATAGATTTAATGAATTTAAACGCTGTACTAGACTGGTAACAAGGTCTCGCGGTTTTACAGTTGAATTGACGAGATGTAAACGTAAGTTCTTTGCTTTCGGATTCTTGCATATCAACCGAATTTGATCTACCAAAATTTAAACACAATGACAGTCATCTTAATTTCTCTTCTTTTATTGTTCTCTAAATCCTTAACATCTGTTCTTTTGTTCATAATTTCTTACACTAAGTAAACGCTTGCGTCTTAGCGGCTATATTGCTTTGCCAGTGTTGAAATGAAGAAAGAATCTATATATCTAATTGTTTATTATCTATTTAATTGTTAACTTTTTATCTATCTATCTATCTATCTATCTATCTATCTATCTATCTATCTATCTATCTATCTATCTATCTATCTATCTATCTATCTATTTAATTGTCCATTAACTATATATCTATCTTATTACAAAAAGTAAAAAAAAAAAAAAAATTAATTGCAGACATGAAGAACATAATTTATAATAATGACTTTCAGGGTGAGATATAAAAATGAATAAAAAATGTCATGAAAAAGAAAACACAAATAATTTCAATTTACTTTAAACGTCAAAGTTAAGATGAAAAATGAAATCTGTTCTGATTCATTTATAAGAAGAAAAAAAGTATTTCTCATTACAAAATTTAACTCATATTGGAATATACTTCTTTCAGATGCTTAAAAAACAAAATTTTGAGCTGATAGGCCATAAATGTCATCGTGTGAAACAGAAACATTACATTCTTGAAAAATGCGCGTCATTTCTTTTTAGATAATTGATGCATTAGCGAAAATGTCTCGAGTTGGCTCATCTGTCCGCTAAATAGTTTTGGCGAACCGTGTTCAAATTATGATTAAAACATGTTTATGTTCAATTTGGGTTAACGTTCTTGAGAAAATGCATGAACACTTCTCAAAAGCCCAGTTCAAGGAACGTTTTCGGTTACTTATTTAGCCATTTTCAAGGGTTATTAATTACTTTTCGTGTTTGTCTGTTTCAGTAGTAGCGTTTATTCCAAGCTTCGCAGGTTGAACGTGGCTGAAACACGAGTTGTCTTCTTTTTATTCTTAAAAAACTTTCAAAACAAAATTCCTGCTGCTGAATAAGGTGAGATATTAATATTCAAACAACCCAGCAACTTCATTTTAATTAGTCAAAACATGAAGAGAAATCATTAATACCTAACAAAACCTTGAAAATAGCAAAAGAAGTGAACGAAAGCGTTTGGCACAATACGGACAATTTTCATACTCTATTACTCGCATCAAACGGAAAAATGTAAGACTGCTGAAAAAGCTAAATTTTAGCCAATTTTCATATTCAACGAAACATTTTTGTAAGAAAGATTTATACCCAAAATATACATTGTATCTATCTATCTATGTATATATTGAGTGTGGTACAAATCCAGTTTCAGACTAGTGGCAATATTAGTTATAATGATTGTGTCATTTTTACTTTTTAACTAGCAGTATAGCCCGGCGTTGCTCGGGTGTAATGAAAGCTTTAAAACTAATCCATGGTCCTGGAGCTCAGACTCTTTGGACGTTGGTACGAAAGACTAAAAAGCAATAGTTGTTTCAAGTTAAAGCGAAACTGTAGACCGAAAGAAAAATGAATGGATGTAAGTCAAATTTTGATTTTCTGGTATCGATAGCAAATAAGTTTTTTTTCGTCATAAACTGAAGTTTGAAGGATAAATAAGTCCGCTGAGTAAATGGTATCATGGCTTAGACTAAGAACTACAATTATACCTACTTAGAGCCAAACCCGAAGCAAAAATTAAAATAAAAGGGCTGAAAAAATATAGACATACAGGCAGATAAACAGACACACACACACAAAATCTTGCCTTATATATATATATATATATATATATATATATATAACCGATTTTCTGCACTATTGTAAGAACTGCAACCTTGAAACTTCTGAATATCGTTTCTTATGTCTGTGTCTATGAGTGTATCAAATTTGATTAAAATCGGACCACTCCTTCTATAACCCGATTTTTTCGATTATCCATTTTCAATATTTATCGGGGGTACCTCGACACAAAACTTAACTAAGAACATTCGCAGACGCTTATAGTACAAGTGTGTAAATTTTCAAGAAAATCGGTTCAGCCGTTTCAGAGTCTATAGGTAACGGACACACACACACACAGACACACACACACCCACACACACAGACAAAGTTCCATTTATAAATAAGTTTAGATTTTGATACAGTAAAGATGAAACCTTCATATTTAACTAATTACAACACACATAAAGCCTCACATGGAATAAAATAGGCAAATTAATTAAGCTCCGGCTAGAGCTGTTTGTGTTTACTTCATACTAAATGCCATTGAGAAAAGGCTCGAACCTATATCTTCCCTAAGATATGATTAAATTGTAGGTTTTAAAAAGTTATGGTGTAGTTCCTTGTCGCTGGTACAACTTGACCCGTGCTATGAAATGTTGCTGCTTACTGACTAGCAAGCGTCATACCATGATAAATGCCATGAAGCGGTGATATTCGGAAATGCAACGCACTCTGTCGCCTCTTTAAGCAATTTTTATAGATTGAGTGACAGTTCAAATGTTCATAGGTTGAAAGAGATTTTCGCAAAAGTCTGCCTAACTCCGAGATCTATCTTTTTAAAATATATCTGGAGATATCTAGGGCGACAGCTTGACTTTCGCCGTTCTTATCGAGAGCCTGGTATATATACTCTGTGATTGTCGTAGACTTGGTGAAGCAGAAACCAGATCTACTTCTTCTCCGATAAACAGTTTGGTTTCCGCTTCACCCGGTCTACTGCTGATATGCTAACGACCATCACAGAGTATATATACCAGACTCTCTGTTGTCCTAGATATATCCAAATCATTTGACAGCGTCTGGCATGCGGGTTTTCTATGCATGCTACAGGGCTATGGTATAACTGGACTCTTGTTTGATTTAATCCAGTCGTTCTTTTCAAATTGCGTAATGAAGGTAGTATTGAATGGGCATGCTTCCAGATACTATCATACGAACGAGGGTGGTGTCCCTCAAGGCTCTATTCTAAGCCCTACGCTTTTTCTGATTTCATCAATGATCTCCCTGATGTAATCAGATCCCAAGTAAGCACCTACGCTGACGACACCAACATTTACTCCCACCTCGAAAAGAAAACCTGATGACAAATCAAACCTCGCTGTTGATGTTGAAAAGGACCTTCAATCTGTGGTGGACTGAGTTAAGAAACGGCTCGTAAATTTTAGTGCTTCCAAAATGAAGCTGCTATTCTTTAACCATCATAGAGAATCATCGCTTCTGCCCCCGTTCCATCAACATAGGTCAGGCTAGTCTCCCTGAAAGCAAAACACTGCGCCTTCTTCACCGACCTAAAATGGAATGACTACATTGAATCTATCGTTAAATCTGCTGCTAGGAAGGTTGGTTCACTGTGTAGTGCCAGTAAGTTTTTCTAGTCGAGTGGCCTTGCTATTCATCTCGGGGTTCTGGACAAAATCCAACGGAGAATCTGCAATGTAATTGATCCCGACGTGGTAGCTCAACTCCAGTCACTTTCCCACTGACGTAATTTGGCTTCCCTCTGTCTCCTCTACAAATACCTTCACGGCTTCTTCACCGATGAGCTTAGTTCCCTGGTGCCCACTCTGCATGAATTTACTCGAGCCATTAGACTAGCGACTAGGTCCTACCCCTTTACAGTGAGAACGATTAACCTCAACTAATAGAAGGATGAGAATACTGCTGTGATGGGGGTGGGGGATGGAGAAAAGAGCTTGAGTGAAAGTTAGTGAGATAGGAGATGACATTACATTTAAATTCATGGAGATTGTAGCTGTCGGGGAAGCAAGTATACAGAAGGGAATTCCACAGGCGGGAAGTGCGAGAAAAGAAGCTGAGGGAGTAGTAATTGCCATTACATTTTAAGTTAACAACCTGAATATAACAATATTTTCTCTTGTAGTTACGTGTGTTTTTTTTTATCATTTCACCCCAAGCAAGGCAGTTTTACTGCCACTGGTGTGCAGGGGGTTACATAGGGGAAAAGTGATGAGAAAGAAGGGCAGGTTATCGGGGGGTGTCAGGAAGAGGGTAATAGAAGGGTGAGAATACTGGTTTGTTAGAGTTTGAGTTGATTGAGAAAATAACTTGAGAGAAATTTAATGAGATAAGAGATAACTATTGACATTGCATTTAAATTCTCGGAGATTCTAGCTGTCGGGGAAGCAAGTATACGAAAGTGAATTTCACAGGCAGGAAGTGCGAGAAAACAACCTGATAGACTAGAAATTGCGGTTACATTTTATCGGTTCCATTGTAAAAGGGTGGGACCTAGTTGCTAGTCTATTAGCTCGAGTAAATTCATAAATAAGGGGCAGCAGTGAGCTAAGTTTATTGGAGCAGAAGCCGTGAAAGTATTTGTAGAAGAGACACAGGGAAGCAACATCACGCCGGTGAGAGAGCAACTGCAGCCGATCTGCCAAGTCGGGATCGATCACATTGCAGATTCTCTGCTGGATTTGGTTACTGTTGGATGTTTTCAAGTTATGTGGTTTTTTGCTATTTGGTAAATCTATTTGTGATTATGTAACGCCAGAATTACTTTAGTATCTCATGAAAACCAGCACAAACCGCTATCATTATTGATATCTGTGAAAGCTTCTTTTGATTCCGTAGCGCTACTCTGGAGTAACTTCGGATCAATGTCTACCTACCTGATAATTCAGTGCTATGTTTGTCCTATGAATAATACTCTACAATTAGATAACCCAACAAGGATTGATATGATGTTGAATTAATCCTTCATCCTATAAAGGTCATCCTAAAATGACATCGCCAAACTTGAGAACAGTTCAGAAATTTTTCTTTCAGAATGTTAACTTGTTTGGGTATTTTACTTATTCTAAAAATTATATTCTGAAATGCGTAGATATGATTACAGAAACGCAAAAAATAAAAAAAAAAAAAGAGAAAAAGTAAAAAATAAACAAATATGGATAAGCGCGGAAAAAATAGCCTCAACAGTGGAAGTATTAGTAAACCAAACGACATTCCTACGCTCACCTGCCTGCTTTTATCCACTTCAGATTAATCTAACGAACAGAGACTGAACGTCTCCGTAGAGATTCCAAATGGTCGCTTTTAAAAAAAACAAAACAAAAACTATTTCAAAGAATATTTTTTGTCAAAGCGTACACTAGCGCGTATAAAAGTATAAACGAATTTTACTATTTGTTTCGGATTTCGATAGAAATTCAGATTAAATCATATTAAAATATTAATACGCTTTTATGACAATGCATATCTTGATCCAACATCTTTGCATATATACATATACGTGCATATTTACATGAAAAACTAAGATAAATGTACGAATATATTTTCACTGGAGCATTTACAATACAAGCTATATTAGTTAACTAGGATTTAGCTAAATCTTTAACTGTAATCATAAATTTAAGAACGTGAAAACAAACATTAATTTATCCATCGATTTTGTAATGGTTTTTCATATTACCTCCTTTTTTTCACTTTTTCAGTGTTCATCGTTGCCAGCTTCGTATTTGAGACTCTCATTTCTTTGGTTCTTTTCTCTGAAATAGATTTGCGAATTCAGAAATAAATCAAATAAGCATTATTTTAAACAACAAAAGACTCATCTTTCATCGAAAGGCTAATTTCCTCTCTTTGAAATCTGTAGTCATTCTTTTGTAAAATTTCTATTGCACATTTAGGACTACATCAAATGTCGTAATATTATGGGATTTTTTTTATCATTAGACGAAACGTTGCCAACTATTATCCTCTTGTGACTTGTATTTAGTTCATCATAATTTCAGTTAATTTTTATCACAATTATCCGGACAGTCATTATACGGCCATTAATGAACATAGCGGATCGCAAATAATAAACTCTCGACACCCATTTCGATACATAGAATCCATCTTAGTGTGCTAACTCCTGAGCTACGAGAGTGCAGTGGATGAAATTTAACTATTGAGATTTTCTTTTTTTCTTACTGGAACCAAGTAGCATCTTTGATATGTCTTAATATACAAACAAAATAGAATAGTTCATTATTTATGAGGTATTGGCATGAGGCATTAAACTCTTCTATTTTTCCTTCTTTCTTTCTTTCTTTCTTTCTTTCTTTTATTAAAGCAAAGTAGCATTTCTGATGTGTCATTTTCATCTTTTCAAGTGATCAAAACGGAATAGTCCATTATTATAGAGCATTGACAGGACGTAACGGTCGTGCGAACTAACTAACGAAGGGAGAGACAAACAGAATTATATCAGGATATTTACCGTGATTACTCTTGCAGGATGGCAATTATGTCCAAATGTAGACTAAAAAAGCCTATATTACGTCTTTCATTCGAAGATGGTGAGGGGGATTTACTGTTTTAAAAATCAGCATTCGACGTCCTAACTGTTACCTGATTTCTGTATTGATGAAAAATCAATGGCGTTTTAAGTCAAGGTGCAAGCCATTTCATCTCTTCATTTGAACTTTTCCTCAGATTCTGTTAACTTTCACCTTTTTTCTGTTAATTCTTTTCTTCTTTTATTTTGCATGTCTTTTACATTCCATCTTGGTATCTTTCTCTTCAACTGTTTCTCGTTGGTGTGTTCGTCTTATTTCCTTTCAGCTTTTTTTTTCTGTCTGTGTTTATTTTTTGTATTTGACATTTTTTTGTATTTGACACTTTTTTGTATTTGACATTTTTGCTCTTGCTTTTTTTTTTTGCTTTCTTTCATTTTTATCATTTCATATGTCCATTCATCATCACTTTTCTTCATTACTTTCTTTTTTGGTCTCTCATCTTTACGGTCAGCTGTTTCTCAACATTTGCGATGTTGCTAGACATTCGGGTTGTATCTGTTATCTTCAATTCACCAGTGGGTTTTTTCTTATCTCAACGTTCATATTTTTTTCAGAGATTGACTCTCAGCTAAAAACAAAAAGTTTAACACGAAAGTTAAGTTATGCCACACGAGAATATGAAAGAGAAAGACGGAGAAAGAGAAAGAGAGAGATAGAGAGGGAGAGAGAGAAAGAGAGAGAGAAAGAAGGAGAAAGAGAAAGAGCGATCATGACAATATATATATATATATATCTATATATATATATAGTTTTAGTGGAAAGAAATTATCAGTTTACCTGAGCAGGTTCTTGCTGACTTCAAAATTTCGTGAAGACACCACTGTGACGCCTTCATTCTTCGAAGTTGCTCAGCTGAAGGGACAAATTCTTTGCACTAAAATTATCTACGCTCTATCTCTTCCCCGATATCAAGCAAGTTACGATAAAAAGCTTACTTTCCAAAATAACTTTTATTAGTAAAACTACTGAAAAACAAAAACAAAAAAAAAACAACAATCTTGGCGTTAAACATTATTATGACTCAACACTATATATATAAATTCGATAGAAGGATTAACGCATCGGTAAAGAAAAGTTTTCCTTTTGTCTTTATATATATATATATATATATATATATATATATATATATATATATATATAAGGTAGAATCCTTCTTGAATTTTGGTAAGGTAAATTCCAATAGAGACTAACTCCAAAGAGGTCTCAATATTAAAATTTATTGTTAAATTTAACAGAGTAACACAAACAAGTTACACAAACTTGTATTTCTACAAAACCATTGATAATAATGTATTTCGCAGGTCCAGCCGCTCGTCAGACGAAATTCATACAACAATGAATGTTTCAAATTTATTCAGACGAAATCAAGTAAAATAGAAAAAGAAAAAAAGAAAATATTCTCTTCTTTTTAATATTTTTTTCTTTTCTTTTTTTCTATTTCACGTGACTTCGTCTGGATAAATTTTAAACATTGTTGTATGAATTTGGTCTGATGAGTGGCAGAGCTGCGAAATATATTATTACGAATGGTTTTGTAAAAATATCTAACTTTTGTTCATTGAGTATATATATATATATATATATATAGAGAGAGAGGGGGGGGTGCTCAAAATCGATAGATAGATGGTCATACAGATAGATAGAGAATCTGGCTGAAATATTCGACCACTGGTTCTTAATCGAATACAGAAAAGAGTAAGTAGTCGAAAATAATTTTTACTTGCAAAAAGCACACACACACACACACACACACACACACACACACACACACACACGTGTATATATATCTAAACTTATTTATAAATGGAAATTTGTGTGTGTGTGTGTGTGTGTGTGTGTCTATGTGTGTGTGTATATCCGTTAGACTCCGAAGCGGCTGAACCAATTTTCTTGAAAATTTACACAGTTGTACTATAAGCGTCTGCGAGTGTTCTTAGCTAGGTTTTGTGTCGAGGTACCCTCGATGAATATCGAAAATCGATAATCGAAAAAATCGGGTTATAGAAGGAGTGTTCCGATTCTAATCAAATTTGATACGCTCATAAACAAGGAAATAAGAAATGATATTCAGAAGTTTCAAGGTTGCAGTACTTACAATAGTGCAGAAAATTTGATATCGATACCAGAAAATCAAAATTTGACTTACATCCATTCATTTTTCTTTCAGTATACGGTTTCGCTTTAACTGGAAACAATTATTGCTCTTTAGTCTTTCGTGCGAACGTCCAAAGAGTTTGAGCTCCAGGACCATAGATTAGTTTTAACGCTTTCATTACACCCGACCAACGCTGGACTATACTGCTAGTATATATATATAGGAAATTGCCAGTCTGATCTTATTTTGCTGTATTTTTTGAAATTTTTTTTTTGATTCCTTTGGTTCTTATCTTTTTTGTATAATTTTTGTTCTTGTTTTGTTACTAACCTAAGTTCTCTACTAGTCGCTCTTGTAATGCACTGCGACTATGATTGTGTAAATTGTTTTTAATTATCAAATTTAGTTTCAACTTATACTAAGTCATAACTTAGTAAACTTCAGTCTCACATTTATTTTTTTTAATTGGAGTTGATAGTATGTACTATCACCCGGTCTCACACTCCACCCCTTTCTTTTGGACAAGAGTAGAGGTGATCGCCTTGTTTCTTGTTTAAGAAGGGGTTCCCGGTTCATCTCTCTCTTTTTCGGTCTTGATGTCGGTTCGGCTAGAAGCTTTTTGCAGTTGGTAAGTATGGCGGCAACGTCTCTTCATTCTGAGGGTACCGGGTTGGCAGTTTCCTGGTTGCTGCTTCCGACTGGTAGTTAGGAGCCCGAACTCTTGCGTAGCGTCTTGAGAGGCTGCTCTGATCAACAGTTGAATAATATCGGGGTTCCTGTAGTGCCATTTCGCGCATGGACGGGCGTCCCTGCATGAATTTCCGATGGGCAACCCCGAGGCCACATTATGCTGCAGGCGGAGCCATTCACTATCCTTCACCTGCTGCAATTAATGACCATCTGACCCTACTCTAGACCTCTCTCTATCCACAACTATAACCAGCATGAAATTAAACAAACAAAACAGCAAGACTAAACCAGCTAGTCATAAATCGCCCAAACCTATCTGCGTTTCCTTCACAAACATACGAGGTATTCGCAGTAACTTTAATAGTGTAGAATCATTCCTTCTAACTAACTCACCCGATATCTTAGCTATATGTGAGACTAACCTTGACCCTTCTATCCCCTCTTCGGAGCTGTTCGTTCCTGGTTACCTTCCCCTCTTCAGGAAGGACTCCAATGTCCATATGCATGGGCTTGGTGTATATGTCAGTGAACAACTCCCCCTAGCCAGGGTCACATCTCTTGAATCACTGGATCATTCCTTCATGTGCTTCCGTCTCTCACTTCTAAGCTCGGTTAGCTATCTCTTCTTCCGCTACCGCTCCCCCTCCTCCTCTGAATTTACGGTCCTTGATTGCATCTCTACTAATATCGACATTTCTTCTCACCCATCTGCCCATATATTTGTGTTTGGCGATTTTAACGCCCACCACACTAAGTGGCTTGAAAACTCAGCCACCGCCCTTGCTGGGATCCGCACCATGTATTTTTCAATAACCCAAGCTCTAACGCAAGTGGTGGACTTCCCCACGCGTTTATCTAATAACCCTAACGGAAGGGACTCTTTACTCAACCTTTGCTTTACCTCCATCCCAGACTCCTGCACTACCAGGCAACTCTGCCCCCTCGGAAACTCTGACCACGCCGTAATCTCCGTCAGCATCTCAATCCGCGCTAACTCTACCCAAGAAAACCAGACCAGTAGAAAATAATACTGCGACCAGAGAGCAGACTGGGACTCGTTCCGAGACTTCCTCTGCGACGTCCCCTGGAACAACGTATTCCATCTTCCTGTCGAAGACTGTACCTCCGAGGTCTCCTCTTGGGTTAAGGCTGGCATCGATGTTTTTATCCCGGCCAGGAAATTCCAACTAAAATCAAATTCGTCCCCTTGGTTCTCACCCGCTTGCTCGGCCGCCATTGCCCACCGGAACCATTTCTTCCGGCTCTATCGAAGCTGCTCGTCGAACCAAAACAGGCGCGGATCAAGTGTAAAAAAGTACTGAACGAAGCTAAGAGGGCGTTTGCTACCAGAATGAGGCAACGCATAGCATCCTCTAAGTTTGGCTCCAAAGATTACTGGCGTCTCTGCAAAAGCGTGCTCAACAAGAACAAGACTTCAATACCCCCACTAATCAATGAGTTTGAAGTTCTCACCTACTCAGCTTACAAGGCTGAATGCTTTGCCCGTAGATTCTCCACCAATTCGACACTGGACTCGTTAGGAATACCTACACCCGACTTCCCACCCAGAACTAAGGCTCAACTAAATAGCGTCCCCATTACACCCTCGCTGGTCGCCAAGATAATTGCACAACTTGACCCACACAAAGCGAGCGGCGGTGACGGAATCCCAGTCATAGTACTGAAGAAATATGCTCCAGAACTCTCCTCTGTCCTCTCTAAACTCTATAACCTCTGCCTATCTGCTTCCTGTTTTCCTGCCTGTTGGAAGTCCCCCTGTGTAGTTGCTATATTTAAGAATTCTGGCGAACCCTCAGACCCCGCAATTACCGTCCTATTAGTCTCCTTCCGATCTTTGGCAAAGTTTTCGAAGCCATTATCAACGCCGAGGTGATTCAGCATATCACGGCCAACAGGCTTCTCTCTGACAAACAGTACGGGTTTCGCTTCACCAGGTCTACTGCTGATATGCTAACGAGCATTACCGAGTACATATACCTTGCACTTGACAAGAATGGCGAAGCCCGAACCGTTGCCTTGGATATCTCCAAAGCGTTCGACAGGGTCTGGCATGCTGGCCTCTTGTGCAAACTGCGGAGCTACGGGATAACTGGACATCTGTTTGACCTCATCCAGTCATTCTTCTCTAACCGCACATTGAAGATGGTATTAAATGGGCATGCCTCCCAAGACTACCATACGAACGCGGGCGTCCCTCAAGGTTCTATCCTAGGTCCCACGCTCTTTCTGATCTACATTAATGATCTCCCCGACGGCATTAGATCCCAAGTTGGCATGTATGCCGATGACACAACAATCTACTCTCGCATCGATCAAAAACCAGGTGTGGACGACAAAGTGAATCTCGCTGCCGTACTTGAAAAGTACCTCCAATACGTAGTGGTCTGGGGTAGGAAATGGCTAGTAAATTTCAATGCCTCTAAAACGAAGCTGTTGTCAACTAACCACCATAGACAATCGCATCTACCTCCCATTAGCATGGGACAGGCTAGCCTCCCAGAGAGTAAAATACTACGCCCCCTTGGCCTTACACTTTCGGCGGACCTCAAATGGAATGACTATATCGAATCCATTGCCAAATCTGCTGCTATAAAAGTCGGCTCTCTGTGCAGGGCCTGGAAGTTTTTCCCACCTGAATCTATTCTGCACATATACAAATCTGCTTTCCCGACAGCTACATTCTCCAGGTGTTTAAATGTAGGGTCAATAGACACCTCCTATTACACTAACTCCCAATTATTCTCAGAACACTCTCATTTACCCAACCCTCATTCTCGGTATCCTTACCCGCCTACCACCCACCCTCTGACATTTCCTATATTTAATCATCCTTTCTCCACTCTATGTAGCCCCCTGCGCAGTTGTGGCAGTGACATGCCTTGCTCGGGGTGAAACGCTTATATATATATATATATATATATATATATATATATATATATATATATATATATAGGAAATTAAGCAAAATTTATAAAACGAAGAGGATAATCCAAAAATTATGTCTAATTAATATAAAATATTAAATAGATAAAATAGAGAACTCAATGGATTTTACCCAGAGCAATAGAATATACTTAAAAGAACACATATTTAAAGCGATTGCAAATACTGATTTATTTCGATAGACAGAGGCGCCCATCTCAGAACAAGAAATATAAAATGGTTTAATTTAATTCAGAATATTCACAAAAATCTTTTGCGAATTTTCATTTTTTGTGAATTCTCTTTTTTTTTTTAAATATTTGTGGTTGCACTCATATTCGTCTATATGCGCTTATTTTCATTTATTTTGTTCTAGGCATGTCTTTGATATTTTGTTTTTATATGACTGTTTTTATTTTTGTGTATATTTCGTATATATGTGGTTTTCTTAGGTGTGTATTTGTGTGTACTTGTTTGTGTGTGTGTATTTGTGTGTACTTGTTTGAGTGTGTGTTTTTGTGTATTGGATTGTCTTTCATTTATTGTCTATGTATATGTGCGCGTGTTGGTGTATGATTTTCAATTTATTAGATTTTTCTGACATTTTCGTTACGATCGCTACATTAATGCGAAGCTGTATACTTCTCAACACTTCACCTTATCTGACATCACGAGAAGTAAATTCATTTCGGAGCTAAAACTTTTCTTCTGAATATTCTGAATTAAATTAAACCATTTGATATTTCGCGATCCAAAGACTCAGCATATCAAAATAAATCAGGAATTATAATTGCTTTAAATATGTGTTGAGTTTTCTTATATATATATATATATATATATATATATATATATATATATATATACTAGCAGTATAGCCCGGCGTTGCTCGGGTGTAATGAAAGCTTTAAAACTAATCCATGGTCCTGGAGCTCAGACTCTTTGGACGTTGGCACGAAAGACTAAAAAGCAATAGTTGTTTCCACTTAAAGCAAAACCGTAGACTGAAAGAAAAATGAATGGATGTAAGTCAAATTTTGATTTCATGGTATCGATATCAAAGTTTCTGCACTATTGTAAGAAGTGCAACCTTGAAACTTCTGAATATCGTTTCTTATATCTTTGTCTATGAGTGTATCAAATTTGATTAAAATCGGACCACTCCTTCTATACCCGATTTTTTCGATTATCGATTTTCGATATTAATCGGGGGTACCTCGACACAAAACCTAGTTAAGAACACTCGCAGACGTTTATAGTACAACTGTGTAAATTTTCAAGAAAATTGGTTCAGCCGTTTCAGAGTCTATAGGTAACGGATATACACACACACAGACACACACATACAAACACACACACACACAGAGGCAAAGTTCCATTTATAAATAAGTTTATATATATATATATATATAAATTAGAGAAAATTTTCAAAATTCAAAGGTGTCGGATGTACATTTCGACATAGGATCTCTAATAGAGACTCTACATCACGTCAGTGACATATATATATATATATATATATATATATATATATATATATATATATATATATTTATTTATTTATTTTTCTTTAATCCGAAATGGAAAAGCAGGAAGGTAAATTCAAAGAACCTGATCCTAATTAATATTAAAAAAGTTTTAATATTAAAAAATGATACAGGAGAAGAGTTCAATGTACTTAAAATTACAGAGCCAATATACATTAAAGTCAATTTTCAAAATTCAAAAATGTTGAATGAACATTTCGACATGAAATCTCTAAGAAAGAATTCACGTCTTCTCAGCTACACAGTTCTAAATCAAAATGAAAAAAAAAATTAAAACTGTGTTGCTGAGGAGACGTGAATTCTCTCTTAGAGATTTCATGTCGAAATGTTCATTCAACATTTTTGAATTTTGAAAATTGACTTTAATGTGTGTGTATATATATATATATATATGTTGATAAATATTCATATTGTCCTACGTTTATGGTGCGACTCAACGTTTCATGCACTATACAATCATCAGGTTTTTATTATGAACTAAACAACCGAGGATTGCATATGCATGTAACATCAAATTATGCTACAGACATAGGACAATATTTAGATTTATCAATATATACGTTATAGTTTTGTTATATTACACTGAGCACTCTTTTATTAGCACCAAAAATATATTTATATATATGCGTGTAATTGCATATATATCCATATGTATATTTATTAATATCCAGATATTGAATATATATATTAGAAAATGACATATATTTAATATATCAAGAACAATTCCATATATAGGAGAAAACTCAAGAAATTTAAATAAAATAATATGCGAACATAAAATAGATCTAGCGCAAAACAACACACAAAGTGTATTAGCTGCACACACATTAATGAGTCTGGCCATAATTGTGATTGAAAAATGACACTCGAATTGAAAGAGAAAGTGATTACTTCTTCTATATGTTGTGTTCCTTTAAGACGTAGGCGACCATGGCGCACCACGTCTTCCTATCGCTTGTAGCTCTTAATACCCTTCTCTTGTTATACCTTCCAACCCCTGCTCTGTCATCCATTTGCTCAGGTCCATCAAGTATGGCAAATGTTGCATTTCATTATCCCTCTTTCCCTCTGTCCGTCTTTTAAGTATCAGATTTTCTAAGCCCTTCTTCCTCATTACATGTCCCAGAAACTTCAGCTGTATTTTTCTGATGTTAAGTATCAGTTTCCTTTTCGTTTCCATCCTCTCCAAAACCTCGTCGTTTCTCACATATTCGCTCAGTGGTATCCTGAGTATCCTTCTGTAGGACTAGATTTCCATTTCTTCAACTCTTCCCTTCTTTGATGAAATTGTCCATCATTCACAGCCATATTGAATGACAAAAATTCACGATAATATCAATTCATTACTCTCTTGTTTATTTCCAGGAAAATTGTGTCTCTCAATACTCTATTCAGCTTCTGAAACAAAACCTCCGAGGAAGAAAGACAACACAATAATGCCTTCACGAAACTCCGAAGTCGGCGTAATTCTGCTCAGTTAAGTGACAAACTTCTCCACATTAATTATGTGGAAGTAAATCTAGCCATAAATTCCGGGGAGAGATGTCAACACTGGACTAGTTTCCGGCAACTCCTGGGGCCAAGGACAGCCTTAAATATAAATTCCTTTGGCTCTTGAGGGTACGGCCGAGAGAGAGGCCATGAAGTCTGGGCAGAGTATGGCCTGCTCTGGCCTGTACCCTGGAGATGTCTCTACAATCTCACGACCAAAGGACGGAATTTTAACCAAACAGATCGCTACTTTTATCTTGCAAGATAAATGGATGCTTCCAACTCTATAAACAATATCTAAATTATATACATATATGTATCCACACACACACACACACACACACACACACACACACACACATATATATATACATGCATAGGTTAAATAGTAGAACTTGTATTATTAATATCATCTAAAAATTCTTATTATCCAAAATAAATACACACACACACACACACACACACACACACACACACACACACACACGTGTATATATATATATATAACCAATATGATCAATATGACAAATAAATAAGAAACTTTTATTTCAGAAACCTTTTATTTAATACAACAGCATCACAACATTAAAAAAATTGGCAAGGAGAAAATTATCCGTAAACTAGAAAATATTTTAATTATTTATAAAATTTATAAAATGCGAAATACCAATATCTTGTTACGAACAGATAATTTCTCGTGTTGCATATGTAATGTATTCTAATGTAGTCTACCGTAGTGAATATACGCATTGTTTACTTCAATTCGGGTATTGATAACAACATGGTGAAGCTGAAAGAGTCGTATGTGAATTTAAAATTACGAATTATGAACGTTTGCAATTCAGGCATATGTTCTTGAGAAGCAGTTAATCGATTTTCAGAACCCAATTCGACTGTAATATATAAAATGAAAACTATACCTTCTGTTTCCTGGAAGGGTTTATAAGTGTAAAGATTGCAAAGTAAGATTGTCCATGAATGCAAGAAGAACCTTGAGTTGTGCTGAAAGACATTCTTTCTGATTTGTCAATCAACTGAATGAATATCGTATGTTATGGAAGGTTCTCACTAGTTACCATCCAAGAAAAAAACAAACAAAAAAACAACAAATCTGTTCAAAAACCATCGCAAGACTCGATTTTAATTTTCATGTCTCTACTTAGAAAAAAGATAGTGATTTAGGGAATACATTTAGTGTTGTTTTTTATATAAGTTTTGTGTCTAGTAATACATTTTTCTTTTCGAGTATCAAGATTCATTGGGATTTGTTTTTTAGGGCAGTGTCCCCAAGTCCTACCCTTGTTATTTAATCCACAACTGGAGAGAAGTGACGGATTAATGCCTTTCCCAAGGGTACCAGTACTTAAGTGAATTCAGAGTATTCAACTGGAATTCGAACTCGGCTCACCGATTTCTCTTTCCGAGCCGATACCCACTGCACCACAACGCACACCCGTCACTAAACGCTTACAGCACCTGGTATTCCTAAGCGGTCACTCATCTAAGTACTGACCAGGCTCAACTTTGCTTAACTTCGATGATCGAGCGAGAACCGGTGTATTCAACGTGATAGGCCGTAAGCCTTTTCTTTTGGCGTAATACTCAGAGAGGCTGCAAGTCGTTGTATTTATGATATAACAGAATGTTAACCATTGTTCATCATCATACTGCATGATATTCTTACGGCTAGGTAACGTTGAAACATTGGTTCTTATTCGAGCATCGGAATTAAGCAACTTAAAGGCTGGTCTATATCTAGATGGGTGACCGCTTGGGAATATTAAGTACTGTAATCTTGGATATGCGTTAGTGCAATGGTTAACGCCTAAGAATTTGAAAATAAAAATCGAGTTCCAATTCCACTTAACTCCGTTATATTTCAATACGCACAAAGGCCCATGGAAAAGGTATGAATCTATCTCTTATTCCCAAGATATGGGTTAAATAGTAGAATTTGATTTATTAATATCATCCAAAAATTCTTATAATCCAATAATATTTTATGTCTTTAAATAATTCTTAGAAAGTTGGTAAACTGTTAAAATAACTCAAACAATCAGTTTTACTACATGGTTGAATATAAAGGGTTAGTAACGCTTATTCGATACATTTAAAACCGAGAATGTTTAATGACGATTTGAAGCGGAAAATAGTTAACATTAAAAGAGGGAAAACCAGGAGAACTAATTAAGTCTAGAGACGAAGGAAAAAAAAATGAAGATCGGATTCAAAATAAAAATTTCCACTATCCTATAGTCTCGTAGACTCATCTGAGGTGTACGGGACTACGGCTCTCAACGACACAAGGTGTTGATGTTGTGGTTTCCGAAGCAAAGAAGGTTTTACGGGATGAAGTTGTTACCTTCATACCCAACAGATTTTGTACACGTTTTTTTTTCCTTTTACTACGCAAAGTTTCCAAGCGGTTTCGCATCTAAGTATTGACCAGCCTCAAAACTGCTCAACACAGGTGATGAAACGAGCAATGATCTTTCAGTGGGATTTGACCGGTGGCAAAAGTAATAATTAGAAACCATAAAAGGAGTTTGGAGGTCTAGGATGATTCGAATCTGAAATAAACCTAGAATAATTCATTATGATTACGTAAAAATGGATTTTCCTCAAACTACTTAACCCTCTAGGGCCATTCGTATCATATTTGATACAGTATTTCCCTATAAGGAAACATTTGGTATTTCCCTATAAGGAAACATTTGGTATTCATTGACTGAGCAGTCAGTACTGCTTTCATTTGAAATTTATAAAATATTTCTCTTAAAAAATTTTTCAGGAAAATATTTCTTTCAAGGCTTGTTTTCATACTGTATCAAATATGATACGAATGGCCCTAGAGGGTTAATTGCTTCTGGAGCAATATGCAAAATATTTATGATCGTCTCATTTCCAAACAAGAAATCTTTATATAAGTTAGTATCAGTTTATCAGTACTCTATGTTTAAATAAAATACTATATGTCCGCAAATATTCATTTAATTTTTGAAATTCGGGCCAGTGGTTTTGCCTGACTGCATTACAGAGAGGATCCTCTGTTATTTAATAAATAGTATTTCAGGAATATTTTATTAAAAAAATGACATAAATCAATGCCAGAGGTGCGCAAACTTCATATATATAGCAGTTCTCGCTGCTACTGATTTTGCCAATAAAAAAAACAGGGACAAGCCCAAAATAGACAACAATGCAGTGCCAGAACAAAGGTCTCTTAAATAATTACAATTTTCTTTCCAAAAGATAGCCAACCAGACTACATAGAAATATTTATAATTCATTACTACTTATGTACTTCGGAATTCTTCAATAAACTTTCATTAAATGTTTTGTTCGTTATTAAGCTTGCTGATCTGTGTTTGTACTTTTAAAAAGAGACAAAGAGATAACGACCAGCGTATAATATCCCCGTAGAATCTATTTACCTCTCATCTTGCTGATGGCCGTGAAGATAAAAAAAAGATGGCCGTGAAGATAAAAAAAAGATGGCCGTGAAGATAAGAAAAAGATGGCCGTGGAGATAAAAAAAGATGGCCGTGAAGATAAAAAAAAGATGGCCGTGAAGATAAAAAAAAAGAACGACAAGTAACTAAACAAAGAATACTTTCTCGCTGATGTGAAGTGGCTTTCCTCTTTCTTTTCTACAAGTATTTTTCTTTGGCATCTGCTCTGACAAGCTTTTCCCCTGGTACCCTGATCACGTGTATTTACCAGTTCTGCTAGATTGTCATCAAGGTCCCATCTTTTTACCGGAGAATTAGCTAAATGTAACACCCTCTTCTACTCTAACAGTTTCTTGTCACGCACTTCTCATTTGTGGAACTCATTTCTATTTGCTTACTTCCCTGATAATTACAATCTCCAAAAGTTTAAATGCAACGTCAATTGCCATTTTCTATCTACTAGATTTCCATTTATCTCTTATCCTGTACCTTTTTTTTTATTCTCTCACTGTAGCCCCTGCACACTAGTAACATTCCTGCTTTTCATGGGGTAAAATGATTATAAAAAAGACCAAAAAAAAAACAAACTTTTTGGTTGTGCTGGGACAGGGAACGACAGATCAGCTAAATGAAAAGAGAAAAGGTTTGTTATAACTTTTCTGAATAAAAAGAATATTGAATGTGAATTGTCTTAAATATAAAAGCAACTTTTACTCGTTAAAACCATTTTTACCATGAGCTTTCAATAATTTTCTGCTTTTATACTGACAGATTTCTTGATATGTTTATATATGCACACATACACGTGCACGCTAAATTGCACTAGCATGTTTAAAAAAAATTAATGCAAAATGTATTGCAGATTCAAACAAAATGTGGTTTATCTTTCTTTCTTGTATTTCTGAAAACTTTGATTTCTTGTTTAAGCGTATAAGTTATTTGCTCCAAGAAAGCAAGGTTGTGTTGTATCGCTATTTTATGTAGATTGGCGGCGCCCTTCTCTAAAATCAACATTAAGGAGTTCTATTTCAAAAATCATTTTGTTACTGTTCTGGATCTTTTGATTACAGCTCACTTATAAAAATACAATCCGTCTATTCTTACGCAAGTCAATAAACTAAAAATAAATATCTATTCTTGCATGCATGGTTCAATAAAACCGAACATATATATATATATATATATATATATATATATATATATATATATATATATATATATAAAGCAATTATATATATTTTCTGTTCTTACGCGTTCAGATATGTAAACTCGAAATAGATGAAAGTTTTCAAGTGAACTTCAGCAGAAAAAGATCGATGCTAACAAACCAGACAGAAAATAAAACAAATCAAAGAAACAAACAATGCCGAGGGCAGAAAAGCGGAGAGAGAACGTTTTTTTTTCCTTCGAATAGTGACTGATGACTTTTATTTGGCCTAAGAGGAATGTTTACGCTTCGCTTACTGATGATGTATAAACCGCAGGAGAAAGACATTTTTCGAAAATTCAAGCAACATTCCATTTACCTTGCAATTTAAATCACAAAAAGAGTAAAGATCACAATAGAAAATTAAAAAAAATATATATATCTACTGAATATAAAAAAAATGATCATAAAAATTTATCTACCAAACTCCAACCTCAAAGACCTTTAGCCTAAAATTATTAACCGCTTGGAAAAACTTTTGACGCAGTAGTCCGTCCTTTTGAAAGACGGTCGATATCAGACGTTAGAGAAAAAGAAAAAGGAAAAAAAATACAAAAATGAAAGGGGAGATAATCCTATAATGATTTCATGATATTTTTTATTCATTTCGAATAGACCCGTTGAAGAAACTATATACTAATCAAATGGATGCATAGCTTAGTTGTTAAAACGTTTATTTTTCTACTCGAGTTCGAATCTCACCATTTGTCAGGTAAATTTCTGATGTTGTCGTTCTGGGAAGGTGTTCCCAGTGTACTGAACATTTGCCTCAAAACCTTGGGTTGATCCAAGCCTTGTCAGTGAAATTCTGTAGACGGAATTGTTTGGAAGCCACTAATGGTTGTGCGAGCAAGAAGTCAAAAGGAATCAGTTAAGTGCCACACGTAAAACACGCTTGGGCGATCATGTCTCGAAAGAGAAGAAGATTATCCCGCAGTAGGTTGCCATGGCTTTCTGCGGTAGACTGGCTGCCAACCAAGGCTATAGAACCCAATCTGTCCTGTTATTTAGCCCATAACTAGAAGGTAAAGGGTATTTGCGCGTAAGTGAATGCAATGAATTTAACTGGAATTCGAACTCGGCTCTCCGATTTCTCGTTCCGAGTCGATATCCACTGCGCCACAACGCGCATCCGCAACTATTAGCGCTGTTAAAACATTCTGTTAAAACATTAGTTCTGTCTTGTAAATTAGTAAAGATTTGTTCTTTGAGTTATTCACTCCCCGCCGGGCAGATAGTCTACACTAACTAACTCGCCTATATTCTGAAAAAATGTTTAAATTTTATTTTTGACTTCAGAAATTTAATTAAATCAACTTTCTGTGTTACCTCCTCGTGGTAAGTTCACCCGGAATCGGTCTGTCTTTTCTGTAATTTTTAATTTAATTTAATTTAATTTTTAATAATTTATTTTTTAAATTTTTGGTTTTTTGTTGAATTTTTATTTTATTTGTTTTGTGACTAACCTAAGTAGTTCGTGTAAATTATTTTGCAATTGAAGGTTATTTTCGACTTATACTAAGTTAAAACTTAGTAAATTTCAGTTACTCTTTTCTTTTTCTTTTTTTTTAATTGGAGTAAATAGTTCCTACTATGGCCCGGTCTCACACTCCACCCCCTTCTTTTGATCAAGAGTAGAGGTGATCGCCTTGTTTCTTGTTCAGGAAGGGGTTTCCAGTTCATCCCCCTTCTTCGGTCTTAGTGTTAGTTCAGCTGGAAGCTGTTTGCAGTTACGGAGTATGGTGGCAACGTCTTTACATTCTGAGGGTACCGGGTTGGCAGTTTCCTGGTTGCTGCTTCCGACTGGTAGTTAGGAGTCCGAACTCTTGCGTAGCAACTTGAGAGGCTGCTCTGATCAACAGTTGAATAATACCGGGGTTCTTGTAGTGCCATATCGTGCATGGGCGGGCGTCCCTGCATGAACGTTCGGTGGGAAACCCCGAGGCCACATTATGTTGTAGGCCGCGACAGTATCTATCCTTCACATGCTGCAAACAAGTGACCGACTGACTCTATTATAAGACCTCTCCTTAACTGAATCACTATGAAAAAAAGCAAACATAATAGCAAAGCTAAACCAGCTAGTCTGAAAACGCCCAAACCCGTCTGCATCTCTTACACTAACATACGTGGTATCCGCACTAACTTCCTCAGCGTTGATTCATTCCTTCACACTAACCCACCTGATATCTTGGCCCTATGTGAAACTAACCATAACCCTTCTATCCCCTCTTCTGAGTTTGAAGTTCCTGGCTACCTTCCCCTTTTCAGGAAGGACTCCAATGTTTATATGCATGGGCAGCGAACACCTCCCCTAGCTAGGACGACATCCCTTGAATCCCCGGATCATTCTTTCATGTGCTTCCGCCTCTCACTTCTAAGCTCGATTAGCTATCTCTTCTTTCTCTACCGCTCCCCTTCCTCCCCTGACTGTTCGTTACTTGACAGTATCTCTGACAATATTGACAAAGCCATTTCTTCCCATCCCTCTGCCCATATATTCGTGTTTGGTGACTTTAACGCCCACCACACCAAGTGGCTGGAGAACTCCGTCACCGACCCTGCTGGTGTCCACACCATGAACTTTTCAATCACCCAATCCCTTACGCAAGTGGTGAACTTCCCTACGCGTTTCTCCGACAACCCTAACAGAAGGGACTCACTGCTAGACCTCTGCTTCACTTCCATCCCAGACTCTTGCACTACCAGACAACTCTGCCCACTTGGTAACTTTGACCACACCGTAGTTTCCGTCAACATTTCATTCCACTCCCACCCAACCCAAGAAATCCAGACAAGTAGAATATCCTACTGCTACCAAAGAGCAGACTGGGATTCGTTCCGAGACTTCCTCTGTGACGTCCCATGGAACAACGTTTTTAGTCTTCCCATCGAAGAATGTGCATCCTAGGTCTCCTCCTGGGTTAAGGCTGGCATCGATGCTTTGATCCCTGCCAGGAAATTTCAGCTTAAATCTCATTCGTCTCCATGGTTCTCGCCCGCTTGCCCGGCCGCCATTGCCCACCGGAATCATTTCTTCCGACTCTATCGTAACTACGCGTCGGACCAAAACAGACGCCTTTTCGCTTCAGCTCATAATAAGTGTAAAAAGATACTTAACGAAGCTAAGATGTTATTTGCTGCCAGAATAAAGCAACGCATAGCATCCTCTAAGTTCGGCACTGGCGACTCTGTAAAAGAGTACTTAACAAGAGCAAGTCCACAATACCCCCGCTAATAAACAAATTTGAGGTCCTCACCTCTCCAGCGGACAGGGCTGAATGCTTTGCCCGCAGATTCTCGAATAATTCGAGACTGGACTCGTCTGGAGTTTCTACACCCGACTTCCCACCTAGAACTGATGCTCAACTGAATGACGTCCATATTACACCCTCGCTTGTCTCTAAGATAATCTCAAAACTTGACCCTCACAAAGCGAGCGGAGGGGACGGAATCCCAATCATAGTCTTAAAGAAATGTGCCCCCGAACCTTCCTCTGTACTTTCTAAGCTCTACAAATTCTGCCTCTCTGCTTCCTGCTTTCCTGCCTGTTGGAAATCGTCCACTGTATTTCTTATATTTAAAAACACTGGAGAACCCTCGGACCCCGCAAATTACCGACCTATCAGCCTTCTTCCGAAAGTGTTCGAAGCCATTATCAACGGCGAGGTGGTTCAGCATCTCACAGCACAGAGGCTCCTCTCGGACAAGCAGTATGGTTTCCACTTCACCAGGTCTACTGCTGATATGCTAACGACCATCATCGAGTACATATATCAGGCACTCGACAGGAATGGTGAAGCCCGAACCGTTGCCTTGAATAACTCTAAGGCGTTCGACAGAGTTTGGCATGCTGGCCTTCTATGCAAACTGCGGAGCTATGGTATAGCTGGACAGTTGTTTGAACTAATCCAGTCATTCCTATATAACCGCACATTGAAAGTGGTATTAAACGGACATACCTCCCAGAACTACCATACGAACGCGGGTGTCCCTCAAGGCTCTATCCTAGGTCCTACGCTTTTCCTGATCTACAGTAATGATCTCCCTGATACCATAAGATCCTAAGTAGGTATGTACGCCGATAACACCACAGTTTATTCTCGCCTCGATCAAAAATCTGGTGTGTGCGACAAAGCTAACCTTGCAGCCGAGCTTGAAAAGGACATCCAATCCGTAGTGGACTGGGGTAAGAAATGACTCGTAAATTTTAATGCTTCTAAAAGGAAGCTACTATCAATTCATCATCATAGACAATCGCACCTACCTCCTATTAGCATGGACCAGGCTTGCCTCCCAGAGCGTAAAACACTACGCCTCCTTGGTCTCACACTTTCTGCGGACCTCAAGTGGAATGACAATATCGAATCCATTGCTAAATCTGCTGCTATGAAAGTCGATTCTCTGTGCAGAGCCCGGAATTTTTTTCCGTCTGAATCTATCCTGCACATTTATAAATCTACCATCCGCTCGTGAATTGAATACTGTTGCCATATCTGGTCGGGTGCCCCTGCTATTCTCCTTGGGCTTCTCGACAAGGTACAGCGGAGGGTCTGTAATGTGATCGATACCGACTTAGCAGACCACCTGCAGTCTCTCTCTTACCGGCGCGACGTGGCTTCCCTGTGTCTCTTCTATAGATACTTTCACGGCTTCTGCTCCGATGAACTTAGATCACTGATGCCCCCTAGGTACGAATTTGCACGAGATAATAGATTAGCAACTAGGTCCCACCCTTTTACAGTGAAACCGATAAAATGCGACCGCAACTTCTACTCCAACAATTTCTTTTCTCGCACTTCCCGACTGTCGAATTCCCTTCCACATCACTGCTTCCTCGACAGCTACAATCTCCAGGAGTTTAAATGTAAGGTCAATACACACCTCCTAACACATTAACTCGCTCCCATTCTTTCAAACACTCTTCCCATCTGCCCAACCCTCATCCTCGGTATCCTTACCCATCTATCACCTTCCTTCTGACATTTCCTACACCTAACCACTCCTCCTCTTTACCTTCCCCTATGTAGCCCCATGCGCAATAGTGGCAGTGGAATGCCTTGCTTGGGGTGAAATGATTAACAAACTACCATATTATGCGGTCTCTCCAAGAAACCGTAATTACAGTGTTCGAATTGTTAATTGTCGTCTAAATTAATCAAAATGAAATTAACACTGACATCTGATATTTACCGAAATTACACAGAAATATCTTGAAATAGTAAACAGTAAATCTATTTAATAAAATTGCTTTTGGCTTCAACCACTGCTTCCAGACAACTTCGGAATCTCCTGCAATTTTTAGGACGGTCTTTTTGTTTAAGTTGGTGAATGCTGCCATAATTCTTACCTTCAGTTCATATTTGGGGTTACAAAAAGTTTTGTTTGTCTCTCGCTCAAGTGCGTTCTACGCATAATAATCAAGTAGGGTTGCAGCCTTGGGTGTTAGGTGACCAGATGTTAGAGGTAATGTGGTAGTAAAAATTGTCTGATGACTTGCGTGGCATAGTACAAAGTCATGTTTCCAGACATAGGGTTTTCCAGCAGCCACCCTCTTGACCCCGGGCATCAATATTACCTCAAGGCACGCAATGTAGGCCTTCGTTTTGAGGCTGATGCACTGCAGGAAGATGAATGGAGGCAAAATGTCGTCACTCTGCATATTCGTCTCTGTATTTATCTTCATGAAATATATATA
This sequence comes from Ascarosepion bandense, assembly GCA_037127315.1. NCBI lineage: Eukaryota > Metazoa > Mollusca > Cephalopoda > Sepiida > Sepiidae > Ascarosepion > Ascarosepion bandense. Next base: position 201,387 of record JBBBDQ010028898.1, on the reverse strand, counting down.
TATATATATATATATATATATATATATATATATATATATATACTAGCAGTATAGCTCGGCGTTGCTCGGATGTAATGAAAGCTTTAAAACTAATCCATGGTCCTGGAGCTTAGACTCTTTGGACGTTGGCACGAAAGATTAAAAGCAATAGTTGTTTCCAATCAAAGCAAAACTGTAGATTGAAAGAAAAATGAATGGATGTAAGTCAAATTTTGATTTCGAGTATCGATGTCAAATAAGTTTTCCGTTGCAAAATAAGGCTAAATAAGTCATGGCATCATGACTGAGATTAAGAACTACTTAGAGCAAAACTCGAAGCAAAATCCAAAATAAAAGGGCTGTAAACCTGATTTTGATCAGACCCGATAGGATATCGGGCTATCAATTTCCAATATCGGAGTCAAATAAGTCATCCAAGGATAAACTAACCTAAGTAAGTCCATGAAAACTCGTACCCATCGGGAGTAAAATCGTACCCATCGGGAGTAAAATTGGAGAAAATGAGCCATATTGATGGCTGAATATCGGTTTTTGATAAGATTAAATAGAATATCGGGGTTATCGATTTCCAATGTTGGGGAAAATGAGTCATCTGAGAAGATCTACTAATGTTTGAGACTAGAAACTGTAATTTTACCAAGTTAGAGCAAATTCTGCAGCAAGAACCACGATAAAATGGCTGAAATCCTTATTCTGATCAGACCTGGTCGGATATCGGGGTATCGATTTCCGATATTGAATTGGGAGGTAATCGGAAAAATAAGTAATCCATGACCTGATCAGAAGCCTAAAGAATATTTGTGGGGAGTTTGGTGAGAATCGGTTAAAAAATTGTGGATTTATATAACGGGCATGCATACAGACATACAGACAGACAGACAGACAGACACTCACACAAATATCTTGCCTTATATATATATATATATATATATATATATATATATATATATGTGTGTGTGTGTGTGTGTGTGTATATTGGAAGAACGACAAAAGGAAAAATATCTTAGTCGACGTGGTTCGTTTTCTGATGGACTTTATCAAGACTTTACTAGAAGACGAAATACGTAAACTAAGATAACTTTTTCTTTTGTCTTTGTCCATGTAAGCATTTTACAGATATAGTTTTAGTTATTACTGATAGTTTATATATGTCCACCCGCACGCACGCACGCACACACACACACACACATGCGTATATATATATATATATATATATATATATATATATATATGTTTATGGAGAGAAAGATTGTGATTGATTTATCTGTTTTCTACTGATTATTAACCATTTGGAGGTTATTTCAACCGTGAAAATATTCTTTTTGATTGTAAGAACATTTTAGGGAGATAATGAAGGAAACTACAAGACCCCCTACAGAAGGTAGCTGAAGATAGTGATAAGGAATGACTACAAATAAACTGCAAGAAAAATATGCAATATGCCAAATACAGGTCGGCGATACTAGAATCAAGCAGGTACAAAAATTTAAATACAAGGGAAGTGTTATAACAGAAGACGGAAAGTGTGACACAGAGATCTGAAGGAGAATTGGCATGGCGGAGGAAGCATTTCAGAAGTTGAGTAAAGTATTAAGAAACAGGACAATTCCGCTAGAATTAAAGGAGAGAGTACTGGATTGTTATGTGTAGTCAGTTCTTCAATATGGCAGTGAATGCTGGAAAATATCATAAAGATGAAGGAAACACTTGAAGCAACTGAAATGTGGTTCTACAGAAGGATGCTGTGAGCATGTGAGCAATGATGAGGTCTTAGAAATGATGGAAACAAAAGGAAATTAATACTGAGCATTAGGAAGGGACAGCTGAAGTTCATGGGACATGCAATGAGGAAGGAGGGCTTGGAGAACCTGATACTAACAGGCTAGATAAAAGGAAAAAGAGATAGGGGAAAGCAGCGAATAACATATTTGGAGGACCTGATCAGGTGGATGATGGAACGAGGCTTGCGTGGTGTAACAGGAAAAAGGGTGCTAAGAACCACCAGGGATAGGGAGACGTGGAAAGCCATGATCGCCTATGTCCTTAAGGGACAGGGAACAAAGAAGAAGAAGAAGAAGAAGAAGAAGAAGAAGAAGAAGAAAAAGAAAAAGAAGAATGATTTAGTGATACAAATATTACTGTTTAACCTATATCTAGAAGGAAAGGAAGTGGATTCATACCTTTCCCAACGATGTATGCGCATAAGTGAATAAAATGTGCCTAACTAGATTTGGAACGCTGTTCTTCGATCAGCCTTTCAGAGTCGCCATCGATTACCTCAACTGCACCTCCAAGCACTTGATATTTCCAAGCGCTCGCTGACTTAGTTCGACGTTGCTTAACTTCAGTGATCATACGGAAACCGATGTTACAACATATGGTTGTAACGAGTGAGAGAAGCGGGAGAGAGAGAGAATTTATACATCAAATAATATGAATACATTTTCAGTTCGTTTGTTCTCAAATATGAAATAAAAAATCAGTATCACTCCAGGTAAGGCAGTAAAACCACTAAGACGCAAAGGGTTACAAGGTTTGGAAGAATTAGTATCACGAACATTAATAGTGAGATAGAAAATAAGAGTGATCAGGGGGACAGTAGATAGCAATTAACAATGCATTTAAATTTGTGCAGATTAAAGCCGGGAGGGAGTTCTATTAGAAAAAACAACTGTTAGCGTAGAACTTACGACTACATTTTGGCAGCTCAATTTAAGTTTATGAGATCTCGATGCCAACCTAGTGCAGCGCTTAAATTAAAAATCTAGGTACTATAGCACAGATTTCTTCCGAACAATTATCATGAATGTAATTGTAAAAACACAAAAAACACACACACAAAAAAAAAACGCACAGGGAGGCAACCTTACGGTGGTGAGTTATTAATGTCTATCCACCAGATCAAGATCAATAATATTGGCGAATATTCTTTGTATCTCAAGGTAAATAGCACTGGTACCTGACCATATGTGATAGCAATATTCTAGGCATGGACGAATAGCAGAGTTATAGATATGTAAGATCGATTCCGGAAAGAAAGATTGTTTCGCACGACACAGTGAACCGACTTTCTTAGCAATTAAGCTGGCAATGGATTTAATATAGTCTTTTCACGTCAACTGAAGACGTTTGTCCGAGAAGGCGTTTCCTGGAGAAAGGATCTAGACGAGAGGCCGTTCATTTCACGATTTGATAGGAAGAATTGGATCAGTTAAATAATGTGCCTGGAGACACCGTAGCCTTGTGAAGAAGACCTGGATGCCAGACCCTGTCAAAATCAGTCGAGATGTCCAACGCTACAAATCGGGTTTCACCGTTTTTATCTCGAGCATACCAAACTCTTTCCGCAATTACCGTCAGTAAGTCAGCAGTTGACCTTGAGAAACGAAAAACGTATTGTTTTTCTGCGATGAGAGATGCTGAACCAGTTCGTCATTGATTAGGGCCTCTAGAAGTTTCCCAAAAATAGATAGAGGGCTAATGGACCGATATTTGCGCGTTAGTGAACGCAAAGAATTTGACTTGGAATTCGAACTTGGTTTTTCAATTTCCTGTTCCGGGCCGATATCCACTGTATCACAAAACACATCAAAACAGATAAACACTTTCAAATTAACATCTCTTCCTTAAGAAACAATTTCTTACTGAAAAGACTGTCAGCTTTTGAAACATCAGTTCTGATCATAGTTTCGTCCGCTATTTATTTTTTAATCTTTTAGATAAAAAATCTTTAGTTTTTGTTTTTTAAAAATATTTGTTAGGTACTTACGCTTTGCCGAATGCAAAACGAACAAGTTTCAAATCTAAATTCTTTGTCTATTTAAAATACTATTTTATAAAAAAATAAACATATTCTTTTTAAATACAGAAAAAAGCATAAAAAATCACTTCAATGCGTTGTTCCCAGATATAAAGACAAATTAAAGTATTCGAGGCAGACGACCATTTAAATAGGTGTTTGTACTTTTGTAACGGCAGACCTAAATATTTGTACAAAATTGAAAAAAAGAAAAAGAAAAAAAAGAAAGAAAACTGCCATTGATTACTGAAAAATTTAATAGTCATTTATTTAAATTTTTTTCTAAGATTTTAAGATTTTATTGCTCAGCTCAAAGTAGGGATTGTCCAGACTGATTGGGAGAGGAATATATTATTTCAATGTCTTATTTCATATTTTGTCAAATTGCGTGTGTTTGTGTGTGTATTAAGTGGCAAAATCCCATTTAAGTCACTCAATCACCACACAAACATACGTATATACATAACAAACTTGTTTGCAAAATCACACGCAAACAGTGTGTGACAGATACTCAACTTTTCTTTTGTAATATAGATTAAAATTTGAGATTATTTTGAAATTGTGAGCAAGTTTTGACAATGAAAAGGGTGAGCCAAAGTTTTGCAGAGCAGAGGTGTTCATAGTCTTCTATAACGAAAACTGCGTAAATGTGCTTGAGAGAGAGAGAGAGAGAGAGAGAGAGAGAGAGAGAGAGAGAGAGAGAGAGAGAGAGTTAGGCAGATCTAATATGTCGATTGAATTATTCTAATCATATTTCTCATACACACTTTCTGTTTTCTAACGGCTGGGCTCCCGATGCGAGTAGACATTAGCGTATCATTCAAGTGATTAGTTCTTGAGAATGATCTCATCTCTGCCCCTCTCGTCTGTCAATTTCAACACTAACAACCCTCGATTCCATCTGCTTGTCAATGAAAGGGTAATAGCCAAGTTATTGCAACCGATGCAATATGACACTTTAATCAATGGGTAGTGCTATTTGTGCAGTCCTGCATGATGTCTTCATTTTGAAATTAGTGTTTCCTTGTACGCGACGCTTGTCTTTGTTGATGGCATCGATTATTATATGTTGGGTGGTATCAAATAAATATAGGCAGCCTCGATTTTACCTGTTCTAGGAACATTTATTTATCCAACATTTAAAAAACGTTAGAAGAACGTAAAGTTATTATTTTCTGTTTTATAAATAAAATACACTAAAGAAAGTTTAAAATATATTGTGTCATTTCTCAAAACCTGGTTAAAACAAGGTTATCGAATATCATTAAAGACTGTCTTTACTAATAATACCAGCACGTCATTTTATGTTGTTTTACCATGTGGCAGAGGAGCATTCACTTTCCACGTCGTCTTTTAGGGCTACATCATGTAAAATCACCGGTTCCTCTTATCCATAAGCATATATCACCACACTATCACTATCTAAAATAAATTATTGCAATATAAAAATATTTTCTGGATTTAAATAACCTGCAAAGGGTTGATAACCTATAGAAAACGCATCAATCAACCAATTTACATCGTCTTCCTCAAAAGTCCACTTCCTACAAACTGGTTCGTCACTGATTGGTTGCTAAGAATCACATAATCGGTCAAAGGCGGTGAATATAATTAAAGAACAGGTATAGATGGTTTGTGGGCGCATACAGGAGATAGATAGATAGATAGATAGATAGATAGATAGATAGATAGATAGATAGTGCGAGAGAGAGAAAGAGAGAGAGAGAGGGAGAAACAGATAGAAGGTCTGAAGAAAATAAATATATATGTATATGTATGTATGTTTGTCTACAAAGGTAGCCATCTGCCTAACAATGTGGATAAAGGAAGGTATGTATTTTCAAATGTAGACGTGAGCTGCTTAAAAGTGACGAAAGAAAGGGTATTTGATTTCAAATGTAGCAAATCGATTTAACCGTTTAAAGCCGCCAGCGAGTCGACGAAATGCCGTATTTCGGCTCTGGGTGCATTACGATGACCACAGTAGGGAAAAAGATCAGAATTAATTCATAGATTATGGTTTTGGTTGATTTTACATTTCGTTATATGCATTTTATAGTTCCACTTCCAAAATGCCGCTTCTCGGTGAATTATATCCTGATTATGAAAGATGTTTGATTACTTGGTCGAACTATTGCTTTGTGGTCTGGCGATCCTATATATATATATATATATATATATTTTCAGATATGCTTTATGTATATATATATATATAATTAAATCGAACATGTCGGTTTCAACCCCCCTACCCCCCCAAAAAAAGAAAAAAAAAACAAAGAAAACAAATGTTTATTCTAAATATGGACATGTGAGCGTCTATGTAAAAAAACGTTTTAGGAGATTTTTGAGGACCAACTGTTGTACCATTTGGGTCTGACAAGCCGCAATATGCAGTGAAATATGTATTACCCATTGTAATAATCTAAAATCTTTTCTAAATTATATTACTCTGTGAAATTAAATAAATGAATTTAACATTGAGTTCTTTTGAGTTCGGCTCTATCGGAATTTACCTGGATAGTATACCAAATGTGCTACGTTATATATATATATATATATATATATATATATATATATATATATATATGTATGCATTTTTAGAAATGCATTATAAATATCTATCTATTTTTAGATATTTTAGATGCTAATTTTGGTCGTCTTGTTATTATTTGTTCATATTTTCTTATATCCTGGCTGTGAAAGCTTTATAGTTGCTTGGCCAAAATATGGGTTTGTGGCCTCGCGATTCTAAATATCCATTTATTTTTAGAGTTGGTGAAAATTTAGTCTCATTTTTATTATTCGTTTTTTATTTATTTTTCTATTACTACAATAAAAAGCAACTTATTTGAACACATCACGCTAGCAGCTTTTGACCGCATCAAGTTCTTTATTCATATGCTATCTTTAAAGACAGTGATAAGTTTTGTTAAAACTTGATTGTCGAGAGACTAGTTTTCTCACACTTTCTGTTTGTGAAACTTCCTACTGTTTGCTTGCTTAACTGATAGCTACAATCTCCAAAAGTTTAAATGCAACGTTCACTGCCATCTTCCATCTACTTGATTTCTAACAATCTCTTACCTTTTTTCGACGTCCTCTTTATGTTATTTTTTTTTGCTCTTAATGGCACAAGTGGTAGTCCTGCCTTGATTGGGGTAAAATGATTATAAAAAACATAAAAATAAGCCGAAAAAACAATCAGTAAAAGAATTTTTTTAATAAATTAATTCCAAGGAAAAGGGAAAGAAATCGCAAAGAGTTGAAAGGAAAAATTAACCACAGAATTCAAACAAACAAAAGATAACGATTGACGTTGTATTTAAATTTTGGAAGATCATAGTTGACAGGATTCTCATGAGAAGAAACATTCTTTTTAATTTTTAAGAGTAAAAAGGCCAAATGTTTATTACTGTCCATCGTTTAAGATAATATACAAAAACCGGAAGGTTGTTAGGCCTAATGCATAATGTGGACTCAGGGCTGCTCACCGGAAGTATATGCGGCGCACCTATTCATGCACGACATGACACTTCAAATACCTTACTCATAATTTTTTACTACCGTAGGTTGTCGCCCCACTACCAATCCTTCATTATGTAGAGAACATCGATCATGTTTTTTAAATTAGCCTTGTGCCAAACATAAGCAAACTTCCCACATTTAAAATGATCTGAAGGTTGAGCAAATATCAAAGGGCAAAAAAAGATATTTTCTTCTATAATAATAAAGATGAGATTTATTAATTAAAATGTAACATCAATTTTTTTTATTTATGAAAATTGTATTTAAATGTGAAAAGTTCCTTTTTGTTGTTGAATCAAAGAGTAAATGTATTTGAAGAAACGTCAGATGTATTTAATGCATCCACGATAGTAGTAAACGTTTGTAGATTGATTTTTTGTTCCTCGCTTTCTTTTCTTGTTGGCCAATTGTGAGGAAGAAGAAAAGTCAAGATGAAAGAGAGAGGGATAAAGTGAGATTTGTGTGTCGTCTGGTTTTTGAATGTCTAGACAGACGATTCTAACTTTAATGCTGTTTCGTTGCATGAAGAGAAAAGACGAAGGTGAGAGGGTACGAAAATATAGGTTGCCCCGGACCTGCGTCCAGAAGACAGCCCTTTAATTAGAAAAGGCAAAATCACGCGTATTTAAGCATTTTGACGATCAAGAATAGGATCAATTTTGAATATTTTTTCTGTCTTCTGGTTGGTCAATAAATAAGATGCTGTATTTATTTTGTCCTTAGCTACGTCCGCATATGGTAAAAATATGGAAGTCAATTATCTAATAAAAGGGGATTTTCTATTGGTTGATTCGTAAATATAAGTATTCTTTACATTGGCATAAATTTGGATAAATCGGATTTATTAAGCAATCAAAATATCGAAAAATCCGACAATTCTATACCTCAGTTCTCAATAGGTAAATATTTGATAAACTATATTTAGAACCCTTTACTTATTAACAATGTTCTCAACTTTCTTTGACATACATTTCTCTCTTTAACGGAAAATCTTCGATTATATAAAGATTATCGAAAAGAGATCACCTGTTTCAAATTAGATTATAGCAGCGTTTCTTAACTTTTTTTCCCATTGTGGAACCCTTGAAATAGTTTCTATATCGTAAGAAACCTCTGCATAAAAGTTAATATATACCGTTATTAGTATCTCTTTAATATTTTTATCATAGTTCACATAATAAGCATAATTTATAGACACCGTACATGCAGCCTATAATCAAGTTAGTCACTCAATGATACGCAAATATTCCATGTACACGTCCTGTCCACTAACCAGTAACGGCGATTTCACACTGATGCCATATAGGCATTGGTAAATACATATCCCATTATTATGATGATTTTAAAGCCTTTTTTATGATAATCAACAGGTTTCCAACAATATGCTGTATATGTATAGCAAAACTAGGAATACAAAATGAAACAAAAATTACTCAAATATGCTCTAACCTATTTATAACTGTTACTCGCAGAACCTATTGCAGAACCATAGGGTTCTGGAGAACACTAGTTGAGAAACACTGCCATACGAGTGACGCCGTGTAGAAAGAAAATAAGTTGTCAGAAAATTAGTACCTTTTTGTGACGTATTTTAAGAGATGATTTCTGTAAATAAATTAAGTTTTACCAACAAACCCAGTTGGTAAACAGTTACTATATCTGCGAAATTCCGAATCAAGAAAACAAGTTTTGCAATTTTATTTTATTGCTATACACATTCAAGCAGGTTACTAAATTCTTTTGGCAACAACGTTTTTTCTGATTTGTTTATCTATCCATTCAATCTTTCACGCTTAAGAATCTGTAAATATCTTTAAACGACTACAAATCATTTTTGTAATGAAAGAAGCAACCTCGTTCAAAAGGCAACGGCCAAGGTTCTCGTCTGGTACGTCATGGAGAGAAAGAATAATGCAAGTCTGTATATAAAACGATGACAGTTTTTTTTATTCACAAACTATGAAGTGTTTGAAATAAATAGACTTATAGCTGAATCATTGTCATTCATATTGTTACAAATTTCTTTCGATCCGTAAACGTTACTCTTCTAAACTGTCTGGTTAGTGTTTATTTGGCATTAACTTCTTGTTTTGGTGACGACTTTCTTGAATCGTAAATTTATTCTTGCTTAAGCTTTTCTCCGCACAATTCTAATACAGTATGGAAAATATTTTATGCTTTCTCCTAATGAACCTAAACAAACATTTATTCCAAGCGACAGTTTTAATGGCATTAGTTGTATGTCTGTTAATGTGAACTAAATTTACATGGAAATCAGGGTCTTTCGGGTATCATTTTACCTTTCATTTCTACTGCTGCTGACAAGTCTTTAGATTTTCATGTTTTTACATAAGGGAGCTTAAAAGTTTGCGATCGAAAATAATTTTCCATGTGCATTTTCACTAAGCCGTATGAAACAGTATTAGCGTAAAGTAATTCCCCAAAAGAAATACTTTTCACAAAGTTGCATATGAAACTCAATTTACACGGTTTTGTGGCATATTAAATGTCCTGTAAATTTTTATTCAATGTCTTTGCTCTCCTTTGTAACTTTAAGTAATGTTTGTTTCCTTACTATCCTTCGACGTAGTGTAATGGCTAACAAGCTTGTCTCGCTAGAACCTATTACAACTGAGTAGTGAGTTCGATCCTCACTGGGTATTCGATAATTTCGATCTTATGCTACGTCTAAGCAGTGCTCAGGAAATCATCTTTCCCTTTCAGTTCTGCCATCCAAGCTCCTTAGAAAAATTATTCGCTGCTTCTTCCTGATACATTTGCTTTCAATATGTCCTTTGAGTATCAAATTTTCTAAGCCTTCACACCGCCTTATTTCTCTCAAAAAATTTTACTGTCTCTTTTTGATCCGAAGTATAATTGTCTTGTTTCGATTATCCTTAAAAATACTCAATATTCAGTCCATGGTATTCTTAAAAATCCGCTAAAGAACTACATATGTGTTTTTTTCAGTTCTCTTCTTCATCTATGAGGAATTTGTCCACCATTCTTTGTGATATAGAACATGCGTATTGCATAACGATTCAGAACTCTTTTCTTTGCAACAAAATTGTCTTTTCTTTTATATTCAGAAATGAATATTTCGCTATTCTGTTATGTCTAAAGCTTTCGGCACCGCATGTTCTGCCGTCTGTTAAAATACCTCTCAGATATTTAAATTTGTGTAGTTGATTGATTTGAGGCTATTTCGATTGCTAACGATCACACGCTATGTATTCTGTTATATGTCCTTTTATAAAGTAGCTTGGAACATTAAACTAGGCTGATTCGAAATTTGTGTGAGTCCTAGACTGATATTAAGGAATAAATTTGAAAAACAAGTTTAATGCTGAAAATTATAGTATGTAGCTTAAAAAAATTAGAGCATGTATCTAAAAAAGAGAAAAAAATTAAACAGTGGGTTACAATATCGATACTTGAGGATACGAAGGTCCTGTTAAAAGAATCTTTTGTGACAACCCTGTCTTGCGGTGACTTGTAAATATCTCACTGAGTAGTTGGGTTTTGGAAGTGGATGGTTTACCAGTCCCAAAAATAGCATGAACTGTTACACTCAACTTACTTTTGTAGCATTGCTTCAATACAGAAGATGCTGATACTTCTTGAAGACATTAGTGATGAAGTCACTTCAATGTACACTACCGGCCATAATTATTAAGCTAAAAATTTCAGTTAAAAAGAAACGATGTATTTCATACTATTTTTAGTATTCATTGCCAAATGGATAATTCTAAATGAAAATAGAATGGTTCTTTTGTTAATACTGCACAATAACATGTGCATCAAACGAACTATTCTAGTGTCCAGTTTTTGTGCTCCCTTCCACAGGCTAGTCTCTTCTTATTGTCTGGCCCAAGCGAAGGCTTCTTGGCTGCCTTGTAAAGTTTTGCAAAGTAATAATAACAAAAGAACCATTCTATTTTCATTTAGAATTATCCACTTGGCAATAAATACTAAAGATAGTATGAAATACATCATATTTTTTAAAACTGGGGTGACCTAATAATTATGGCCGGTAGTGTACTTAAAGAATGTTGCAGAATCAATACTGGTAGAAGCGTTTAAGTCTGTAAGTGGCACCTGTAAATAACCCAAAAGTCTCTTCCAAAGACGAGACTGAAAACAATAACGGATTTGTAGACGTTTATGCTAATATCTTTGCCATAAGGAACCCTACAGTTTTTAATCATTTCACCCCAAGTAAAGCAATAAATCCATTAACAAGCAAGAGGTTACTGAGTGTGAAAGAATATGAAAAAAAAGAAAGACATTATTAAGGAGAGAGAAAAACAAAAGAACAGGATTTAAGAAGACAGACAATAACGATTGACATTGCATTTAAATTTTCAAAGATTAAAGTTAACCGAGAAGTAAGTAAACAGAAGAGAGATCCACAAGCGAGAAGTACGATAGAAGAAAATGTTAGCATAGAACTTACGGTTATATCTAGCAGTTTCAACTGTAAAATGTTAAGACCTTACAGTCAATCTATTATTGTGCTTAAATTTATTAAAGTCTAGATATTAAAGAGAAAACCAAATCAGAACAATTACCATGGAAATGACTATAAAAAGGTATAGGAAAGTTATGTTACGGCAAAAAAAGTAACTGAAGCCGAGATGCCAGATCAAGACTAATAATATTGCCATTTGTTTTTGTATCTTACCGAGAAATCTTTAAATACATAGCAGAGGCACCATGCCGGATGTGACAGCAATATTTAATGCATGGACAAATGATAGATTTATAAATCTGGCAAGTAAATTGTCTAGCAAGACAGAGTTAAGCATATTTCCGAGAATATTTAATATAATCTTGCAACTTAATGTCAGCGGGAAACGTTTTCCCGATTAGGTACAATAAATCTCTTTAATGGAGATCAGCATAAGCTATATTGATGAGGACAAAATGTTATCTCCAGACGATTAAAAAAGAGAAGTTTCATTTTGGAAACCTTAACATTTCATAGTTAGTAATTGTCTACATTTCTAAAATGAGGTAATATTTACAGTATTTCTATTATTATGACTATTGCCTTCATTTTTGTTGCTATTTGTACGACATTTCGGCCGTTGTACGCTCCGGCCTTCTTCAGGTGCTAGGAAGTTTGAACCGAAATCTTTATTACAATCACTAGGGTATATCATTCCAGTCGAGGCGTAGTAATGCCTTGATTAGAAGTCATGAGTTGTCTCCCCCTAAACCTGCAAGTCACTTGTTCACCACTACTGTAGCCTGGTATTGAACTCACAACCCTTTGTTCAAGTCACAGGAATTAACCAACGTCTATATCCACTTGTCCTTAAGGACAGGAACAACTGAATTTTGGGGACTTATAAACTGAATGTCCAGTAACACCTTTTACCAGTGTTCATATTGCAATTTTTTGATGTAATGGTTTTTTTCTAGTATTTTTGATGTTAATGGTTTTCTCTTCGTGATTTGAAAAGAAAAACTAAATCGGATAAAAAATTTGTCCAGACATACTTTAATCTTTCAACTTGTGAAGAAGACCAGTTTACCAAACCTTGTCAAAAGTCTTCAAGATACTGAAAGCAACAATCTGCGATTCCCCATTCCTATCTAAAGTTCCAGCAGAAACCGTTAACACGTCAGTAGTTGATCTAGAGAAGCGAAAGTTATATTGCTTGTCTGAAAAATGACTGAGATGTGAGATTCTTAACCCATTCAGAAATGATTAAAACCTCTAGAACCTTTGTCTAAAGTTTAAGGATTGGAAGTACAAAAAAGGATTTCCAACAAGCACGAAGCATCAATACATTTATTGTCTCATTAAGCGAGAACGGAGGTTAGTTCATTTTTATAAAGATTAATGATGAGATACCATCAAGTCTACATACTTTGTGAAGATCCAGTTTAGTGCTGAGAGCAGAGACCATCAACGGAGGTATATACATATTGCACAATAGAAACTCAGTTGTAAGTGGAGAGACAGGCAAAGATACTCCAGATGAGTCTAAAGTAGAACTGAAAGAGAATTTACGAGCAAAACATTCTGCCTTATCAGCAGATGTCAACACCTCAAATTGAGTGCAGAGAAGCGGATAGAATATTTACTCTTATTTACCCTACTATTACAGAGCTGCCAGAAATCTCAAGAACCAATCCCGTTAGAAGCTATGCGGTGTCTCATTCTGTGATCAACCGAAGACCTAGTCTTTTTGAGGATACGTTTACAATTATTACGAGTAGACAAAATGTTTTTGTTGTGATCAGAGATATTACACAAGTACAGATTGAAAAAGTGATATCTGTGGGCTATAGTTGCTAAATAAGCAGGTGTGAAAATTGACATAATTATTCTGATTAGAAGAAGAAGAAACTGGTTTAGGTATATAATCAGAAGATGAGAATGAAGTTTTGTGCAAAGAACATACAAAGACAATTTTCCTGGCAAAAGAACACATGGTAGATTATCAAATCAGAGAAGAAACTGGGATACTACAGTTGACATTTGAAAGGCTTGCTTTAGACAGTAACGATTAAAAAAATATTTTCTCGTTTAAGTATGAAATATATTGTGTGTGTGTGTGTGTGTGTGAGAGAGAGAGAGAGAGAGAGAGAGAGAGAAGAGCGAGAGAGAGTCAAACACATACACACGTTTAAAGGGTTCAAAATTCCTGGAACCTGAAGAAGACCGAAACTGCCGAAACGTCATGTCATTCGTTTCTTTTTGTTAAATTTCTATTAAAAAAATTTTAAACAGAATTTCTACTTTCAGGAAACGTGGCAATATTAAATGAAATTTGGAGCAAATTAGAACGGTGAGTTAAACCCAGCGTATTTGTTTACCGGTAGCGAAATCTGATCTAAACATAAGTTGTGTCGTTTAATTTAGGTCATCAGAAGACAATGGAAATGAACGAAATAATTTTTTGCAAGTGAAATCGAAATAGCGCTCACTAAGCCAGACACTAAGCGCATGGTGACCTGGTTTACAACCATCCGGGTTCCCTATATAAGCACGTAGTCATGCTGAAGAAAAGAGGAGTCGAATCACGACCCTGGAAGCGTGTGTGAGAACGGGTTTCTCCGATGAGGGGGGTGATGACGAGAGAGACCAAAACCGTGTGAGCGTACGGCTGAGTAAGAATGGGTCACCTCCCCACCCTGCTGGAGTAAGGTTGCAGACAATTCGGACCAAACAACCTCTCAATCGAAGACCTCTTTGTATGAAAAAGAGAGTAAAATATATTTTATATTTTACTTACAATTGGTCCTATTGTTTCAGACGGAGGCTTTGTTGCAGATTGCATTTGTTGTTGCTGGCGGTGACGACGGAAGGACAAAGAAGAAGAAGAAGAAGAAGAAGATTATGAAATGATTATGGGAACCTGATGCTTTGTGAAGATGTCGGATTGAGTAGTTTTTGACATGGAGATTTATGCTTTGAAAAGTTTAAGCAACGCCCCAAATTTGTTGCGGATTGTTGAAATTTAATAGTCGCTGAAGGACTATGAGAAGTATCGTGATTAAAGCTGTCGCATTTAAAAAAAAAACTGAGTATATGAAACTTAATATTCATCACCGGCCCGACAACATCAGAATTGTATCATCCTTTGTTTGTACTAGCACCTTTGAAAAGCACCGTGGTCCCAGCTTTTTATTTGAGAAGAATTGACTCCGTCAAAAGAGTCTAGAGAACATTGTTGAAAAGAGTTATATATCTTCTGAGACGATTTAACAATAAGTGAACCATACACACACACACATACACACACACACACACACACACACACACACACACACACACACACACACACACACACACACACACACTCTCTCTCTCTGTCTAGACTCCAGTGTGTGAGTTGTTATGCTAAATGACTTTTAATTTCTGTAAACTTTTTCTTTTTCTATTCTTTTCTTGTATATAAAAGTAAATTAACAGTGCAACCATCGAACACTTCTTTGTTCGGCTTTTTACGGACATTATTTTTTTCTTCTATTTCTTTTTGCTGTATTCTAAATGTTTAACACAGGCTCCCCAGCCGTGTTTACATCTTCAGTCGACCGTGAACGAACAACATTTCTGCTTTCTGAATCTAATAATCACAACGTGGGCAGAAAGCAGATTTAAACCAGTTGGCCGGTTGACTGACCTACGGATGCTCAGGGACCTACGGCCAACCCTTTGAGTTCGGTAAGACCGAGTAGACACCTCAACCTAGAGAGGAGGACGCCGGAGGTTGAGAGGCCAGAGGAAGAGTTAGATCTGGTGCGCCTTGATCAGAATAGACCCGTGGAGTGGAAGTGCTAAATATACGGTCCCGTGACCAGGATATCACCTCCCGGGTCAGAAAGTGGTTAAAATATGACGTTTATTTATTTATTTTTCGAACAACAAAGTGCAATGGAGCATGAAAACAGATTTCCAATTCTGAAAAAAAAAAAAAAAAAGAAATGCGAAAGTAAAATTCTTTTTGTTTCTTTTAATACTTTTATAAAAATTTCTGCATTTTTAGCTTTTTATCATCTCTATCTTGAGGCGAATGAATACGAAAGAGCAGAGAATTGTCTTCACGTAGTCAACAGATCAATAAAAAGAAAAAAATATTCTTTCTTGTTTAAAAACAAAGTTCTAATATATATTTTTTATTCTCAGACAAATTTAAGACCACCTGTGTCACAGATTGTGATTATAAAAGCAAGGCCAAAACCTGGTCTGAGGCTGTAAACGTTGATCATATACAAATGAAAGTTGTCAATATGCATTCTAAGTTTTAGGGCAAAAAAGCAATGCTTTTTTATTGAAAAAGAAATCCACACTTTTTATATCGTTAAAAGTGTCGCAAAAAATTTCAAAGATGATATTTAACAGTCACGCTTAGAGATGAAGCGTGCTGTGACATCCGTTGGAGTAATAAGGGGAAGGAACTCCGATTGGACATCATCTCTGCGTGTGGAAAACATTGATGAGAAAGGAGGACATAAAGAATATGATGGAACGGTTAGTGCACAGTTGCTTTTTGCAGCTGTGATGTTTTACGCGTTACACGAATTTTTGAAGCCCGGAATCTGTTTCCCTATACGCAGCTGTCGGATTTTAATTTTTCACCCACAAAAAGAAATAAACACATAAATCATACACATTGCCTGTATTAAGAAAATCTCATGCTTTAATAACGCTAATTAATTCTGATTTTTATCTCCGTGATTTAGTATATGAGTGACCATATGCGTCATAGTCTGATATTACCTCAGATAAATAATGAACCATTCCGTTTGATTATAAGAAAGAAAGGGAAGTAAAAGGAAGCTTTCATTTCACTAGGGAAATGGAAAACCTTGTCAGTGTTTAATGTTTTTATTTGTACCCTCTTACTTCTTTAAATAATAACGGGCATTTATACTTATTTTTATTGTATTATTTTGTTCAAATATATAATGATACAATAGAGCAATTTCCAAGGGTGATTTATCATCGTGGAACGAACTCTAAAAGAGATTATTCAATCATTAACTTATTAATTATAATCCATTAGAAAGATTCGATTAACATTTACTTGGCGTACGGTCCGAGAGGAAGATAATTCAAATTAGAAAAATGGAAAGTTTTCATGGGTAGTGCCAGTATTATTTAATATAAAATTAAATTAATTAATTAGAGGCATTTAATTTTCAAATTATATAAAGATACATTAAACTATACTTTGCGGATATCGTTTAATAAGTTGCTATAATTATAGTGGATTTGATATTGACTCTGTTTGAAGCTTCTGTCTGATTAAACTAAGACAGGTAAACATACAAATGACACATGGGGAACTTAAAGTGATTATTAATAAGTTGATTTAGAAGACTCACTTATTCATATAATGAATTTATTTGTCCTGCGGTAATGATAATTAGAATGGAATTAGTAGCAGTTTTCTTAAAAAGAAATATTCGCATTTATTGACCGAGTAGCCAGCATTACGTTTTGGTTGAAATTTATGAAATTTTTAGATGAAGCAATTTTTCCGGAAAATTGCTTTTTCATTTCTAGTAACTATTGTCGCTTCATTACCAAGTTAGCAACTTTACTTTACCACCGAGAGGACCCTAAATTAGCACCATTTCAGATAAACAGCTGTACTCTCAATGCCCCGAACCACTCTGGCGATTAAAACTCACTCCAGACTTGAAGTAAAACTTGTATATATATATATATATATATATATATATATATATATATATATATATATATATATATATACAGTGTAATCCGGATATAAGAGAGTTGTCGGGAGCCGATGAGAATTCTCTTATATCCGAGTTTCTTTCATATCCGGGTTTGGTCTATTTTATATACATTACTACAGGCTCTCATTTGGGACTATAGAAAATCTCTCTTATATCCGACTTTCTCTTATATTTTACTCTCTTATATCCGGGTTATACTGTACAAACCATGCTGGTAAAAACGCTCGATTTCTTTGTATCACTTCAAGATGTACTTGACTCATTCTGCCATATTTTACTTCTTTACAAACGTTAGATAAGACCAAAAATGGATTATTTCTGGCTTTGTGGGCAATGATTTATTTTCCATCTTAAAACCCCTTTCCTACAGACTAAAAGTTTCTAGCCTTTCGCCACTCAGTACTTTCATAACTTATGTGCAGACGAGCAACATTCCTTATTTTCACCAGTTCAGACATTCACAGCTAAGATCACACACACCATACTCACACAATGGACCCATACTTTCAATTTTTATGTCATTGGTAAGGAGAAAGGTTGCATCCAGAAAACCTCTCCCCCAGTTTTTTATGAAATAGACTCTCGCGAGAGAATGCTTTCTACGATTTTAACGTTTTCGAATCCAGGGTCAACTATTATCTATTCTATATATGCCAATGATATAAGTTTCTAACTTCCTCATCTTATGCCCATACAACAACGACGTTAGTAATTCTCGACTTTAAGTGCCTTTATTGAACAATTATTAAAAAAAAAAACCTGTTAGTTTGTAAGGTGAAAGAAATAATCAACCCGTTATAAAGTAATTACCCCATGAAATATTTACTGATTTTACTACATTCTATACACATATTCACACAAGTAGGAGGTTTGAGTATTGTGGTAACAGTGCATTATGGTGCAATGGATATCGGCTCGGAAAGACAAAATCAGAGAGCCGGTTTCGAAGTTCAGTCTAATTCGTTGCATTCACTTACACTCAAATACCCTTTACTTCTCTCTTTATCTATAAGTTAAATAGCAGTACAGACTGTGTTCTATAGCCTTTATTGACAACCGGTCTACCACATAAAATAATGGCAACCTACAGCGGGAAAACCATGTCTCTTTCGAGATATAATCGCCAGGCGTGTATCACGTATGGCACTTAACTAACTGACTATAATAGTTGGAAACAAAGCTCTACTGGGTATAATGTAAAGGATCGGTTTTCTATTGTTAGGAACTAATTATTTAATCTCTCAGTAATTACTAATTACAATAATAATATGATATAATCCATTTCTTCCCCCTCCATCTATGGGTTAAGACAGACAGGTTAAGCAAGACAGATTTGGGTTCTATAGCTTTGGTTGGTAACCAGTCTACCGTAGAAAGCAATGGCAACTTACTGCCCAGTTAGTCATCTTTCTTTCGAGGCATAATTACCCAAACGTGTATCATGTATGGTTGAGTAGGTATCTAGAAAATGCTCCAGCATCTCCTTTTTGAAAATCAGAGACTGAATACAGAATAAAACAATTAAATGTAAACTTCGGAAATTGTTATGGATCTATATAGAGCGGAAACTATTGACGTTCCAGCCTCGTCAACTGCATTTACTTTTCAATATTACTCTTGAGAAAGGCATGAAACGATTTATTGTTTCAATACAAATCATGGCCTAAAAAGCAGGGTAGACTGGACTATCTAGCCTTGAGTCATAACCAAAGAAAAACTATGAATTCAAACGTAGTATATACAACCATTTACTCCTTTCTCTCCTTCCTCGATAATAAGGCTGATTAATGTCCAAAACGACCTTAAGTCCGTCGTTAACTGGGCCTGAAGGTATTTTTTTTTATTTTAAAACCTCAAAAACTGAACTTCTCTCCATTAATCATCTGATAGACTCTCTATGTCTTTCATCAGCATGGATTATGTTAACCACCAGGAAAATGAAACATTGTACCTTCTTAGCTGACAGGTAATTGAAAGACTACATTGGATCAATGTTAGGTCAGCTGCCAAGAAAGTCGGTTCACTGTGTTGTGCGAAACATTTTTTCCAGAATTTATTTTACAAAAATATAACTCTACCATTTGTCCATGCTTAGAATATTGCTGCTACATATGACTCAGTACCCCTGCTATTTACTGTGAGCTTCTTGATAAAATCCAAACAATAATCAGCAATATTATAAGTTCTAATCTGGTTGCTTGGCTTCAGTCACTTTGCCACCGCCGCAAGGTTGCCTCTATGCGTCATTTCAATAAATACTTTCATGATAACTGTTCGGATGAGCTCTTCGCTATGGAATCTAAACTTTTTGAATTTAAGTGCAGTACTAGACTAGCGTCGAGATCTCATCAATATACAGTTGAGCTGGATAGATGCAACCGTAAATTCTATGCTAACAGTTTATTTTCTCAAACTTCTCTCTAGTAGAACTCGTTTCCAGTTGCTTGTTTTCCAGGCCAATTTAATCTCCAAAAATTTAAATGCAATGTCAATCGCTATCTAATATTCCTATTACTCTTTCCTCTTCCCACTCAATGTTTATTATTGTTTCTGTTTTTAATTCTTCTTCACCATGTGTCCCTTTGTGTCTTAGTGGTTTTATTGCGTTGCGGTAATTGTTTTGGCTTTTACTAGATAAGATAGATATAAGAGAGTGATTCTCTCATGTTCGCATTCGTCTATTTATTTCTTTACATATTGAGAATATTTAATACATATTAAGAGAGGAAAAAGAGTATACAGACACATGGGTCGATGCCTTTAGCAATGACACGGTTCGTCATATTTACCATATGTAGATTAGTACAGTACGAGGTTAGATTTATCTAAGAACTAGCAGTATAGCCCGGCGTTGCTCGGGTGAAATGAAAGCTTTAAAATTAATCCATCGTCCTGGAGCTCATACTTAGTCTAAAGAATATATTTGGTGAGAATCGGATAAAAATTGTGGATTTGTATAAAGGACATACAGGCAGATAAACAGACACACACACAAACATCTTGCCTTTTATATATATATATATATATATATATATATATATATTATCAATTTTCTGCACTATTGTAAGAACTGCAACCTTGAAACTTCTGAATACCGTTTCGTATGTCTTTCTCTATGAGTGTATCAAATTCGATTAAAATCGGACCACTCCTTCTATAACCCGTTTTTTTCGATTATCGATTTTCGATATTTATCGGGGGTATCTCGACACAAAACCTAGCTAAGAACACTCGCAGACGCTTATAGTAGAACTGTGTAAAATTTCAAGAAAATCGGTTCAGCCGTTTCGGAGTCTATAGGTAACGGACACACACACACACACACACACACACACAGTGAGACAAAGTTCCATTTATAAATAAGTTTAGATATTGTATTGCATCAGTATTTCAAATATGGCGGTCTTACTTGCTTTGAAAAATATTATTTGAAACATTGGCTTGTGCTAGGGTTCGAAATCTGATCATTGGTACAAGATGAACAAAAGCAGCGGCCTAACCTACACAAGAAGCTATAGTCATCCTTTGTCTGTTTTTATAGCGTTACTTTCAGTTTTCATGATGTTACATTGTGCGATATTCCTTTTACTTATTTTCATAGCGTTACATTCAGTTTACATTTTGTTTTCATTGCGTTACAGTTTTCATGTTACCTAGTGTTACAGGTCGGGGATACCAGAATCAAGCAGGTACAAGAATTTAAATACCTAGGAAGCGTTATAACAGAGGACGGAAAGTGCAACACAGAGATCCGAAAGCGAATTGGCATGGCGAAGGAAGCATTCCAGAAGGTATTAAGAAACAGGACAATTTCGCTAGAAACAGAAAGGACTGGATTGCTAGGTGATGTCCGTCCTTCAATATGGCAGTGAATGCTGGACAATACCATCAAAGATGAAGGAAAGACTTAAAGCAATTGAAATGTGGTTCTACAGAAGGATGGTGCGAATCTCATGGATCGAGCATGTGAGCAATGATGAGGTCTTAGAAATGATGGAAACAAAAAGGAAATTAATACTGAGCATCAGGAAGAGACAGCTGAAGTTCCTGGGACACGCAATGAAGAAGGAGGGCCTGGAGAATCTGATACTAACAGGCCAGATAGAGGGAAAATGAGACAGGGGAAAGCAACGGATGACATATTTGAAGGACCTAATCAGGTGGATGACGGAACGAAGATTGCATGGTTTAGCAGGAGAAGGTGTGATCAGAGCCACCAGGGATAGGGAAACGTGGAAAGCCATGATGGCCTACGTCCTAAAGGGACAGGGCATATAGAAGAAGAAGAAGTGCTATATTCAGTCTTGATGTTGCTTTATAACGCTACACCGACGAAAGAAGTTAGGTTAAAGAGTTTTGTTTTTAAACTCTTCTTTTTGTCGGACTTTTGTCCCCTTTTAATATTTAGCTCCACCCACTTTTTGTCCCACATTTTTCTGGCGATTTTAGCATTTAATCTCCCAATTTTTCTCATCTGTGTTCGATTCTTAATTTATTTCCTGCTTCGTCCAGTCTCTTAAGAATCCATATTGTTCCAGACACATCCAGAATGCTTCGTTCGCATAACCATGCACAGTACTCTACTTAGCGACATCATGTTCTGAAGAACTCTTTTGCTTTTCTTGAATTATATTTACACACTGGTCGCTGAGTTCTTTGTCAATATTTAGCCTACATATTTGTGGCGGGAATGCCACTGACATTATCATTCGGCTTTCCCTAAAATGTCAAGTACGCGGGCATCTGCTGATAATGGCGACCGGACAAGTTCCAACAGATTTTAGACATCTTCATCACTTTGTGAAAAACAGTCACTACTAAATGTCAGCGTTTTGGAATCGCCACATGACAGACGGTGCCCACTTCAACTGGAAGCGCGCTGAAGGCCTCGAGTAAGGGACATTGGAAAAGCCTGCAGACATTTGTTTTTGCCAGTAGTGAAATCAGTAGTGTAGTTTAATATACATATTTGTTTAATATATATATATATATATATATATATATATATATATATATTATTATATTATGTTATTATGGACTCTCCCATCGATTTCGACGTATGAGTGTCTAACTCAGACTGTCACACAGAGAATTGTTTAGAGTGGTGAAGGCTTGTGTAGCACCATCCACACTTTTTGGAACTGCTGATAACAAACAATCGGTGCAGAAGTTTGCCACGGATCGCATGAACAGCAGACCTCAGATATTTAACCCATAACTGGAAGGAAAGGACCGAGTATATATATATATATATATATATAAATTGTCCGAATGTTTTATCTCTCCAAGGTTTTTTTGTTATAATTTTAGGCATTATCAAGGATGAATTTTATTTGACTTTTAATTGAATATATAGATTGTTTTATGTTTGTGTTAGTAAAATAAACATAACTCTAGACACATGCATAAAACAACCTATTCTGTTAAAAGAAAAAGAAAGTTAAAATAATGGAGGGATTGTTAACTAAATACGCAATATATATATAAATACACAATATATACATAATAATATATATGTTTTAGTTGTCTATTTTATTTTTGGCTTTCGGTCTAAACATAATTCAATTATATATTTAATAAATTAAAAAAGTACCACCCGAAATTTATAATTTATAATGACGCAAGTACCTAGAATAAAAATAAAAATTGAAAAACGCTCAGTGTATAATACGCATCTGATGATTGCGTATGCAGTAAATTCCGCCTCGTGTCTTAGGTGTAGGATAATACGTATATTATTACGTAATTTATTACAAAAATGATGGCCTCTCGAAATGTATTTAGAAAAGACATTTCAACATAGTATTCATGGTATATATTAGGTGAATTTTGGTATACATAATAATTAATGTGTGCTCTATAATAATAATTCTAAATTTATTTTCAGACAGATATATTCTTGAAACATAGAAGCTCTTAATTAAGAACATGACAAAACATAATCTTCGTTTACTTTTCTTGCATGAGTTAAAGCTTGGGAACAGTGCCTACCAAATTTCTGCCACTATAAAAAGAGCATGGGGAGATGGGTCCACAAGGGATCGGACAGTACGAAGGTGGTTCCAGAAATTCTGTACTGATGATGAGAATCGTGAATATGAAGAAGATAGAGGACTGTCATGAATTTTTGACAATGGATAACTGCAAGCAGTTGTTGAGTAAAGCACACGTCAAAGTGTCAGAGAAATGTCGCCGTCTGCTACTGTCTTACGCCATTTACAGAGTATTGGCAGTTTGAAAAAGCTCGGTAAATGGGTTCCTCATGATCTCAATGAAAATCAAAAACTCAGGCGTTTGAAAGTGTGCTTGATGCTCTTTCTTCATAACACCAAATACCCATTTCTTGACCGAATAGTCACTTGTGATGAAACGTGAATCTTTTATCATAACCATAAATGATCAGATCAATGGCTCCATCGTCATGATTTCCCTAAACATTTCCCAAAGCTAAATTTGCACCTGAAAAAAGATTATTGTCTGTCTTGTGGTCTGCAATTATTATGCCTCCACCACAATTTACCCTGCTCCACCTTGACCGCCAATCCTAGTATCCGTGCGCCATCCTCCAGTCGTTCTGGGTCTTTGCACTCCAGCCCAAACTGGGCCAGATGTTCTTTAACGTGGGTCGCAGGAACGACATCTTCGTTGATATAGATGTCGTCAATATAAGCGGATGCCGCGCGACCCACAGTTTCTTCCTGAGCCAGCACCGCGCTAATAATCGCCTTCATGACGAGGTGAGCCACGTTTAACCCGAATCCTAAACGTGTCAGGCAATATTGTTTCCTGTCAATTTTCACGGTCTGGTATGGCCAGAGTGACTCGTGGATACGAACTTGGAGGTATGCTGTCCTGAGGTCCAACACAGACACATTTGATCCTTTTTGCCGCCATTCACGCAGTTTAGCTGCATGGCTGGGAAAGCGTCAACGTGATGGTTGAGCTCCCGGAAGTCCATCACTGGAACTACTTTAGCCTTGTTCTGCTATAGTACGGCCATCAGGAGAATTAGTCCTTTGGAAGGCTCCAGTTTTTCTTCGGGGTACTGTACGAGCCAGCCGTTGCCCATCCACGTTCGGAGTTCCTGTTCATAGTCCTCCCTGATCTCTGCTTCTACCGGGTACTCAGAAACCCCATTGTGCATTCTTTCAGGCGCACGGTTCTCTGGCCACTTCCATGCCGCAGTTCAGGATCGCCTCCGATGGTCGAAGGCGGCAGTGAAGTCTGGTTCGTCAACGGTAATGGCTGCACACTTAGCTGCTCATCCATTGCCAATCTGCACTTGTCCTGTTGGCCCAATAGCAAAGCTTCCCATCAATCCCTATTAGCTGGTCAAATCCCAGGGGCATATCACGCACCACCAACACGTTGATCTTGGCAGAACTACCTTCATCCCTGGATACGGTTATCACTCCTGCACCGCAGCATGAACGGGACAGGCTTCCACCGTCACTCGCTTTCAAGACCGGCATTGATCCACATCAACAATCGTCAGTGAACAGCCAGTATCAATCAGCGCTGAACACCAAGTTCCGTCAATAAGGATGTTTGCCACCGGGAGCGCAGTATTTACATCTTGGTTGGGGAAAAGGCTGGCGCTGATGCCTTGTTCCCTGTAGAGTTTCCCAAAAAGTTTCGAGCCCAGTGTTCAACCTCCCCGCATTGATAGCAGTGTGTTCTGCGCTTACGACATTCTTTTGCTACGTGGCCTTTGCTGCTGCACCTGAATCATGTCACACTGGTGATTGGACCACTCTTGGTGGGAGACGCGTTGTCACTACGGGTTGAGTGCACAGTCGCAATTACGTCCTGGCTTACGTCTCCGGTTGTTGTCAGTACTCTCGCTCTTGCTAATAACTCCCCCATAGTCAGAGCTTCAACATTCGCTTCCTGTCAGAGTCCAGTGGAGATCGTATCAGAGAACGCCATAACGAATGCTAGTTTGGTGAGCCTTTCCATCTCGGCTCCCTCGAACCCGGCCAATCCAACAAGCTGCCTGATTGTATTTGCGTAGACATCTACACGTTCGCCGGTCCACCTGACCATGGTCAGTTTTCTGTACGAGTCATCGGTCAATGCCTCCTTCAGCCAGGCTTCGATCTGGTCAACGTCTCTATGATTTTTATCATCCATTTTCATGTAGAGGGCTAGTGCATCCCCCTTCAGGTACAATGGCAGTAGGCTAGCCACATCGTCTTGCAACCAGCCTAACCTTTTTTAGCCACGCCATCACATCGCCCTGGCCAGAAAATGGTTTTATAATGTCGCTGTATATGCGAACTTTTGCCATAATCACTGGAATAGCTTGTAGTATATATATATATATATATATATATATATATATATATATATATATATATATATAAAGATGAATAATGATGAGGGGGAACAAAATGTACAGTGCGATGCTCGTTCGCCGGCAGGCCAGTTGTTTTTCTTTCTTTCTTTCTTTCTTTCTTTCTTTCTTTCTTTCTTTCGTCGCCTCAAGGAAATGAATTTCAGGTTTCCTTTTCTCGGCCCGTTACACAAGGCAGTTGTAAAACAGACACCAACTAAGCTGCTTCTCCTTCCTCTTTGTCAGTCTGACTGTCAATCCGCAACTTCGACACACACAATCCACCGAGAATATTCACCCTAACAGCAGCGCTGGTACGCATGCGTTCCATGACTGCCAAAATTTGCATGTGTACAAATATCGTCTTGTTTTGGACGAGATAGGCACGCATAAATTGTCTTCAATAGCGGCCATCTTTCTTTTTTGTTATTATCTTACAGGCAAGGCATATTCGCGCTCGTTTTGAATTCCGAGGAAATTCATGTCTTTCGTTACATCTACGTTAGTGAATAGACGTGATCTAATTCTGCTTCATAATAATGCGCGGAATGACGTTGCAAAATCTCACAGACTTGGGATTAGGACAATTTACAACATCCTCTATATTCTTCTGATCTTTCCTCCACTAATTATCATTTTTAAGAAGTTAAGCACATTTTTAAATGGTAAAGCTTCTAGGTTCAAATTACAGGTAGAATCAGCTTTTAAAGATTTCGTTGCATCACAGCTAATAGCTTTTTACCGATAAGGAATAAAGAATCTCGTCGATCGATGGAAGGGGTGTATAGATGCTCAAGGCGACCAGTACAGAAAGAAATCACTGAAACCAATTTTAAAGTCAGTCAGTTAAGTGCCATACGTGATACACGCTTGGGCGATCATGTCTCGAAAGAGACATGACTGACTGGGCAGAAGATTATCCCGCAGTAGGTTGCCATTGCTTTCTGCGGTAGACTGGTTGCCGACCAAGGCTATAGAACCCAATCTGTCCTACTATTTAACCCATAACTGGAAGGAAGAGACGGATTAATACTTTTCCCAAGGGTATTTGCGTGTAAGTGAATACACTGGATTCAACTGGAATTCGAACTCGGCTCCCCGGCTTCTCGTTCCGAGCCGATATCCACTGTACCACAACGCACATCCGCTCCTTTAAATTTTAAAGTATGAAGACGAAATTAAATTCTCCAAGTCAGTCAAAAAAAAAAAATCCTTATATACAAGGAAGGCGCCAGAAAAAAACTTGTGTGAGTATGAAAACAAAAAACAAAAAAAACAAAAAAACAAAACAAAACAAAAAAACAAAACAAAACAAAAAAACAACCCCATACACATATAACTCTCTGAGCTGATTGGTCACCACTTGACTTCTCTATTTATACATGATGCCTTGACCATCAGAAAAACAATAGAATCTCGAAGTCACAAGTTTGTTCGCCTGAAGAGAGTCAACTTTAGACTTAAAACACGTATAGTTTCACATATACCATATGGACACTTAATGTATCATACAAAAAGCAAATAATATTAATAATAATAATAAAAACAATAATACATCTGCACTTTAAACAAAACGTTCACGGCTTCTCGCACTTTTTTCTATACCAATTTCTTTCGTTGGAACAGCTCTATTTCTGTTATATATATATATATATATATATATATGGGGGGGGGGCATACACGCAAACACACACAAGCACACATATTTTTCATTTTTCTTCAAATACTCTCAGCATTTTGGCGTTGGAATCTTGTCGTACATATAATTGATGTTCACAAATATATAACTAATAATAATTGACAAATATATTATTTAACTTCTAAAATAAAATGAATGAAATAAATAGTGTTCTTTTATAAATGCCTCGCTCAAAATAGCAGTTACACGTGACATGTTAGACCATTTCAAACTTCCAGCGTCCTAATGAATACCAAGATGCAGAAAAAAGTAAATCATTTCGGTTTTTATAATGACTGGAATAAAATTATTAAAAATATTCGTTTCGGACAGTTAATCTAAGACTACGAACATAACAATCAACATCCGGAAAATGGATAATAATAAATTAAAGATTTAAGAAAACAGGCCTTGTTGGTTCTATTTAATCAAGCACATATAAAGCCGGAAACCACATTCTAAACTGGGAGCAAGGGATGAGCCTCTACACCTGTTCAATAGACGTGGATGGAGTGTGAACCGGGCGATAGTTCAGTCTACTCCAATTGAAAAAAAAAACAAAGAAAAGAAAAGTGAAAAGATTGGAAAAGAGAAAGCCGGAAACCACATCGTAAACAGGGAACAAGGGATGAGCCTCT
Organism: Ascarosepion bandense; assembly: GCA_037127315.1. NCBI lineage: Eukaryota > Metazoa > Mollusca > Cephalopoda > Sepiida > Sepiidae > Ascarosepion > Ascarosepion bandense. The sequence continues at coordinate 173,188 of JBBBDQ010028898.1, read as the reverse complement.
ACACCTGTTCAATAGACGTGGGTGGCGTGTGAACCGGGCGATAGTTCAGTCTATCTACTCCAATTGAAAAAAAAAATAAAGAAAAGAAAAGTGAAAATATTGGAAAAGGGAAAGCCGGAAACCACATCCTAAACAGGGAACAAGGGATGAGCCTCTACACCTGTTCAATAGACGTGGGTGGAGTGTGAACCGGGCGATAGTTCAGTCTATCTACTCCAATTGAAAAAAATAAAAAATAAATGAGTGAAGAGGTTGGAAAAGAGAAAGCCGGAAACCACATCCTAAACAGGGAACAAGGGATGAGCCTCTACACCTGTTCAATAGACGTGGGTGGAGTGTGAACCGGTCGATAGTTCAGTCTATCTACTCCAATTGAAAAAAATAAAAAAGAAAAGTGAAAAGATTGGAAAAGAGAAAGCCGGACACCACATCCTAAACAGGGAACAAAGGATGAGCCTCTACACCTGTTCAATAGACGTGGGTGGAGTGTGAACCGGGCGATAGTTCAGTCTATCTACTCCAATTGAAAAAAATAAACAAAAAAGATTGGAAACCACGACCGAAATCGAAGGAAAATGTACCGGAAACCTCTTCCTAAACAGGAAACAGGGCGATCACCTCTGTTCTTGTTCAAAAGAAGGGGGTAGAGTGTAAAACCAGGTGATGGTGGGTACTATCTACTCCAATGTGTGTATATATGTGTGTGTGTGTGTGTGTGTGCATATATGTATATATATATATTTTCTTCTTCTATGTGCCCTGTCCTTTCAGGACGTAGGCGATTATGGCTTTCCACGTCTCCCTATTCCTGGTGGCTCTTACCACGCCTTCTCCTCTTACACCATGCAACCCTCGTTCCATCATCCACCTGATTAGGTCCTTCAAATATGTTATTCGCTGCTTTCCCCTGTCTCTTTTTCCTTTGATCTGTCCTGTTTGTATCAGGTACTCCAAGCCCTCCTTCCTCATTGCATGTCCCAGGAACTTCAGCTGTCTCTTCCTGATGCTCAGTATTAATTTCCTTTTTGTTTCTATCCTTTCCAAAACCTCATCATTACTCACATGCCCGATCCATGATATTCACAGCATCCTTCTGTACAACAACATTTCAGTTGCTTTAAGTTTTTCCTTCATCTTTGATGATATTGTCCAGCATTCACTGCCATATTGAAGAACTGACATCATATAGCAATCCAGTTCTCTCTTCTTTGTTTCTAGCGAAATTGTCCTGTTTCTTAATGCTTTACTCAACTTCTAGAATACTTCATTTGCCACGCCAATTCGCCTTTGGATCTCTGTCTCACACTTTCCGTCTTCTGTTATAACACTTCTCAGGTATTTAAATTTTTGTGCATGCTGGATTTTAGTATCCGCCACCAGTATTTGACATATTGGGCTGCCCTTTTTACTGATGAACATGCATTCGGGTTTCTTGCAGTTTATTTGTAGTCCTTTCTTGTCACTCTCTTCAGCTACCTTCTGGAGGAGCTCTTGTAGTTTCATTTCTGTATCTGCTATCAGCACTGTATCATATGCGTACCTTAGGTTATTTAAATTGTGGTCCCTGATGACAAATCCAGGCATAACTTCAAGGGTCCTCAAAATATTCTCGCTGTACAAGTTGAACACATCCGGTGAAAAGGCACATTCTTGTTTTACGCCCCTTTCTATCTTGGTATATCTGCTGAATTCGTTCACTGTCCGTATAAAAGCGGTTTGATGCCAGTAAAGATTCTTGATTTCTCTTAAGTTTTTCCCAAATATGTCAAGGCTGCCGAGCATCTCTATCGATTTTTTCTGGTGTATTTTGTCAAACGCCTTCGCATAATCAATAAAGCACAGGTATAAGTCCTTCTTCATTTGTATTGCCCTTTCAGAGAGCATCCTAAACATAAATATAGCTTTCCTTGTTCCAGTGTCTTATTTATTTAAGTACTTAGTTTCTGGTCATAATAAAATTAGACTAGTACATAATTGTATTAAAAGTGTTAAATACAAGTAAATTGTAGAACTTTTGAATATTTTTTATTTGTAAGCTAGTTATTACGCGACCTAGGCTTATACCATCTGGTGTATTCAAGCGAGTTACAATAATTCGTCTTCTTCTATGTGTTCTGTCCCTTCAGGACGTAGGCGATCATGGTTCTCCATGTCTTCCTATCCCTTGTGGCTCTTAGTATGTTTGCTCCTGTTGCTCCTGGCAACCCCCGTTCCGTTATCCACCTTATCAGACCCTGCAAATATGTTATCCGCTGCCTTCCTCTGTCTCTCCTTCCTGCTATCTGACCAGTCAGTATCAGGTTCTCCAGGCTCTCCTTCCTCATTGCGTGTCCCAGGAATTTCAGTTGTCTCTTCCTGATGCTCAGCATCAATTTCCTTTTTGTTGCCATTCTTTCCAACACCTCATCGTTGCTTTGCATGCTCAGTCCACGATATCCGTAGCATCCTTCTGTAGAACCACATTTCGGCCGCTTCCAATTTTGTCCCCATTTTCGATGATATTGTCCAGCATTCACTGCCGTATTGAAGAACTGACATCACGTAGCAGTCTAGCACTTTTTTCTTCGTTTCTATTGAGATTTTCCTGTGTGTTAGTATTTTGCTCATCTTCTGGAACGCGTCCTTTGCCATACCAATTCGCCTTCGGATCTCCGTGTCGCACTTTCCAAAGTCGAAACTCGGTAGAATGAATATCTTGTATAAGTTTAATACAAAATCATTTAACTCCGAACCATAAGAGAATGAATTTGCAAAAGTCAATTTCAATTAAGACAAAATAATTTATTTTAAATGATTAAATCGTATTCTTGTGTCTATTAGTAATTATTTGTAATGCGTTTCGATATAAATAAAAGGTTTTCTGTAATAGTTTTTGCAATTTTCTAAAAATACAGAAAAGTTCAAATACGGACTTGAAAGAGTATGACCATCGCTTGGAGTTTAGTGAATTAAACATTGTTTCAAGTTTTTAGAATGAAGGGACCCGCACCATAGATTTTGAGCAATATTCAGAGACTGCATGAAATCTCAAAATTATGTGAGAGTAGCACACAAATAACGGTACTTTGATAGTTATTGAATTCGTTCTGATGAAAAGCGTCGTACTAAGGAGTGTCCTGTCAGGAATCTGACCTTTTCTTTCGTACAAGCCCTTTTCATATGAAAGCCGCCGACGTAGATCAAAGCAAAAGTCAATTTTCGTTAACTGTTCGTAAACTTTACAGATTCTACTTTTCTGATTTATTTTTATATGCTGAGGAAATTTAAATTTTCGGAAAGATAAATCAGCCAAAAATCTCATTATAAAATGCCATAAAGTTTAGTTAAGTTATTTCCTTGGCGATGCAAACATATAAGCTATGTATTTAGAAATTCTTGATAAAATCCAAAGAAGAATTTACAATGTCATCAGCCCTGACCTGGCATCTCGGCTTCAGTCACTTTCTCTTCGCAGTAATCTAGTTTCTTTATACGTTTTCTATAAATATTTTCATGGTAATTGTTATGCGCAGTACTATGTGCGTTGTGGTACAGTGGATATCGGCTCGGAACGAGAAACCAGGGAGCTGGGTTCGAATTCCAGTTGAATCCATTGTATTCACTTACGCGCAAATACCCTTGGGAAAGGTATTAATCCGTCTCTTCCTTCCAGTTATGGGTTAAATAATAGGACAGATTGGGTTCTATAGCCTTGGTCGGCAACCAGTCTACCGCGGAAAGCAATGGCAACCTACTGCGGGATAATCTTCTGCCCAGTCAGTCATGTCTCTTTCGAGACATGATCGCCCAAGCGTGTATCACGTATGGCATTTAACTAACTGACTGACTAGATTGACAGGTAGGTCTCATAATTTCACTGTTTAAGTTTTAACCATATACTCTGTATTAATAGTTTATTTTCCAACATCTTGTGGAAAAATAAACTTGTAAAACTCTCTTTAGGTTTCCAGCTTTCCTGTCAACTACGGTTTTCAAAAATGTTGTTTTCTATCAAGTTGCTTGGGGTGAAGGTGTTGGTCAATAAAGACAGACTGTAGAGCCTCCAGCTAAAAGACATTTGAGAGCGTGAGTTTCGAATAGGCAACATCAGAAATTTACCTGAATTGCACGTATAATAGCAGATAATGGAGAGTGTAATACAGAGATCCCAGGTCGCTTAGGTATAGAAGAAGGATGACTTTGAAAAACTAAGCAAACTATTTATACAAATTTATATGCAGAACTCGATTGGCGGCATGGTCTCATCATTTTATAACGGGAACGGCTAGATGTAACCGTATATTCTATGCTAACAGTTTCCTCTCTCGCACCACTCGCTTGTGAAAATCTCTTCTGACTCCTTGTTTTACAGTTAACTTTGATCTTCAGTAAATTAATTGAATGTCATTCATTACGTTCTATTTTGTTAATTCCTCTTCATTTACTGTTCTCTTCTTTTCTTAATTACGTTTTTCTCATATAATTTGACACTCAGTGCCTCTCTTGCGGCTTTATTGTGTTGCTTGAGGAAAAATGATGAAAGAGCATATATGACTATCCATTGTACTATAATAAAGAACGTCGTGTATTTATTTGTGTTTTCTTTTTCCTTTTCCTTCCTCTCTTTCCATTTTGTTTAGCTCGCTTCTCAGTCAAACACCACTTTCTATTTCTTCCGTTACCCCCCTTCCTCTTTGTAAAGCTAGACAAAGCCAAATTTTTAATTTTTTTACTTACAACTCAATCTAAAAATAATGTTGTTCAAAATCTAAAAATAGACATTGATTGCTATCTAGTATTTTTGTGACGTAAATTTTTGAACTTCTGCCGGTAAAATCTTAAAATTTTTATTCTTTATTTTTATTCTTTTATTTCATTTTTTTATTTCATTTTGAATATTGATAGTTGCTGATGAGATGTAAAATCTCTCTTAGGGATTTAAAAAAAAATCATATCACCCCAAGCAAGGCGGTAAGGCCACTGATGTGCAGGGGGCTACATAAGAATGAGAAGATTAGAAAAGAGAAAACCGGAAACCGCATCCTAAACAGGAAACAAGAGATGAGTCTCTTCACCTGTTCAATAGATGTGAAGAGACTCATCTCTTGTTTCCTGTTTAGGATGCGGTTTCCGGTTTTCTCTTTTCTAATCTTCTCATTCTTATGTAGCCCCCTGCACATCAGTGGCCTTACCGCCTTGCTTGGGGTCATATGATTAAAAAAAAAAATCCCTAAGAGAGATTTCATGTTGAAATGATCATTCAACGGTTTTGAACTTCAAAATTTATTATATATATATATATATATATATATATATATATATATATATATATATCCCTCCTGTCACGCTCACGGAGAGAAAGACAAAAGCAAGACAGCGTCGGCTCAGTTCATTAGAGAGACAGTAGCGAGTGAGCGTCGGCAGAATTAATTCGCTTTACTACCGGTTATTAAATTTTACTACCAGTTATTGCCGAGAGTCTGCTCTTTAAAAGTGCATTATTATATTATTTTTTTAAATTATATCATCAAGTTTTATCTATATATATCTAGTAGCTAGACTATATCCATTAGGATTTCTGAGAGGAACAGGTTAGGGGTGGGATGCATATTCAGTACAGAATATTTTTTGTATTTAAATAGGGTTTTGTAAAAAAATCCAAATTTGTATATTTAATCATAATTTTGGATTTAGGAAGTCTATTTTTTCAATTAAATTTTAAATCTTAATTAGATCACAGTCTGGAAACCGATTTCTTCTATTAAATTTCAAATTTTAATTATATCAACGTTTGTGGTAAAATTTAATGTAAGACGTAAATTTTAATGTTAGGGTTATTTAGGTTCTAGATAAACGCAGGTAATAAGTGCGTAATAAGTAGAATTTTATGTAAGAGGAAAGATTGAATGTTTGTATTTAAGGTAATAGGTGAATAGGTAATAGGTGTGTTTGTATTTAAGGTAATAGTTGAAGTTTTGTGTGTATTAAGGACAGTATATATAATTCATCTAATTATTGCTATTAAACCCTCCTTTAGAATTTAGTAAATCGATTTCTTCTATAAAATTTTTTAATCTTTTTTTTTTAGAAAAATGTTTTATATATAGGGTCCTTGCTTTGGCTATTGTAGTATTTTTAGCATGATTGTAATGTTAGTTTATATATATATATATAATGGATTCTCGCGTTCAACGTATGAGGGTCCAACCTTTCTCCAGCAAGACAACCACACAGAGATTTGTTTATAGTGGTGAAGGCATTGTGTAGTACCATCCACATTTTTTGGAACTGCTGATAACAAACAATTGGTGCAGATGACTGCCACAGATCGCACGAACAGCAGACCTCAATTATTTAACCCATAATTGGAGGGAACGAACGGATTAATACCTTTCCTAAGGGTACCAGTGCGCAAGTGAATGCAGCGTGCTCGACTGAAATTGGAACTCGGCTCACCGATTTCCCCCTCCAAGCCGACATCCACCGCACCCCAACGCACATCCGTGAATGCTAACAGCACCTAGTATTCCCAAGTGGTCACCCACCTAAGTACTGACCAGGCTCAACGTTGCTTAACTTCGGTGATCGAGCGGGAACCGGTGTATCCAACGTGACATGATATATATATATGTATACGAAATAGATTAATTTATTTGTTTAAACATTTAATGAATACGCGTATTTGAGTAGATACTCTATTTTCTTTTAATTAAGCAGTATATTTATTTATGTCCACCAAGGAATTCATATTTGCGCTGTTTTCGTATTCTAATGTAAGCAAATGTGAACAAAGACAATTTATTTACGAAACTCTACTCTCTCAATAGAGTCCAACGTATTATATAAGGATGTGGACCCTATACCCTTTACTATTCATAGGTACATACATAACACCCCACTTTTTAGATTTATTTTGCATAACCTCAATATTTTTCTTTTACGGTTGATGTCAATCCTTTCCTTTTTAGGAGCTTACTGAAGGATGGGTACCTCAAATGTATCAAAAAGAATATCTACAGGTTCAACCTCGTCTGAGTATTATTTTCTTCGTTTGAATATCTACTTTTAATTTGATTAAAGTAGCTTTTATGCACCATTTCCTGTCCTTTGACCAGATATACCATCCTTCCGATTCTTCGGACGATAGATCCAGCTTCCCAATATGTCTGACTAGCGGTATAGCCCGACGTTGCTCGGGTGTAACGAAAGCTTTAAAACTAATCCATGGTTCTGGAGCTCAGACTCCAACTCAGACTAAAAAGCAATAGCTGTTTCCAGTTAAAGCGAAACCGTAGACTGAAAGAAAAATGAATGGATGTAAGACAAATTTTGGTATCGATATCAAATAAGTTTTTTCGTCGTAAACTGAATTTTGAAGGCTAAATAAGACCTCTGACTAAATGGTATCATGGCTGAGACTAAGAACTACAATTATACCTACTTAGAGCCAAACCCGAAGCAAAAACTAAAATAAAAGGGCTGAAAAAAATACAGACATACAGGCAGATAAACAGACACACACAAAAAACATCTTGCCTTATAATCGATTTTCTGCACTATTGTAAGAACTGCAACCTTGAAACTTCTGAATATCGTTTCCTATGTCTTTGTCTATGAGTGTATCAAATTTGATTTAAATCGGACCACTCCTTCTTTAACCCGATTTTTTCGATTATCGATTTTCGATATTTATCAGGGGTACCTCGACACAAAACCTAGCTAAGAACACTCGCAGACGCTTATAGTACAACTGTGTAAATTTTCAAGAAAATTGGTTCAACCGTTTCGGAGTCTATAGGTAACGGACGCACACACATACACACACACACATACACGCACAGAGACAAAGTTCCATGTATAAATAAGTTTAGATATACCAGGTAAAAAACATTTTGTCCATATTTATAAAAATCGTTTTCAGCCTTTTGTGCCGTATGATCATGTTTTTTCTTATTAGGTATTAGTTTGTCAAATACTGATTTATGAGCAAATATAATTTCCGCTGGCCTCATGACCGAAGGCGCAATTTTATTCGGTGTAGGTCTATACACCTGTGTACCACCCCAACGGCCCGTCCTAACAATTTCCTCCGGCGGCCGTTTTCCACGCTGTGATGTTGCCGGATTTTTGTAGAAACCGTCGGACGAACAACTGGGGGCACAAGATTGACTGTAAGGAACGAACTTCCAAAACTTGGATGAGTTGAAAAGAATGCTTTATTCGTTTAGAGTTAGCCTTTTCGGTTGGGGCAGGCGAATGTGACACACAGCTCTAACTCTAATTAATGGAGATCAACAAACCCAAACTGAACGAAACAAGACGAACGGAGATCCTTACTTCCAGCTCGCACCCGGCTGACTCCCTTTCACTTCTCTCGTCTTAACTTAACTGGCTCTATTTATTTAATATGCATCCGGAAATCCGGAAATGCTTTAGACCACCGGTGACAAACACCGGCGACTGTAAGTCTGAAATTTCAGTTATCTTTTTTTTTTATCTTAATAAGGCTTCCGCCGGAAAAGGCTTAATGTGTGGTCAAGATACAATAAAGGACAGCCTTTGACCGGTCATCGCAAACCTACCCGCTGACCTTTATCACTGAGTCAAATATTTACCGGGTCATCGAAAACCTACCCGCTGACCTCTATCGCTGAGTCAAATATTTATCGGAGGACAATTTTCCTCATAAAAGAAAAAGCGTTTATTTATTTTTTTCCTCTTCTTTTTCACTTTTGTTAAATATGTTTTTAAACTATTTTCTATTCTAATCTATTTTCTATTTTAATCTATTATTATAATAAAATACATATATATCTAGTTATCGTGTCACACCTGCAAAAATCGCTGTAATGCTGCATCTGTGGATCCGCCATTAACACTTTTAGAACCCTTTTAAAAGTATCACCGAAACGCTCTGCCTGGCCGTTACTTCTAGGTTGGTAGGAGCAATTGTTACGTGCTCTACCATAAATATTTTGCAAAATTCCTTGAATTTTTTTTGTAAATTGTGTGCCATTGTCCGAAACATTTCAAATCTGGAACTCCAAACCTCGCAAACAGTTTGTGTAGAAACTAAAATTACTACTTAAGTAGTTGGTTTCTTATATCCGAATATTTCTGACCACTTGGAAAAACTGTCTACTATGATCAAACAATATGAACTACTAAGTGGACCAGTTAAGACAATGTGAAAACGTGACCATGGGTGGTCAGTTTGGGGCCATGGGTTGAACTTTATTGGTGGTCCTTTAGCTACCAAAGCACAACCTTTGCATGACTTTACCAACGTTTTAATGTCTGTATCCATGCTTTGCCAGTAGACATAACTTCTCATTTTGCTTTTCATTCTGGATTTACCAGGGTATTCTTCAGGATTCGTTTTTGTAGTGCTAAACGTACCTCTACTCTTTCGCTATACATTAGAACGCCATCGCGCATTGAATAAACCTCGAAGTCGTCTTCACTCCTCTCGTTTATCTTTTCCTTTATTGCCATAATGAACTTATTATGGAACGCTTTCTTTTTAATTTCTTACAAAGTCACAAGCAGTTCCAACACAGTATTGCACAGTACCTTTTTTTATCTCTACATCCCATTGTAGGGAAGTAATGACCGTGTCTTTTAAAGGTTCATTATGTTTTTGAATAATCCGTCCGCGTGACTTAACCTACTCGACGCCTCGAATTCCATTCTAAAGTCGTAATTTAGTCTGATGGTTTCCCGTTGCTGTAAACTATTAAATGTATGAGATGGTTTTTAACCCATAAATAGCTAGCAATTTGTAATCCGTTTGTAAGGTAAAACTTCTTTCATGAATAAATCTATGAAATTTTTAAGAGCAAGGACAATCCTCAAACTTTCCTTTTCTATCACGAAATATTTTTTTCAGTTGGAAGAAGCGTCCTGGATGCGTGTGCAATAATTTCATTGAACCAGCTTCGAATTTATGCATAATGCAGGCTCCTATACCGTATGCACGAGCGTCACTTGTTACAATTATTTCTCTTTTTTTTTTCGATCGAAATGAGACAAAAGCAAGTCTGATGTTAGCATTTCTTTAATTGTTTTGAATGCTTTCTGACCCATTTACAGTCTTTCTTCTATAGTTCATTTAACAGAGCTCGCAAACAATGCATGTTTCGTACAAAAACGTTGTAATAGCTCGCTAATTCCAGAAACTTTATAGGCAATTGATATTTTATTGCGATTGGTTTATTAGTTGAATATGAAAAACAAATGAATATCAGATTAAATCTGAATGAAAAGATTAAATATGAATGAAAAGATTATTTAGAATCTACTTATAAATCGATTTATACGGTATGAAAATATGGTTTCTTCTCCTTTTATATCCGGTTCCTGACAACTTTTATGTGTTGTGTGGATCACTGCTCTCCACGACTTCCTGTACTTTATTGTTCAGCGTTTGACTCTTTTATCATCCATGTTTGTCGCCGCGCTAACATTCACTCACCCACATTTTTTAGATAGACTGTTGGTTGTTTTCCTCGGGTACCTCGATGTAGTGTAATGGTTAGCAAGCTCGTCTCACTAGAACATATAGAAACTGAGTAGTCAGTTCGATCCTCACTAGGGACCTCCTACTTTCGGCCTTGTGCCACATCGAATCAGCTACTCGTTGTTTCCCTGCCATCGTTTTTTCTCTCTTCTCGCTGTTTCCCCTCTGCTATCGTTGTTCCCACCCCGTCATTTTTTGCTTTCCCTTGCTGTTTCCTCTATGCTCTTGTTTTTTCTCCTACTTATTCTTTCTCTCCCCTCTTTTTATCTTCTCCCCTCGTTCCCCATCCCCGTTGTTTATTCTCTGCTCTCGTTGTTTCTCTCCAATAGGCGTCTCCTTTCTGTGCTCGTTGTTTACCCCACCCCCCTCGTTATTTCCATCTCCCTTAGCTGGTTCCTTCTCCTCTGCTCTGTTCTCCTTCTCCTCTGCTCTAGTTCTTCCCTACCTCTTTGCTGTTTCCCCCTAATCTCACTGTTTCCTCTCTGCTCTCTTTTTCCCTTCTCTTGGTTTTTCCCCCTTCGTTGTTTACCTTGCCTCTCACTTTCTCCCATCTACTCCTATGGTTTTCCTCTCCCCTTATTGTCCTCTGGTCGTTTCAGGTAAAATTATAATATCATTGGGAGAAAATTTTTCGGCAGAAGATCTGAGCTTCGTATGAAAGACGTCAGAGGATTTTCAGACATTTTAAGAACTTTTTCTAATCTTTTAAATATGGTACTTAAAACTAAACAATCTTAATGATATTTAATGAAAAAAAAAACTAATGAACAATATATACTTATTGTATATTCTTTGTCACCATATACATATAATCATGAGAGTTAATAAAAGTCTTGAGGTTTTTGCTTAATACACCTTGCCCCTAATGTCATAGGTTAGATTTAGTACAACTATATTTGCTTTCTTCAAATATATACTTGTAGTATTTGCTGTGAAACTTCATATGTAATCATCAGAGTGAACGAATGTTTTGACATCATTGTGTCACAGGTTGCCTAAACTGCCACTTCTTTATCTAATATTCCCTAGTGATACAAATCGTTATTGGTCGATAAGAGTTGCCATGCTGAATCCATATGCTTACAAGAGTTTGCTGTTAAATCCGGCGTTATGCATAACGCTCAGATGTTTAAACTTTCAACTTGAGTGCGAGGCTAATACTTACAGGTTGAGATCATGATAAGGACGCGCCTGTGATAAAATAAATGGTTGCCACTGAAGCCACCGACTTTAACCTCGGATGCTAAAGATACTTGATTACTTGGCAAGCAGGACAGTTTTCTCCCGAGTAGAAATCGGTTTAAACTATAGATGTCAGTATATCTAAATACAGAAGAATTCTCATTGCTTCAAAGAATGATAAAATCATTCCCAATGTTACAAACTACAGATTAAAAATAGTGACTTGCAAAGTAATAAAAAAAAAATATGTTAACGGGCACGGCACTTTGACATAGTGTAAAATGTCCTTTTTCACAGATAGATTCCGATTGAGAAGTGACTTCTTTTTTTTTTACCTTTTACCAAATCTAGACTATATCAGTATAGAAAACTATGCTTATACGAGTTAAAAACGTTAAAAAGATGTTAAAAATAACGGAAAAATAGTTATATCGATATGTCATCTAAAATGACAAATATATATATATATATATATATATATATATATATATATATACTGATGTACCTACTGTTGAGTATCTTACATTAGAACATAATAAAAAAGAGTAAAATAATTCCAACTGCTGAGCGTAGCAGGAAAGAAATTCATGTATATATATATATATATATATATATATATACACACATGAAATGAGACAAAAACAAGTCTGATGTTAGCATTTCTTGAATTTTTGAGCTTTTCTCTCAATTAGGTGTCTCCTCTCTGTGCTCATTGTTTACTCCCCCTCGTTATTTCCATCTCCCTTATATATATATATATATATATATATATATTCCGTTTTTAAACGAGTTATTTCGCTACCCAGGTTTCTATCATGAGTGATGTCTTCAGGCGATTTTTATTAACTAATTTTACCTTTTACCGTTTTTCTTTTTAACGGTGTTTTATTTGAACGTTCATGCGGTGGGGAATTTATGAGCGTGCAAATTTTAAATTAAAACGGATTATGACGTTTTCATCCATGGTTGGATGAACCTATCAAAAGTTCTACAATATAATTGTATCGAACACTTTTTAATACAAATGTCTACTAGTCTAACCCTATTATGACCAAAAACTAAGTATGCTTATCTATTAGTATAAAAAATATTTGTCCTATTTTGGTCTTTTCTTCTAAAACGCACGAAACATACAAATCAAACAGTGTGGTTGAACATATAATCTTACTGAACGCAGAAGGAAAAAAAGAAAAAAAAGAAAAAACAACAGGGAAAGATTTATGATTATTACACTATATACCGATCAGTCAGTTAAATGCCATACGTGATACACGCTTGGGCGATCATGTCTCGAAAGTGACATGACTAACTGGGCAGAAGATGATCCCGCAGTAGGTTGCCATTGCTTTCTGCGGTAGACTGGTTGCCGACCAAGGCTATAGAACCCAATCTGTCCTGCTATTTAACCCATAACTGGAAAGAAGAGACGGATTAATACCTTTCCCAAGGGTATTTGCGCGTAAGTGAATACAATGGATTCAACTGTAATTCGAACTCGGCTTCCCGGTTTCTCGTTCCGAGCCGATATCCACTGTATCACAACGCACATATACACAACCGAAAAGAATACATGCTTCAACTATTACAAAAAAATCAAACAGCTTCTAGATTACACAGATTGAACCAAACAAAAAACACTGTAAATTTAAAAAAAAATATACTGTATTTCAAAAATTAACACCTCAGATCTCAACAAACGTAAAAAACAAAACTGTATTTTAACGAACAAAACAGACTTACTGAACGCTAAGCAAAGAAACAACAATGTAGGAATTTAAAATATTACACTCTCTAAAAAACATACCGATACCTAACAGGAGAGAATATATGCTCCAACTACTACAAAAAATTGAACAATTTTAAATAAGAATGAGATGGAAAGCCTTTTCTTTTTGAATAAAAATATAGAAACAAGAAAAGATAAAAATGTAAGTAATTTCAATTTTAAAACAATGAATTATCCCCCTTTAATCACAAAATTAATTACTTTTGAAAAAAGTAAATGATCTCTTATTTTAGAAAATATAAAATTTAAAAAAAAATCAAAAACAAATTCCAGAAATTATTAAATACTGAAGTAAAGAAAATAAAAAAAACAAACACAAAACAACCTTATTAAAGGAGATAAATCCAGCAATATATACCAAATAAACCCAAACATATATGAAAAAAATTATTAGAACTAAATCTTACAAAAAAGCCCCAGATTCATACATTGAAAACATCAATAATGAGGCTAAAATCATTACAGACAAATTAAATTTAAGTAATAAAATACAAATATTAATCGGCAAACAAGCTTTTTTTTTACAGTGAAAGACCGCAAAGATGACTTTAAGAACAATCCTTCATACAGACTAATTAACCCTACAAAAACAGAAGTGGGCAAAATAAGCCATCAAATATTAAAAAATATTTGTGACTTGTTAAGAACAGCCACTCAAGCAAACCAGTGGAAAAACACTAGTGACTGTATTTCCTGGTTCCAAAAATTTAAATGCAAAAATAAATATACATTCATCAAATATGATATAAAAAAACTTTTACCCATCAATATCTGAGAAAGGTTTACTGGAAGCATTTAATTTTACCAAAATGTACATAAAAATACCATCAGTGCATAATGACATAATATTACATTGCCGAATATTTATACTTTTCCTAAAAAGTATAGCATGGGTCAAGAAATCCAACAACGAAACATTCGATGAACCACAAGGATCGTATAATGGAGCAGAGATCTCAGAATTAATGGGAATATACATTTTAAACCAAATAAACAAAATAATCCACATTGACAATCACGGATTGTATAGAGATGACGGATGAATAATAGCACCAGACAACAAAAGAATGAATGATAAAATAAAGAAACAGCTATTTAAATTATTCAAAGAACTAGATTTTGATATTACAGTGGACACAAATAATAAAGTGGTACAATATTTAGATGTAGAACTTAATTTACAAACTAGAAATGTCTCGCCATACATGAAAACAAACACAAAGTTATTATATATAAATACAAAGTCCAATCATCCAAATAATATAATTAAACACATTTACAAAGGCATAGAACACAGACTATCTAATAATTCGTCAAACAAATCAATATTTAATGAAAAGAAAAATATATATGAGGATGCACTAAAAAATTCTGGACATAAAAACATTTTACAATTACCATCTGCCCGTGTATTGAATACTGTTGCCACATTTGGTCGGGTGCCCCTACTATTCTACTCGGGCTTCTTGACAAAATACAACGGAGAATCTGTAATGTGATCGATACCGACTTGGCTGACCACCTGCAGTCACTTTCTCACCGGCGTGAGGTGGCTTCCCTGTGCCTCTTCTATAAACACTTTCACGGCTTCTGTTCCGATGAACTTAGATCACTGGTACCCCCTAGGTATGAATTTGCACGAGATAATAGATTAGCAACTAGGTCCCACCCTTTTACAGTGAAACCGATAAAATGTAACCGCAATTTCTACTCCAACAGCTTCTTTTCTCGCACTTCCCGCCTGTGGAATTCCCTTCCGCATACTTGCTTCCCCGACAGCTACAATCTCCAGGAGTTTAAATGTAAGGTCAATAGACACCTTCTAACACACTAACTCGCACCCATTCTCTCAAACACTCTTCCTATGTACCTCTTTACTCGTCTATCACCCTCCTTCTGACATTTCCTATATCCAATCGCTCTCTCAGTACCTTCCCCTATGTAACCCCCTGCGCTACAGTGGCAGTGAAATGCCTTGCTTGTTGTGAAATGATTAAAAAAACACAAAAAACCCAGACAATTCAAAGCCAACAATAGAAAACGAAACATTATCTGGTTCAACTCACCATTTAATTTAGAAGTAAAGACCAAAATAGGACAAATATTTTTTAAAATAATTGATAAGCACTTTCCAAAAGAATCAGAATTAAACAAAATTTTCAACAGAAACACAATCAAACTAAGTTATAATTGCACTAATAATTTAGATAGTTTCATAAAAACAAAATGCCAGAAACTTAAATAGCATCGTACAAAACCAAACCACCAACAAAGAATGCAACTGCTGGGACATAAATAAATGCCCACTTCAAGGTCTCTGCAACACAAAAGAAATAATTTATAAGGCAGAGGTACATGACCCAGATAGCCAAAACAAAATATATTTGGGCTCAACCAAAGACACATTTAAGACCAGGTGGTTCAACCACAGATCTCCATTTAAAATAGAAAAATTAAAAAACAATACAAAATTGGCTAACTACTTCTAGAAATTGAAATAAAAATATGAAAAAGATCCACATATAACGTGGAGCATTGTAAAAACAGCAAAGCCTTACAACGATGAACACATATGTAGACTGTGCTAAGAAAAAAATTAGAAATTATGACATACCCAAATAAAGACGAACAGAAATTTTGACAAAATGCATCCACACTAAGAAATAACTCTTGGGTTCATACAACTATGGATGAAAACGTCATAATTCGTTTGAATTTAAACAATGCGCGTTCCTAAATTCCCTGTCACGCGAACGTTCAAATAAAACACCGTTAGAAGAGCATTCTTAAAAAGAAAAACGGTAAAAGATAAAAGGTAAAATCAGTTATTAAAAATCTCCTGAAGACACCACTCATGGTAGAAACCTGGGTAGCAAAATAACTCATTTAAAAATGTAATATATATATATATCTATATATCTATATATATATATAAAAAGCGGCTGAAAAACGAATCCATATACAAATAAATAAATTAACACTTATATGGATTCGTTTTGCAACTACTTTTCTTTAAAAATACCATTTAAATCGCTTATCGCAAACACCATCTTTTCTGTTCTTCATGCATTTGAAACTATTGGCTATGTCTGCATTCGTCTTTCCTGTCAGTTGAAGTGTGCAGCTGAATTAAGTCGGTAGAAAAATCACGGTACAAGAAAACAACAAGAAAACATACAACTGACTTGGATGAATTTGTCAACATTTTCTGTAGATATGTCCGAACTCGTAACGTCATATTACTATCAAGTGAAATGCAATAAAATAAGTGACGTCACCTGCGATCCGTGTAAATAACGGTGTAGAGAGACAAACGATTGGACGAGCTCAGAAAAACCTGAAAACGTCTTTTCTGAAACTATGGTGTAACCTTAATGACCTCTCTAGAAAGGCTGATTGAAGCAGACCTGATTCTGTCGCCAATCAGTTTTTATAACTATTAGCATCCCCAGATTGTCACCTATTGAAATTAATGATCAAGTTCGAGTTTAATAACACTCATAGAACAATAAATTGTGTTTCTATGAGTTTCTGTCCTTAGTAAAAGTTCCAAATCATGACTTATAATTTTCTATGAATAATAAGAGAGCGTAGCAAAAGGTGAAGATGATGGCGAATGGGAGGCCAAAAATGCAATAAAAAACGACAGGAATAAATAAAAATGAAGAAGAGAACGAAGAAGATAAAAGAGGAAAAAAAGAAGAAAAATATGAAAAGAAAAAATGAAATAAGAAACGGATAAAAAGAAAAAGACGAAGCAAAAAGACACAAAAGAAGAAAACGTAGAAAAAAGAAAAATCTTGGAGGCAAGAGGAGAAAAAGAAAAAGAATAAAGAAGATAAAGAAGAAAAAGAGAAAGGAAAAGACGCTGAAGAAGAAAAATGAAAAAGAAAACGATAGAAAAAGTTAAAAGAAAAAAATATAATAAGAAAAAGAATGAAAGCCGGATACTGAAAAAGTAGAAAGTAAAGATGGGAAAGAAGAAGCATAAACAGGAAAAGAAGCAAAGAAAAAACTGAAAGAGAAAAAGAGAAGACAATGGTGGTGAGAAAGAAGAAAAAGCAGAAAAAAAAGCAAAAAAGTGAAACAAGCGAGAAAAATAAAAATAAAAAGATGTTGAAAAGAGAGACGATAGAAAAGAAGAAAAATAAATAAAAGTTGAAAAAAAAAAGAAAAAGATGAGAAATGAGGAAAATACTGAAACCCCCCCCCCCAAAAAAAAAAAGAAAGAAAGCAAAAACATAAAGTAAAAAGAGAGAGAAAAAAAACATGAAGCACTGCGTTAGTGTTCTTTTATTATCTGCCCCAGCATTTTATTTTTAATGAACGCCGGTTTTAAGAATCCACATTATAATTAATTTCTGCACTAATGACACCATCACTCTCCAATCATCGTTTCCGCATCGAAACTCATTTTCAATTTAGTGGTCACGTGCTTATCGCATCGCGAACTTTTCCAATTTCATTCTTTTGTTCATTTACATTATCCTCATCATGTCCACTCAGCTAACATCATCTTAATCGTAATTATCCCCGTTTTTATCAACACCATCATACCGATCAACATTATTACGACATTATCATTACTATCATCTTATGGATCGATCAAAAACCCGGTGTGGGCGACAAAGCGAACCTAGCTGCCGAGCTTGAAAAGGACCTCCAATCCGTAGTGGCCTGAGGTAGGAAATTTCCTAGTAAATTTCAATGCTTCTAAAACGAAGCTGTTATCAACTAACCACAAGAGACAATCGCATCTACCTCCCATTAGCATGGAACAGGCTTGCCTCCCAGAGAGTAAAACACTACGCCTCCTTGACCTTACACTTTCGGCGGACCTCAAATGGAATGACTATATCGAATCCATTGCCAAATCTGCCGCTATGAAAGTTGGCTCTCTGTGCAGAGCCCGGAAGTTTTTCCCGCCCGAATCTATCCTGCACATACACAAATCTACCATCCGCCCATGTATTGAATACTGCTGCCACATCTGGTCGGGTGCCTCTGCTACTCCTCTTGGGCTTCTTGACAAAATACAAAGGAGAATCTGTAACGTGGTTGATACTGACTTGGCACACCGGCTGCAACCACTCTCTCACCGGCGTGATGTGGCTTCCCTGTGCCTCTTCCACAAGTACTTTCATGGCTTCTGCTCCGATGAACTTAGAGCATTGGTGCCGCCTAAGCACGTATTTACACGAGATACTAGATTAGCAATTAGGTCCCACCTTTTTACACTTAAACAGATAAGATGTAATCGTAATTTCTACTCCAACAGTTTCTTTTCTCGCGCTTCCCGCCTGTGGAATTCCCTTCCACATGTCTGCTTTCCCGACAGTACAATCTCCGGGTGTTTAAATGTAGGGTCAATAGACACCTCCTATCACACTAACTTCCAATTATTCTCCCAACACTCTCATCTACCCAACCTTCATTCTCGGTATCCTTACCCGTCTATCACCCACCCTCTGACATTTCCTATATTTAACCATCCTTTCTCCACTCTATGTAGACCCCGGCGCAGTAGTGGCAGTGAAATGCCTTGCTCGGGGTGAAACGCTTATAAAAAAATGGCTAGACATCGATCAGCTCAATCTGATCAATATTATCATACTGATCACTGAAATTAAGCAACGTCAAGGCTGGCCAGTACCAAGATGGGTGACTGATTGGAAATGCCAAATAAGCCTGATGTGCGGTAGTGTAATGAATAAGGGCCCGGAATTGTTAATCAGAGAGCTGAGTTTCAATTCCAGTTGGGTTTATATTTATTTACGCATAATTACGCTTTGGAAAGATATGAATCCACGTTTCCTCTCCCAGATATGGATTAATTAGTAGAATTTTTACCAGTAAAGCATGACTTAGATAAACTGTTAAAAAGTTGATAAACCGTAAAAAAACAAAACAAAATATACTCATCAACATTATCACCATTACATAAACGCTACTATAATCATCATCAGCTCCTTGTAATCAACGTTATCACAATGATCAGCATTAACACCATTACATTATCATTACTGTTATCTTATAGCTACCTATCATTTTCATCATCACCATTACCATCACCTTATAAACAGCTTCATCATCATTACTTTTATGAATACCACGATTATAACCTTCTAGCTACCTATTGTCATCATCATCATTACAGTCAATTTAATTGTGTACCACTAATTTTCAGTCATTTAATGGGCCAACACCTCTTTTAATTCAGCATTTGAATTTCATGTAGTTAAAAGACTAATTTACTTTGTGTCTATTGTATTTCATAATAGTTGATAATGCTGCAGAGAGATGGCTAGAGATGCATCATCAGTAGGACATGTGCGTTATTGAGCTGTTATTCTGTTTTCCCGGTTAAGCACGATTTTCGAATCAAAGCTACCAGAAAATCGGTGGTCAAGATGTAGCAGACTTTTAATGATCATCGTATTAATGATAATCATTAGACATTATCAAAGCTATCTTTATTTCAATGTTTTCAGATAGCTTGTCTAAAAAAAATGAAAAGAAAACTGTCTATAAAATTAACAGAATGTTTCGGATGCAATATTAAGTTTAGTTTAGTATATTAAGTCATCTGATCATTTGCATTATGCTATTAAATCATGCTTAATAAACGTCTGTGATACGACAAATCCTTCACGCAACTTGGAAAACACATGAATTCTAGTGGCTCCTAAATGCTTTTATCTGCTTGGATTTTATGATCAGCAGTGATAACTGTAGTTTTTCAAAGCACCCATTCACTTGACTAAAATTGAACATAATGATATATAACTAAATAAAATTTGTTGAGATCAAGTGTTATTTGGTTGGATGTTACAAATTTCCGTTCACAGTCACAAATAAAACAGGGTAGTTTTGTGTTGCAAAATTGCCAAGTACAGGTTGTCCTTTGAAATATATATATATATATATATATATATATATATATATATATATATATATATGTGTGTGTGTGTGTGTGTGTGTGTGTAAAAATGTACTCAGCTATGATCTGAGATTAAGAACAGGACAGGATGGTTAAATAAAATAAAGACAAGAGGAAAACTGTATTTTAAATCGCCTACGCGTTTCGACCTGTGATGGACTTTTTCAAAGCAAAAAGACTAAATGAACTTTATTCTAAATTACGTATGTATAAACAAACAGTGTTGGCAACCAAAAAAAAAAACGGTAAAATATTCTGTTAATCTTTTGAAATGATTTGTGAGCATTTTTGTGGTTGCCAACAGTGTTTGTTTATAGATACTTAATTTCGGATAAAGCTCATTTCGTCTTTTTGCCTTGATAAAGTCCATCACAGGACGAATCGCGTAGGCGATTTAAAATACAGTTTTCCTCTTGTCTTTATTTTATTTAACTATATATATATATACATATATATATAGAGAGAGAGAGGGAGAGAGAGAAGAGAGAGAGAAGAGAGAGAGAGAGATTTCCGAAGCGGTGCGGCGTGATGCAGTTTCTTGCCAAATAAAACAATTTTAAAGAAAATGGAGTGAGATACTGTGTTTGATATAAAATTCAAAAATATAATTGACCTCAAGCGTATAAGGTTAAATTGACCTTCGAGGTCATCAGAGAAAGAGGAAATTAGTTTGTAGCCTTTAAGATTTGTATTGCAGCAAAACAATTACACTTTTGTGAATAAATAGGTACGTCATAAGAAACAGAAACAGAGAAATAGATAAGTCGTGTTGTGACCAAAGGTCAGTTTTATGTAAAAGTGGTTTTTCTTTCTATTAAAAAAGATAAACGGCTAAACATTAGTTTTTAGCATATGGTATGGTATGGTATGGTATGGTATGGTATGGTATTGTATGGTATGGTATGGTATGCTATGGTATGCTATGGTATGGTATGCTATGGTATGGTATGGTATGGTATGGTATGGTATGGTATGCTATGGTATGGTATGGTATGGTATGCTATGGTATGCTATGGTATGGTATGCTATGGTATGGTATGGTATGGTATGGTATGGTATGCTATGGTATGGTATGGTATGGTATGGTACTTCCTAACTGCGCCGTACGCTTGGATCATCTCACAATGGTATTTAATCAAGAAGTCATTCTTTCACAAATCGACCATGGTAAGATTCGAACCCTGTTCATACAGTCCTTTCTGATATAGAAGCCTAATCACAACAGCTGTTTAAAAGAACGGAATCGTTTAGAGGATAAAAGAAAATAGTACTTCATTTCTATATTTTAAAATCATTATTTCATTTACTTTAAGCGTGCAAGTTAAAATATCGGTTAAACTGCTACTACAAGACGTCATTATGAATACTGAAGAACAACTTCCTGTTTCTCAGAATTAATTATGTTTGAATCATAAAAGTAATTGATGTTTTCGTTCTTTTAGAAGTCAGCGAATCACAAAAATCAAAATTAAGTTTTCTTTTGGATATAGCTGCATTTTGTAATAATAATTAATATTTCTTATATCTCTAGAAATCTTGATTTTGACCTTGGCTCGATTAAGTTAATGTTCTCATTTGGATGTCAGTCATTTTGGAATTGATTTGAGATAGCTTCAAATAACGCAGTTAAGGTTTATATCAAGGCATATAAACGAGAGTTGAAGACTAAAGCAACTGCGCTTTCATCTTCAGATATAAAAAAATGTTACTATCCATAAAAAAGAAATCAACTATACTTAATAAAAAGGAAAAATTTGCAATAAAAAGATAAAAAATAAATTAATATTAAATTAAAGAACCGATGAATAATAAGGAGAAGTTAAAAAAATTAATATGGGCATGTTTAACGATCACCATTTTGGATAAAATATTTTAACGGAAGAGGGGTAGTTATGCATTTTAGTATGAGTAGCAGCCATTAAACATAATATCAGTCAGTCAGTTAAGTGCCATACGTGATACACGCTTTGGGTGATCATGTCTCAAAAGAGACATGGCTGAGTGTGTAGATAATTGTTCCGCAGTAGGTTGCCATTACTTTCTGCGGTAGACTGGTTGTCAACCAAGGCTATAGAACCCAATCTGTCCCGTTATTTAACCCATAGCTGGAGGGAAGGGACGGATTAATACCTTTCCCAAGTGTATTTGCATATAAGTGAATTCAACGAATTTGAAAATGGCTCTCCGATTTCTCGTTCCGAGCCGATATCAGCTTCAAACCACGCGCCACAACTTATTTACCAGTCTATATATATATATATCTAAACTTATTTATAAATGGAACTTTGTCTCTCTCTGTGTGTGTATGTGTCTCTCTGTGTGTGTCCGTTACCTATAGACTCCAAAACGGCTGAACCGATTTTCTTGAAAATTTAATTTAATTTGCGAGTGTTCTTAGGTAGGTTTTGTGTCGAGGTACCCCGATAAATATCGAAAATCGATTATCGAAAAAATCGGGTGATAGAAGGAAGAAGTGGTCCGATTTTAATCAAATTTTATACACTCATAGACAAAGACATAAGAAACGATATTCAGAAATTTCAAGGTTGCAGTTCTTACAATAGTGCAGAAAATCGATAATATATACATATAAAAGGCAAGATGTTTGAGTGTGTGTCTGTTTATCTGTCTGTATGTCCTTTATACAAATCCACAATTTTTATCCGATTCTCACCAAACTTCACACAAATATTCCTTAGGCTGAGTATGAGCTCCAGGACCATGGATTAGTTTTAAAGCTTTCATTACACCCGAGCAACGTCAGGCTATACTGCTAGTATAT